>MNCI01030279.1:182517-201875 GCA_015680685.1 Gnetum montanum | reverse complement strand
GATTGCTAAAATATAAATTTGAAAATTTGAAAATGAAACCAAAATAGAGCAATAAAACTGAAAATAGGGAAGCAAAAATAAAACAAACAGTAAAAAAATGATAATAATAATTTTTTTTCTAAAAAAAAAGAAACATAAAAGGAAAATAAAGAAAAGGTTGAGAAACTTCCCTCCTTTTAGCACCAAAAAGGTGTTGATGTGTAAATTTTGGACATGCCGCCAACACCTGTGAAAACTCATTTTAGGAGACTATCGCCTAGGGCACTGAAACCCAAGAATAGTCTCAGCTGGAAAGGGTTATGTGACAAAATAATAATAACAATATTTTAAACAAAATATTAAAAGCTTTAAATTTAATAAGAATATTGAAAAGTTAAATAATTTGTGCAATTTAAAAGAGTACAATAAATAATTCAAAATAAAATGCAAATAATAATATTGAAAACTATAAAAGTTATCTGCCACTACGGTTGCTTCTTCGCTTAAAGATGGCAGAGAGAAAAATATGTCCTGTTGTTTGAAAGAAAATAAATAAAGAACAAAACAATGTGCATACAACCTGTCTCTGCCAGGTTTCTATTTACAGGCAGAAAGAAAGACTTCTACTGACACCCCTCATGGTGTCCGCGTTGGCACCGCCGTTGTTGGATGTTGGTCTCTGCCGTGTGGGAAGAAAAGAAAAAATAAAAGAAAAGAAAAAGTGTCTATTTCTATCTGAGAAAACAAAAAACCGTCATTCAACAATTGCTATTTCAGGGCAAGCACACTATTATCTGCAATTTTCTTGCAACTGCTATTGATGTTCACTACGCGTTTCATGCTCCTACCGTGTTCTACCGCCTACCGGTAGAAGAGAGAAGACTGCCGAAAATGCCTTCACTGTCGATGTTGCCTGCCAACAGAACAGAAAATGGTTCCTACAAACTCTGGATCCTCCCCTTGTTTATGTGAATTGACAAGGTATTTATAGGATTGGACCAAGCTTGGGCACGAAATTCAAGAATGGAATCAATGACTGTGAGATGAGAAGAAAGCAGATCTAGCAACATGTGTCCCATGGATAGTTGGCACGAGTTGGATGTGTGTTGGATAATTGCATTCTTTGACTAGGTTCAATGTATCTATGTTGGATAGTTGTGCACGAGTTGGATTTATGTTGGATAGTTGCATTCTTTGACTAGGTACATTGCATTTTAGAATTTATGGGTTATTCAAGCCCATGAAAATACATTTAATTTAGACCATGAGGGCTTGACATGTCAATACTATACGACTTTTGATTTTTGTGATATTAAACTTATTCAAACAAGGCCCTATGCCTAGCATGGGTGAGGTTGGCCTCAACACAGACGAAAGGTTAAGATGAGTGGTGCATTGGTTAGGCCGGGGGCTATGCAGATTTAGCAACTAGCTCAGCCTTAGCAGGATTGCGGCCCTGCAATAATGTCATTTTTTATGTGTGCCACAACGACTATAGGTTTTCTGCCATGTGGTTGCGACACAAAGGAGGGAAGAGAGAAAGATGCTATAACAGACAAGGATTTGGCAAAAGTAGGTGTAGTGGCAGAACAGGGTTTCTGCCACACACATGAGGGTTTCTCCAGAGTGCACAACACAAAGAAGGGTGGCATAAGAGGCGCATAGCCAATGGTGGTACACAGGGTGTGGTGTGACCGGTAGAGTGGCCAGGTACCGGGAAGTGCATCGTGGAAGTTGGCAAAGGATGCACACGTGGTGGTAGCTTTGCCAACGTAGAGGACAAGACAGGAAGGTAGCATTTACTTTTCATTGGAGGTGTGTGGCTAATGCTTGTGCGTTTGGATAAATTAACTTTCATTAATATGCAAGTGNTTTCAAACACACTGAGATCCATCTGTAGCAATTAAAAAATTTAATCATTAAAACTAGAAATCTCAGTGCACACAACTTTAACCTTGAATTCCTAGTGCCTTCAGGGAAAAAATGGGATTCGAGGTACCCTATATGTCAACACTCCCATGCTCACATTGGGCCATGATTATCAATGTTTCTATTTTTCTCCTTTAATAACCACAATAAAAATCATACCACTAGTGTAAATTTAAACTATGGGGTGGTGGTCATTAATGATAGTAGAAAAACATTTCGAAATTTATAGCAATTATAGTCATTAATGATGGCAATTATGGTCATTAGTAACAGATGTTTCAAAAATTACGACGGTTACGAACATAAGTGGGCACTTAATTGAAGAATGTGGGTGTTATTACACAAGTAGTGGTGGTAGTTTCTATAGCCATTACATAAAACGTAGACATCATTATGGATGGTCGCAATAGCTATAAATTGGAGTCTAGCGGGAGGCTCTTGCAATGAATCGAAGGAGTCTCAAACATGCTCTGGCTATCAATAGAAGAGGCTCTAGCTATTAGTCTAGAGAGGTAGCTTCCTCTCCACTAACCACCAGTTTCCTCTTTTCTTTACAGGCTTCTAGTTGATCTTCGAGTAGAGTCCAAGGCAGGAGCCAGCAGCTCAAAATTGGATCCTTGTGAGTTTTCTTGGCAATGGTAGGAGCTTGTCTCGATGGTGCAGACATGGGTACACAATCTTCCTCTCTATGGTGGTGCACAAAATGTGGCAGATGGTGGTAGGCTTTAAGAACTACACTTGCTGCCTTTTGTAGATTGTAATGGGCAATCTCTCTCTCTCTCTTTCTCTCTCTCTCCCTCTCTCATGATAATCGCGGTCTTCCTACCCAACAGCAAATACCATCGGCAGTCACAGACCAACAGGGTTAGCAAGACTAGGGAAAATTTAGTTCTTTTAATTACTTATTGTATTGAAGATAATTATTTAATTTAAATTCTAGATTTCTTTCTAATTTATTATTTTCAAAAGGCCATGTAGCCCTCTCTAGCAGAGACTATTCCCGGGTTTCCATACCCATACAGAAGGCACACTAGGCAGTAGTCTTCTAAAATGAGTTTTCTTTCCCAATGTTGATGCCACCAAAATTTATGCACCAACACCTAGATGGTCTGACATATCACCTAAGGACTAATGAAATACAAAATAAATAATGCCAAAGAAAAATGTAGATCTAGAAATTAAGAAGCAAATACAAATTGCACATAGACTGAAACTTTAAAACTTTAATAAAAAAAAGAATAAAAAATAAATTTTGAGATTGTATACAAATGTTTCACATGGAAGAGCAAAGGGGGTTCACTTTGATAAGAGTTCAAGATACGTTGGAGCCAATGCAATCACCTCCATGATCTGGATGTCCTACTACTGTCAATGCTAAACCTCTTTTACTGTTGTTCTAGATCTACAATAGTGATCATTGCTGGGGGATTAAGGAATGTGGAAAATTTTGGCTATCAAAATGCTCCATACTAGGAGTTGGGATTCCTAGGAGTGCAACATAGAAACCAAAAACCCACAAATCTCAAGTGGTTAACGACAAGGTTAACAAAGGCTACAAGGGTTCCATGCTAGGAGGCTCCAAGAAGCTACAGTTTTGCAAGATTGTAATAGCTCTTCGAAGCCAAATATGGAATATTGCTCAAAATGCCAAACTGTGGAACCTAAGAATGGTGTTGGGGTTTTCGTTTTATAGGTTTTTAATCATGAAATGGGTTGTAAATTGGCTGCAATTCAACTATAATGTGGATGCAAATTGGCTATAATTTTGCTACAAATTTTTGCCATGTATAAGTAAGATGGATGTCCAAATTCAAGAATTACCATATACAGTAACTACCAAACCACCATGGCCATTCTATTTACTATAAATAGTAATGGAGGCATACCATCTATGCTAGAGGCAAATCTTCTACACTAGGCATTCAACTTTCCTTGTTGAATGCATGGTTAATGCTGGAGTGCATGGAGTGTTGGAATCTAATGCATGTGTGATGGGCATCAAAGTGTCACATCAATGGGCCCCTATTGACACAACCTCATCCACGGGGCCCCATTTATGTGGTGTTGCCCTATCAATGGGGCTATGTCGATGTAGCATTTGCTACGTCTACTGGGCCTCGTCAATGTAGTCCTATAACAAAAGCTATAAATATGAGCTCACTATTGTGTTTATGGACATTAAAGTCACAGTAGCAGCAAAGCTCTTATAGTTTGTCCATTTGAAAGCTATAATATTTCTTTACGTGCCCATAGCAAGAGTCAAAAAGTGTATGGATCTTTATTCGAGCATTGTTGTACTTGAACCACACCAATGTGTACGGCAATAAAGACAATACTTTTAATCAAACCTTGTAGCACTTAGAATAGATTAATAATTTATTTATGCATTTATTGTTTTCATTAATTATGCCATTAATTAATCTAAATTAGAATTCAAGCGACTATTTACTTAATTAAATTAAATAAATTAAACACATAAGTATGACCATTTCAAACATAAACACGTATTTGCTTGGTAATCCCAACAGCGTTATTGCTTGGTGTGCCGAGTAGCGTAGCACTTGGTAACCCAACAATGGATACATGGGTTCAGGATATGTATGGAAAAGTGGGACTGGATTCTTATGTTAAGACTAGTTAGAGAATAGTTAAGTAGTTAAATTAAATTAGTTATTGAATTACTTCATCTCTCTACTTTAAGCATCAAAGAACATAAAACACAAAATGATAAATCATATGCCTCGATTACACTTAACCATACCATGTGCATCACAAGTGTAACTAGGAAAATAATGAATGATCATTAGGGTAAGGTTCACTTCTTAAAAGTCTAGTGTACTAGAAACTATAGAGTCCTTGAAATTTAACTAAATCACACATGAATACTTTGTGATTCATATGGTTGGGAATAGGGGTACCTTATCACTCATCAATGTGGCTTCTATGCTGGGGAAGAGTGCATCAACATTGGTAAGATGGACCTTTAATGTTGGGGAAGAAGCTCAAACCATCCTCCATGCTGGGAATTGTGAATTCCTTACCATTCCATGCTGGGATTTGCCCCTCCATGCTAGGAGTAGATGACACACACCCTTCCACACTAAGGGTAGGTGAGATCTAGCCCTTACAAGTGTTTCTAGCGTAGAAAAGTGTATAGCCCTACATAAAACCCATCAAATTGCCATTTTTGGCATCCCAAAAGGCATTTCTGACCCACCCAAGCCCAAATATAGATACTAGGTACTTTTCTTTCACTTGGGGAATGAGGGTTTGACTATTTATGAGGCATTTTCAACCCCAAAAGTATGAAATATGTGAGATTGCCCCTCATGGGTTACAATCTTCACATTTACAATGAAGTTTTACCTTAGGTTTTATGGGATGGGGTTAAAAATGTTATAACATGAAAATTTAGTGGTGTTTCATTGGTCCATCTTTGTTGGTGTCTAGAGGATTAACTTGAGAAGCACTAACAAAGAATATAAAACACCACTGCAGGTCCACCATCGATGTCCCCTCTTCGCACTTGATCTAATCATGTCAAGTCATGCCAAAGAGTGCTTGTGATGATGGGATAAGGCTATGATGAGATGATGGCAGTGAGGTCATCAGGTTGATGGTCATGGAGCCTAACAACACATTCTAAGTATTGTCATCGTGGCTATAGCATGACATTGATATCTTTTGAAGTGTTGGTTCTTTGACAAATACGTTTGATGACCCAATCACTTTGCTCCAAAGCTACTTTGGCCATTGGGCCTTGAAGCTTAATTGGTCATTGAACTTCTTAGCAATTTGTTCTCCCTTTCTTTTTGTGTTTGTGCGATGAAACTTTCATTGGGTTTCATTTCCAGGGTTGGTTTGATATAATTTTCTCATTGAATGAGTTACGTTACACTTAACAAACTTGGGAGGTTATCCCATTGAATGAGATGTGTTACACTCAATGAGCTTAATTATTTTTTCCATTGAATGAGCTACATTACATTCAAGTGGACTTGAGGATGGAGCATGATAAAGAGATATCACATGGCTATAGTGCATGAGTGGCAAACATGGATCAACATTGTTTTCCAAGATATGGAAGGCTATAGTGAGGCTATGGGGTTGGGCTCGAGGAATGATGCTAGATGGAGAATCTTGCACATTGAGATCATGTGGTGAGTTGTTGTCATAATGAATTGTACCCTTGCAATGGCTTCATGATTCATCTTGGAAACACAACTCCAAGAGAACAAGAAACCAAGCAAACAAAACATGTTATAACATTACAATGCATACAAGCCACATAGAATGATAAAACCAAGCTACCTAGGTCACCAACGTTGCTTAAACCAGCACCATAGTCCACTATGACCTAGGCATCAATGTTGCATACGAGGGGTTTATTAAGACTAGTCGAGTTTGCTTCCTCATCCTCTTGGGGGTTTATTAAGACTAGTTGAGTTTGCTTCCTCATCCTCCTAGGGGCTTATTAAGACTAGTCAAGTTTGCTTGCTCATCCTCCTAGCTCAATTTGCATGACAACATAAGCACATTAAGTGGCACCTGTGTAATGAATTTGTTAAATAATGTAAAAAAAATTGCATTAACAATAATGCTTAAAGTGGGTCTAAACAAATTAAAATGATTTCAAAATAGGTTAAGGAATGGTCAATGGTGGTCACTAAGGACACTATAAGGTTAAACATGGTCAACTATGGTTATATTAGGCCATGGGATTGCCAGTTTTAGGCCTTGGAAGGCTGTAGTTACATGGTGTCAAATGATGGTTAAGAATGATCAAACCCATCACCTGACACCAATCAAAGGCTAAACAAAGGCTAAACAAGGTCAATAAAGGTCATACGGGGTAAGTTAAAGCAAATAGGATGAAACATAGATTAAATGATGCATAATGGTATCACATGAGGGCCAAATGATGGTCAAAATTGCATAAAATTATGTCCAATAAGGTCAAACAAGGCTATGCTAATGTCAAGGTACATCAATTAATGTCCAATCAAGTTAACCACTGTTTTGAACAATGCTAAATGATGGAAGAATGTAGTTAACTAAGGCTACATTTTGCCAATTTAAAGCCATGGCAAGCCATAGTGCTAGTTTTAGGCATTAGTGGGCCATGTTATGTGGTCTATTTCACTAGTAAAGTCATTGCAAGGCAAAAAGGCAAGTATAACTTGGTAAAATAATATCAATGTAAAAAATAAAGTAAAAATAGGTAAAATAGACTAAGCCAACATAATATGATAGTTTAATAATAATAATAATAATAATTTTAAATTTGCATAGAATTTAATTCCTCAATTCTAGATGAGGCAAGATTACAATGTTGCATATGAATGAGGCAAGATTACAATGTTGCATATGAATGGATGTGGCTTACTCATAAGTAGAAAATAAACGTGGTTTATAAAAATATATGGCTAATGAGAGCAATGGCTGGAAAGTGGATAGTAAAAATGACATTAGATTCAATGTATATTTAAAAGTAATTAATAATAATTTTTATTTTCATTTTCATTTTGTTCCATGGTGGAGGCAGTGCGTGTGGGGGATGTAGCAGTGTTAGAAGAGCGGCAAGCAGCAGCTGATGCCGCACAAGAGAGTGGCAGGGGTGGGAAAAGGCAGCTACTATAGCATGGGGTGTAGAGCAGGCATGGACAGCTGACGGCACAGTGCAAGAGGCATAACGAGGCCAAGACATCGCGTGATGCAAGCCACGGCAAACGGGCGTCAATGGTTGCGGAGAACGACCACAATAGATGCCTGTAATTGCATGGGGGGAGGGGTGGTGCAAGAAAGCAAGCCACGAAGCAGCACGGCACAGCAACGAGCACAAGGTCTCAATGGTTACGGCTGGTAGACTGGGCTGCATGTCCCATCATAAAACATGTGTGGCCCAATGTGGGGGGATAATTGTTACAAAAATAGAGGGGGATAATTGTTACAAAAATAGAGAGATGGAGCAAAACAATAAACGAAATATTCAATAGGAGAAAAAATCACCGAATGGATGGTTTCTCCAAGCAAATCCATATATTAGCATACACAAATGGCAAGCAAGAAATGTTGGTGTCCAAGGTTGGTGTCCACTCATGCACCAAATGTGCAACGTGCTTTTTAAATAAACAACATATCCAGACTCCATAACTGACCCTTAACAAAATTACAACTTTACAGTAACAAACTCATAACTGACCACTTTACGACCACCTTACAATAGATGATTAACATGACAATAACGTAACTATAACATAATTAACTGAATTCACCCACACCGCCAATATTGCAATCTATCATGTTATACCTTGCAAGAAGATCTTTTACATATTTCTCCTGAGAAAGAAAAATTCCTTCATCGCTTTGCTTAATTTCCAAACCCAAAAAATAGCTCATCAATCCCAAATCAGTCATCTCAAATTCTTGAATCATCAAAGCTTTAAATTCATTCATAGCTGCTAAACTATTACCAGTATATATCAAGTCATCAACATAAAGACAAACAATGATTATCCTACCATCTTCATTGCTTTTAACATATAGATTAGGCTCACTCCAACTCTTCTGAAACCCATGCT
Source organism: Gnetum montanum (assembly GCA_015680685.1). NCBI lineage: Eukaryota > Viridiplantae > Streptophyta > Gnetopsida > Gnetales > Gnetaceae > Gnetum > Gnetum montanum. The sequence goes on along the minus strand of MNCI01030279.1, from coordinate 193,386 downwards.
TGATAAAGTGTCCATTGATTTTGTCATACCAGGCCCTTGGTGCTTGCTTAAGGCCATAAAGTGCTTTCTTTGATTTTGTTGCACCTGAAATTTGAGGAAAAATTGTTTCATCAATTGATTGCTGAATGAAAAATAGAGCTTTATTATTCTTCTTGACATCTCTAAGTTGATCAGCTAGAAGGCTTGCTTCATCATATTCAACGTCCACCAAGTCCCATAGATCCTAGGAGAGAAATAGAGTTCTCATCTTTATGCTCCAAATATTATACCCACTTCCTTTGAGGATTGGAAGTGTGGGTTGTGTACCAGTGTAGCCCATTCATAGTCACCAACCAAGGCTCTGATACCAGATATTACAAAAATAGAGAGATAGAGCAAAACAAAACAATAAACGAAATATTCAATAGCAGAAAAAATCACTGGATGGTTTTCGCAAGCAAATCCATATATTAGCATACACAAGTCGCAAGCAAGCACCCAAGGTGCTTTTTAAATAAACAACATACCGTAATAGACTCCAACCCTTAACCAAATTGCAACTGTATAGTAACAAACTCATAACTGACCACTTTACGACCACCTTAACAATTAACATGACTATAACATAACTATAACATAACTAACTAAATTCTACATTAATCTTTAACATGCTTTTCAATCAAAATTGCAGTTTTCCAAAGACTAAAGAATTACTACCAGTGAATTAAATAGCTATCAAAGACGTGGTGGTCATTCTTATCATGGAAGCAAACATGGAAGAGGAAGAGGACGTTGGAATAACTAGCACAAGGTCTCCATGGTTACGGCTGGTAGGCTTGGCTGCATGTCCCATCATAAAACCTGGGTGGCCCAATGTGGGGGGATAATCTCTTACCTTACTGAATTCTCATACTATAATCTCTTGATTTTGAAACACTATAATGTGATGTAGCTTAAGTATTAAGTTGAAGAGTCAATTCTTGACTGGCTAACTGTTATTGGTTCAATTTCTCCCGAAGGTGTGGATTCAATTTCTACTGCTGGGTTTATCATGAGAAGAGGTGCCGTTTAATGCAGGCAGAAAACGTGCCAGGGCTGATACAGGGCAGAAACTGCGTTTAGGCGCTTTTCATGTATACACTCTTTTTCCTGCTGCATTGAACGGCCAACACTTTCAATAGCAAGAATCTGGAAGAGGTGCCTTTACGTCATCTGGTAATGTTTCTGTCGGTCATATTACATTACTAGCATTTAAGTATCTGATGAAGAAATTTAAGTATCTGATGATGAAGAAATTTAAGTATCTGATGAAGAAGTTTTGTTGACGAGAAATTCCGCGTTCAATAACAAGAATCGCACACCTCATATTGCATGCATGTAGCTACAGCCCTCATATATGATCTCATATTTAGGTCCTTTCAATGGAAATCATTGGAGCACAGACATTTTGAGGTTTTTTTTCGATATAAATTTGTCTATCCGTGACAATTTGAGCAACTTATTTCCTAAAACGGATGATTTTGTTCGAACTCTTAAAATTTTATTTTGTAGTCACAGATTCCGTGGCCGTCGATAATAGGGATGATGGAAAGTCAACTGAAGAATACCAGGAATATCGAGTTCGAAAACGAATCCGGAGAACTTATCATCAAATGCTGTAAAAAATGGCGGCAATCAGGCCGCAGCCAAAGAAGATTTTTGATAAAATTAAAACTGTGTTGTGTTGAGTGTGGCATTGACTGAAGATTGCGTTGCAACAATGAGAACAGCGTTCAATACTGTAAGGGCTGGTTTTCATAATAATCCGACAGCTTTGCAATGAACGCTTCCAATGGATACAAACGGTCCAGTGTTCTTCCCCTACTCTGTACTTTCTATTATCCACTAATCTCGAATGCTCCACAGTATAGTACAGTCAGAAGTTAGGTGTTCAATAACGACTATGTGAACACAGTAATTTTCTTATTAGAGTCTTGGACATCGTTTTTGGCTTTAAAGCACGGCAGCTATGCTTTGATGTAAGGTAAACTACAAACCCCAGAAATATTGAACAGTTTGCAGACCAAAATTTTTAAAAGCAAACTTTTACAAAATTTGTTATGAAATATAATAATGATTCTCATATTGAGCATAAAAAATCCAAAGCAATCAGGTTGCTTGTGCATGGGTGTCAACCTTATTATCAACATTTAGTTTTCCAAATTAAAAATACAGAAGTAATTTATATTATACCGACTTGCATGCTTTAGGGAGTCAGAGCATAACAAAAAAACTGCTGGGACAACGGCACACAAGCATGAGCAATGAGCATTGGCAAAATGATAGCTGCGTACTCTGTACAGTTTCACAAACTTGCACAAACAGCAATGCAAATTGTCCCTGCATAAATTTACACGTATTGAAATAAAATGAAGTTTCAATCAAGATTCATTAAGAAAGATATCTGCTTATTGGCAAAGAAATGAAAGCTGATTGAACTAGTAGTACATACAAAGAACATGATGACCTAGCCATTATCATCATCCTTCAAACCCAATAGATACATTGTGTGTGCTGTAGTTTGGAAGAGTTAAAGCATACATCCTTATAGGATTGCCTCATTGTGTTTACTTTCAGTAAATTCGTGAGTTCCATGGGTATTTATGCCTGGCTGCCTACATCATCCTAGTCACCATTGCAACTAATATTATTGATCAAGAATTTTATTTCTTCAATGAAATTTAAAACACCTTAATTTATAGCTGAACAGCATACTAATCCAACTTTGAGAACTGCTTTTCATGGAAGAAAAATACAATAGCTAGAGTTCTAAATTTTAATTTGTCAAGGACGTTTAACTTATTTAAACAATTTTAAAAAATTTAATTTAGCTTTCTGTCCTTATAAGGATAAACATAGGTAGAGACAATCCTGGTGACCTTTTGGTAAATTTCGTACTTTGTAATTACAGTTTGCCGAATAAATTGTTTTTCTAAAGTAATTTGACTCTGAAATATCCATGCTACTTTTCTTTTAACGGTTTCCTCTGCTTAAGTTATTAAGCTTTATGAAAACGATTTGTAACTTGCTTATCATGAAACATGATATAAGCTGTTTTAACTCTTATAATGACGCAGAGGTTGAGGATCATGGTTAGGACATTGCATTATTTATCTTTTAAATTCCATCTTGCTGGGCATCAGCAAACCAGAAATTTACAAATAATTTTCTTATTCGAGAAGAGTATCATCTTATTCCACATCAATAACCAATAACAAGATGAATCTACTCTCCGTGTGGAGTAATTTCTTATGAAAAATGAAAAGAGATGGTTAAAGTAAATTTAGGCAAAATAAACATTACATAGGGGTTCTATCCTGCTATCGTGCTATCCGACTCAATATCTGTGTTATGTGTTAAATGAGAAAGCCTAAAATGGTCACACCAGCCCAGAAATTATACTTTTTGTATTGAATAACTGGATGGTAAGAGAAATCTGAAGTAGGAAACCATAAGCTATTTCACTAGCTTAAAATGACAATTTATTTTTAAAGAAAAAAGGAAAATACACTGCTTCCGTTTCCGTAGCCATGGTCCAATAAGCTGGTGGAAGTTGACATGGACCGCAACTTGTGCCTTTCATAAAACACTGCACAGAAAAATAAAATCTTTAAAAGTTATGAGTTATGAAATAAAGAAATACCTTGTATTTAGATTTACCATACTAATGGAGAAATATTATGAGCCATTAAGGTTGCACTTAAAATATTTTAAAATACTGAATTTGAAAATCAAACATCTCTGCAAAGTTTAAAATGCTTCCATTTTAATAATTTTTTTTGTTTATTTGAATTTCTGTTTGAAATGCCAAATGTGATGAGAAATAACTGGAATACTGTCTTTCCATAGCAATAACTGACATGAGAGACTGACAGGAAATATAATAATTATTGAAACCGAAATTCAAATTTTATTGAGATGGAAGACTTAAAAAGATCTATAAACACCAACTCAACAGCAATTGAATTAAATGCAACATACAGTACACTGAAGTGTGTCAACATTTCTAATAACGAGTATGTAGTTGATACTAACATCAACTGAATTATACATGTACAAATACATAGCAAGGAAAATCATTATTGCACAAAACATTTTCAAGGCTTCTACCTTTTAGAAAAGCAGTTAGCTAGAATCATTATTAAAAAGAAAATGTTGAACTTTCAGTTTTTTCTCATCTAAGAGAAGGTTGTAATTCTACCTTACTAATAACTTCTTCCAAGTTTTTCAGTAATATCCTTTGATCTTGGGGATTTGAAAGAGCAGCTGATTGTAGAAAAGACTCAAGTTCCTTCATGCTAGGCCTCATAGAAGCATTGTGATAAGTGCGTCTTAGACCAAGCATCAAAATGGTTTCCATGGCTGACAATTCAGTATCTTTGTCCATGTCAATCCGTCCTCCACCTTCATTTGCTATCTTTACCATATCTTTTATTGTTTCTCTTCTTTCCTGCTGATTTTCCTTTCAAGGACATGGAGATCCACAATGGCAATGTGACATCCCCTGAAAATATCTCATGTGTAGGCTTCAATCTTGTCATAACTTCCAAGGTAACCACTCCAAAGCTGTATACATCACCTTTTGGACATATTCTTTCTCTAATGCCATACTCTAAAAAACCATTGCTTGAAATTTAACATTCTTGCATCATTAGCAAAGCAAACTATATTTAGAAAAAGGCAAAAATTAAAAAAGCATTTGGGCATACCTGGAGCAATATATCCAACAGAATCTTTCACTATAAGAGACGAGGATGCAGTTGGACAATCAAAGTCTCCAATCAAGTGAGATATCCCAAAATCAAAGAGCTTGACAGTCATATTGTCATCTAATAATACATTCTTTGGTTTGATGTCACAATGGTTGAGGTGAAATTCACAATCATGATGCAAATAGCCAAGTCCCTGGGCTAACTCAGTTAATATTTTCATTTTCATTTGCAACTCTAATGGGATCAATTGACCATCTTGTCTACTGTGAAGAAGAGAATGGAGATTACCATTGCTCATGAAGGGCATTACCAGGGCTTTTATTCCTTTGGACCACACCACAGTGATAATCTTCAGATTGTTGCGATGTTTCACTTTTTGTAAAGCATGGCATTCCCTTTTGAAGCTTTTTATAGCCCAATCTGGTTTGTGTTGATGTGTAAATTTTGGACACGCGAACACCTGTGAAAACTCGTTTTAGAAANGCGTAAATTTTGGACACGCGAACACCTGTGAAAACTCGTTTTAGAAAACTATCGCCTAGGGCACCTCCTGTATGGGTATGGAAACCCGAGAATGGTCTCAGCTGGAAAGGGCCATGTGACATTAATAATAATCATAATATTTTAAGAAAAATATATAAAAAAACTTAAATTTGATTTTATGAAAATTCTATTAAATCTTGAAAAACATAGTAAAATAATTAAAAATCAAAATTAAACATTTGTGTAGTTTGTGAGTAAAATAAATAACACAAAACAAAAATTCAAATTAAAATTAAAATTTATCTGGTGCTCTAAGGAGAAGGAAGATTCAACCACCAGTCTCTAGACAGAGGCTAGACGTCCCAAAAGAGGCCCCTAATCGCTGCCTGGTGTCGACTACACATATGACCACACTGGCACCGTCGCTATTGGGCATTGGTCTCTGTTGCGTGGGCACCGTCGCTATTGGGCATTGGTCTCTGTTGCGTGGGCAGAAAAGAAAAAAAGGAAAGAAAACATGTCTATTTCTGTCTGAGAAAATAGGAAAACTATCATTTAGCATTTACTACTGCAGGGCATGCACACTGTCATATGCAATCTGCCTGTGACTGTTGTTGATGTTTGCTGCACGTTTCACACTCCTGCTGTGTTCTATCGCCTACCGGCAAAAGAGAAAAGACTACCGAAGACCCCAGGGTACAGACAGAGGGCCACCATCTGCAGCTCGCAACAACAAGAGGCTAAAAGATGGGTTGCATGTGGGCAGAGAAAACAAAAGAACAAAATAAAACAACGGTTGTTGATGGACATGCACTGCGAGCCGCTACATGTTTGAAAAAGAAAGATTGGCAACTAGACCCTGTTGCCAATTCCCAGCCCATTGTTTCTTACTGCCCTCCCTCTTCATAGCGGCCCTACAAGAGAAACCCTAACCTTAAACCGTCTGATTGTGTTAACTACCGTCAAGCGCCAACTGCCATTGCCATGCCAAACGCTACATGGAAAAACTGCCACCACCAATATTTAACATTTGAAATTGTGTTAAATGCATAGAATAACAACTTTTGATATAGAAAATCAATAGGATAAGCACAAAAAAGTCACCGTGTAAATTTAAATACTATATGAACTTAGAAGCATCTCAATAGAGGTTTACACATAAAATTGTAATTCTAGGGAACATTACCTCTACAACTCTATATCTAACGTTGCAACCAATTTAAAGTGCAATTGTTATATTATTATTGCTGATCAAGGCCCTATGCCTAGCATGGGTGAGGTTGGCCTCAACACTTAGCCCCCAAACTACAAATTGTATGCAAGTGCAAGGACCATAAAATTTTGAATGAAAATACAACAGANATATAGTTAAGCTCTCTCAATATTGTCACAAGGTAACAGTAAGAGCAAGCATGTAGACTTTTTGGAGCACGAGACTCCAACAAAGCTTAATGAGGAGAACAAGGTAAAGCTCATATTAGATAGTAAGCCACAACTTTCAGATTTTTCCTTGGGTGTTTTTTTTCTTTTCTTTTTTTTTGAAAAACTTAAATTTAAAAAGGGCAACGGAGGTGAGAATTGCTGCTGGACCCATCACACTCAAAAACTTATTACACTGCCAACGAACATGGTCCTCATTTTTTGTTTTGTTTGTTTGGTTTTATTTTTTTTTAAGGAAATTGAACTTTATCAATTAATTCACGCCCACACACAATAGTTTGACTATGTTCAAATAGTCATGTTTCAGGTTAGAAACCTGAAATCACTCCATAAACAACAACAATTCTGAAGGCCCAAGAGAAATAATCAATAATAATGAATGTAATGGGCAGAAGCGAGGATGCAGAAGCTCATGAGTCGGAGAATGCGAGGTGGATCATCCTAATCATTTGAAGGAGATGGACCTGCTGCTGGTGATTGTTGACCGTGTGATCGGGCACGGCCGCAGAGCAGAAGATTACGTGGAGGAGGAAGCTCATCCCTTGGGTCAACAATGGCAGTGTTAGGTCTGATGCGAATGTAGAGTTGCTGGCCGAGATATTCTCTGTCCCACAATGTGGATCTAACATTCCACATTCCCACATTGTCCAAGCTCAGCAAAATTGCAGTCCATCCGTGTGGATAAACTTCAACTGTGCTTCGGCTCACTGCATCGAAGTTATTGTAGCTGCTCCTGCTCTCGTTGCTCCACTCGCCAATGTCCATGCCGACCACAAAGAAGGAATAGCCATCTAAATGCCATGTCTGCAGAGAACTTTCCTTGTTCACGAAAACGATTTCCACAAACCTTCTGTAATCGGCCTTCAACACAGAGACGGCCAACTGAGCAGCAGAACTATTGCTGGANACGGCAAAATCAACATCACCAGAACCATCATTCTGCAGAACTCGGTGGAGTATTTTCAGGGCAAGCTCCGTTATGCGGTGAATGGCGTATCATTCAAAAGAGTGGCCACANAAATACTCCACCGAGTTCTGCAGAATGATGGTTCTGGTGATGTTGATTTTGCCGTAGTGATAACTCCCCTGCGGATTGGGACGAGCCGCGCTCGCAGTCAGATTTGTCCTAATGGATTTAGCCTGGTTCATAGACCACTCGATGTCGGCAGCGTCACCGGTATCAGGAGGAGAAGGCGGAAACGGCACATCCAAGGCAACGCCTTGTGAATCTGAGTAGTGCAGAGTTGCAGTGGCGTTCATGGAGACGTTGCTGTGGCTGAATCGACGGCTCACGATGATGGAGTATTCCTTGGGTATTTGATCTGCTGTGACTAAGACCGAGCACGATTGGCCGACGTGGATGTCCAGAGAATCGTAGGAGTTTTGTTTGGTGTGAGTGCCTTCGGCTTCGACCAGTAGCATGGTGTGGCCCTGGATCCTCAGATTCAAACTGCTGCTCAATCCCACATTTACGATCCTCAGTCTGTAAACTTTCCCTGCCGTCACATCCAATCTCGGAGCCACTTGGCCATTGATCAGAATACCATCCGGCGGAGGCAGAGACCGAACACTATCCAAGATCCTCCTCAGAATCGAGTGATTTGTCTTGTACCAGTCGCCCATGAGAAAGGTGAATTCGGCAGCAGGAGGATCGAATGGTACAGGAATGAGGTCCCTGCTGTGGATGTAAAGGCCTCCGAAGCCCCCTGCGGCTCTCTGGTAGTACGTTGATGGGTAATAAAAAAAGGTGCCGATCTGATCCTTCACTTGGAATATGTATGTGTAGTTCTTGCCCGGCGGAATTCCGCAGTTTGTCCCCATCACTCCGTCTTGCCACGAATTCCTCCTCTGCTGCACTCCATGCCATGTGAAAAGCAAGTACTCGTCCAGGTTGTTGGTGACGTTCACAACAATGTTATTGTTGGTTGTGACCGATACATCAGGCCCAGGAAACATGCCGTTGATCAGGATTCCCTTCTGCGGAACCCGAGAGGAGAAATGGTGCCCCAGGTGACATTCCAGGTGAAGAATCTGTATGGATCTTCTGCGTAAGCGCGACCCAAAAGCATCAGCAGCTGCTGCGCAAGCAGAAGAATCGCACTCATCACCAACTTTCCCTGCTGCAAATCCATGCTGACGATGATTTGCAGTCAGAGAACAATGTAACAGATCCACCCACTGAAAGATGGACAATCTATGAATCTGTTGTGATTGATTTGAGCTGAGCGAAGGTTAGCGGGGATGATTATGGATTATATAGCCAGAAACCCAACGGCGATGCCAATTAACGAAACACGCAAAGCCAGGCTTTCTCTGCAACAGCTGTGTATTATGCATAAGTGCATAACACGCCTTGTAAATTGTGATTGTAAGTTGGAAGCAACAAAGTACTACTGGCATGGATGGATCATCGTCGGATTATGACCATGGCTGGGATCCTGGCTGCAGGAGAATACGCGTTGTTGTTTGCTTTTTTGAGTAGAGTAACAATTTTCCACAATCAATCAAATCCAGTCAGTCATTGTACCATGTAATAGATTACACAATCGTCTCTGTACACAATTCTCCATGAGTTACGCAACTAATCAGACAAAACACTCTCTCGCACGCAGAGAGAAAAGTCCTTTGTTTTTTCGTTTTTGGTATTTCGTTTCAGCACATGCGGAGGACATGAGAAAATGTTGCAGGGTTCGCTGTTAACAAGCATGTCATGTGCAAAGGTTTCGTGGCATGGATGACTGAATAATGGATTAGCAAAAGGCTTTGGAAAATGAAAATGAAAATGCGTGCCTGCTACAGATCAAAGTTCTGACTACTGTGTGTCACCAGGTTGGAGCTCGCTCATTTTTCAAATCTGAGCCATGTGTTTCTTGATCGAAAGTCAGTTACCACTTGCTTATAAAAGGGTTCCTAGGTATAATCATATATTCAGATTATCCTCTAATTGGGATCAATAATTTCGATAAATCCAACTTAAAGAAGCCCCAAACTTAGCTCCAAAAGTTCTAGATAAGATCACTACTAGGATATCCATATAACATGTAAATGTAGGGTATTGTTTAAGTTATACCTTTGCTCCTTTTAATAACTCTACTACCACAGGTACGTTAGATCCATCAAGTTAAATCACACTTTTAGTTTGTGGTATCATTTGTGCTCCTAAGGTGTTACAAATGTCAAGAGGCATACCACTAACAGTTGCACTGGAATCCATTAAATAGTTATGGACATTCTTCCCTAAAATAATCAAAGTGGTTAGGAAAGGGGGATGATCCTTTTTGCTAGACATGGAATGATTCACATTTTGTACTGATAACGTGTTAGGACTTTCTATAAAGTGAACTTGCTTTTCAGGAATTGGGGATTTTTCTCTTTGAGCTACAGGTATATGAACCATATCCTGAATCACTTCTTTATTTCGTTAAAGTGTAGGAGGTCATACATCGAAATGTTAGCTTTAACTCTTTTTAAATCCTCAACCAAATCACAATTCTTACATTTATCTTTGGCTTCTTTTTGAGATGGAACTCTTCTAAGTATAGAAGGGGGGTTTGGTTGTTGTGGGGCAATTACTTGGGATGACCTGGATTGGTTGTTTGCATTGTTTTGACTAGGAACTCTTCTAGTTGGAGGTGTATAGGAATTGTTCCTAGTTTGTTGTTGTGTAGCATTCATAATGTCACTAATTTTGTGATAGCGAGTGTTGTGTGGGTTAGGGTCGTCTACGATAACTTGTTCTAATGAGAAAACCTCTTCATTTTCTGTCTCATGAGGTACATTAAGGACCATGATAAGGGTTTTCCCATTTTGTTGCCTTTGGGTATTGTCACCATACAATGCCATGAATTGAGGACAAGTCTTTTTAGAATGTTGCCTCGTATTATGAAAATGACAATAATCATCGTTGATTGATGTACTTAATTTTTCTAGTTGTATAGGGCCTTTGTTATTACCCCTCTTTAGCTCAACCACTTTATTGAATAGTCTTTGTAGTGAAGTGAGTATTTGGGTCATCTGATTTTGAGTTTCGGTTGGTGGTTCAACAAAATTTGATGTCCCGTTTTGGTTTATAATGGATTGGATCAAGGCTTTTGATTGGTCATCATTCAAAACAGTGTTGGATGGTAAGAATAAAGAGGACATGGGGCCTTGTGAGTAATTACTTAAAGGTTGAGTTGATTGAAAGGGAGAAATAGCTTGAGGCATAACATTAGAC
>MNCI01030279.1:125277-163583 GCA_015680685.1 Gnetum montanum | reverse complement strand
CTCAAAATCTTTGTAAAGGTGTCTACCATTTGTGCTTCAGTTGCACAATGCTTCATGTTGAGTATGTTATCTGAGATCAAGCTTCTGAGATGGTGATGCTTGATATCTATGTTCTTGGAACGCCCATGATGAATAGGATTATGAGCCATTGCAATAGCAGTTGCGCTATCACAGTATAAGCAAATGGGAGGTTCGAGTGTATATCCCATTTCAGTGAAGATGGAGTGGATCCAAATGGCTTGAGTAGTAGTATTTGATGCAGTAATGTATTCTACTTTAGCTATTAAGAGGATGACTATAGATTGCTTCTTTGATCCCCATGAGATAAGTGATGGACTAAAGAAGAAACAAAAACCAATAGTTGACTTTCGATCTTCAAGGTCACCTCCCCAGTTTGCATCAGTGTATCCCCATATCTTGAAATTTGTATGTTGATGAAATGTGATCCCAAAATCTATTGTAGTTCTCAGGTATCGCAATACCTATTTTTCAACTTTTCAATGTGATTCATGTGGATCTTGCATGAACTGAGAAAGGTAGTTTACAACATATTGGATATCTGGATATGTATTGGAGAGATACATTAAACTACCAACAAGGGATCTATATAGTGAAGGGTTAACAGAGGGGGATTTATCATCCTTGGTAAGTTTTGTACCAAGGGCAAGTGGTGTGTCTAAAGGATTACAATTAATCATGCCAAATTTCTCAATTAAGAATTGGGAAAATTTCATTTGGCATATGGAAATTGATTTTTTTTTTAGATAACTTGAAAATCCAAAAAGTATGACATCTTTCCTAAATCAGACATTTCGAATTCCTTTTTCATGGCATTAAGAAAATTATTTCCTAATGCAATGGTAGATGAAAAATAGATTAAATCATCTACATATAAACAAACACAAATAAAATCATCTTCAAATACCTTTTTCTATATTGTTGTTTCTATTAATTTGATGTAGCTCTTTCTCTATGGCATCAATCCAACAGTTATCTTGTGCAGCTTCGACGACTATGGATGGTTCCATTAAACCATCATCACTCCCCCCATTGGCATAAGTAGCACAAAAAATTCATCATCCATCATATTGAAAAGAGCATTTGCAAGAGAGTCCACGTCCTGGGTTGGTGAAGTAGTGTCTCCATGAAAGTGACTTTTTGTTATGTGTTGTGTAAAATTTGTATCCAGCATGTTGGAGGCTGGATGATATTGAGCTAGATGAAAGGTGGCTGGAATCTATCAGGAGGTGGACATTGTTGAGGTAGAAGGTGTTGTAGATGAAATGATTTGAGAAGGCATTGATGTAGAGGTATGCCCTTGAAGAGGAAATGAAAGTTGAGGATGATGTTGCACTGGATGACCATGCTAGGGTTGTATATGCTATGGTAATCATTGGTTTATTGCTACCACAAATCCATGTCTTGAATTGGAAGCAACAAGCACATTTTTGGCAGTAGAAACAGGCACATTTTTGGTAGTAGTAGAAAAGTGAGGAGAAACAACATCATGTATGTTCATGCTGCTATAATGTTGAAATGTTTCTTCCATGAACGTTACATCACGTGAATCAACCACATTTCTATTTGGAACATCATAGCACCTGTATGCTTTGGAATTTGCACAATATCTAACAAAAATATATGGTTGTCCCTATTTATCTAGCTTTTGTCTTTTTTGTATTGGAATTTAAATGTAGCATGGTGAACCAAAAATTTTCAAATGGGAGATATTGGGTGGATATCCATTCCATAATTCATATGGAGTTTTATTTTGAATTGATCTTGATGGCATCCTATTTAAAATATATATTGATGTTGCACAAGCTTCTACCTAGAATTTATTCTCCAAACCTGACATTTGAAGTAGACACCTTGCCATTTCAACCATAGTTCTATTCTTTCTCTTAGTAATACCATTTTTTGAGGTGTGAATGATGTGGTTGTTTGATGAATAATCCAACTTTTCTTGCAAAATTCATGAAATTCAATTGATAAAAATTCACCACCACAATCTATCTGAATTTTCTTAATTGAATTACCACTTTGATTTTCTACTTCCACCTTGAATTCTTTAAAAAATCCCAATGTTTGATTTTTTAATTTCATAAAATACCCCCAAGAAAATCTTGAAAAATCATCCACTATGATTAACATATATTAGTTTTTACCTAGGCTCAATGTTTGCATGGGACCATATAAATCCATCTGAACTAGATCTAATTTTTCTTGAGATCTATGTTCTTTTCTAGAAAATGGTAACCTTGTAATTTTTCCTAGTTGACATATGCCACAATCATGATTATCTAGCAAAGAAAATTTTGGCATACCTCTTACAATTTCTCCTTTTTGCATGCGGTCCATTGAGCCAAAGTTGACATGTCCTAACCGAGCATGCCATAACCATGCTATGTCTTCAGTGATAGTGAGACAATGAACATCCTTTTGCATCTGTAACTTATACATCGGATTCTTGCTTATAGGGATAATTGCAATACCTTTATCAATATCAACCTTAGAAATTTTACAAACATCTTTTTCAAATTCAACACAATACCCATTGCGACATAATTGCCCCACACTTAAAAAATTCTTTGAAAGATCTAGAATAAAATAGGTATGGGAAATAACATATTTGTTACCTTGAGTTGTTGTGAAGGAAAGTGATCCAATCCTGATAATGGTTAACTTCTTCCCATTACCTATGATTACCTTTCCATCATATTTTTCCAAGCTTGAGAACAATTTTTATTCCTTGTCATGTGATTGCTACACCCAGTATCAACATACCAAATGTTGTTGTTGTTGCTAGCATCTAGTAACTTTGTATAGATCAAGAGTTTATCTTCCTCCTTTTCAATATGAAATAATTTCTCAACTTTTTGTTGATCTTCATGTTCTATAATTTTTTCTTTTCCCTTCTTTTGATACTTCTTTCTTGATCAACATTCAAGAGTATTGTGGGTGTTGATACCACAAAAATCACAATGCTTACCTTCCTTTGATTGATTTGATCTTCCACGACCATCTGCCATGATTGTGTCCATGTCCTCTGAACGAGGATCCACTTGAGGATCTTTGATGTTGATTTTGATTCTGATTGGATGTCCTCTAAAATTTTTCTTGAAATGCATTTGTTGTTGAATCCTTACGTTTAGCAATTTTTTGCACGTATGTCCTTAAGCTTCCTACGAGCTCAACCATGGTCATCTTATCAAGATCTCTTGCTTCTTCAATAGCCATGATGATGGGATCATATCGGCTGGTTACAATTCGAAGGATCTTTTCAATAGCACTCCTTTCCTCAAGCGTTTCTCCATAAGATTTAAGTCCATTTCAAACTTGTTGAAATCATCTAATGTATCGACCAATATTCTCTGAATCTATCATGTGCAAAGATTCAAAATATTTTCTTAAAACTTGTAACTTGATAACACAAACTTTTAATAATCCCTTGTATGCAATCTCCAGTGCATCCCATGTAGTTTTGCTAGTTTGATGCATAACAATTTTGGGAAAGATTGTCAAATTTAACCAAGATTGAATGATGAATAATGTTTTTGCATCTTTCTTACGAAGCTCCTTAAATTCATTCTTTTCATCTTTCTTCAAGGCTTGAAATGTTGCTTGATCAAAATCTTGGAAACCATTTTCAACAAGATCCCAAAGATCTTGTGAGATAAAAAATGTCTTCATATTAATTGCCCAACATTCATAATTCTCTCTGTTGAAGACAAGAACTTGGAGAGACACGGATCCATGATTTTGGGCCATCCTAGAGAGATTTTTTGTCAAGAATCTGAGCTATCCAGCTTTGATACCAAATGAAGAGTCTAAAGGGCCATGGATCTATGAACTAAGCTTAAAGGAAATAAAAAACTTTGTTAGAACAAGAACACTCTTGTTAAACTTTCTAACTTTTTTATGTCTTCTATATTATTATTTTTCTATTGTGAATGAATATCTGCCTGCTACAATTATATAGGCCTTGATCTCCCAAGAATAGATTTGGAGAGATAAGTATGAATCTTGGAAATCATGCGAATGTTCCTTATCATCATATTTAAAGATCTTCTTAATATGGAATGTCCTAAACATGGATTGGATAAGAATTACATGAATAGGATCTCATCTTTAAAATAGATTAATGGATGAGATCTATCTAATTCTATTTTGGAACATTTAGTCATCATATTCCACAACTAGTTGTTGCATTGTCATAGTCTTGTGAGAGAGACATTGTTGTGAATTGTGTGTGACTTAATTGAAATTAATTTCTTTTCTATGAGATATATTGTGAATACTTTTTTATAGTGATCTTGTACGATATAACTAATCTAGATAACTAGCACCATCCCTGGCAATGGTGCCAATGATGAGTGACGACGTACCCCTACACTCAACCATACGAATACGAGCATTCACGCACAATCTGGTCAAACTTCGCAGACGGGCTAGTTGTGGTATCTAGATAGTTACTTGTTGATCGCAGTTCGGTGTCTTTTCACTTAGACTAGTATTTATGTTGTCATGTATGATTTAGTCTAGAGTGAGGTGTATGATGTGGTTCTAAACTAGTGCTACTTCTAGAGGCAATGGAAAATAACTTTAATTAGACTAAGGAGGAGAGAGAGAGAGAATCTAACTATAAGGAAATGGGAAGAGAGAATCTAGGCTAGCCTAAGTGTAATGAGCATTCGTTCCTTAATCATCTGTACACATATTGGACCTCGAGTATGACTACTACTAGGATTACCAAGTGCATATCCTAGGTACACTATTGGGATACTAAGTAGTTACACTTAAATGCTTGTGATTAAGTTGTACTCATTCTATGTTTACTACAAGGATAGGAGATGAGGGTAGAGAAAGATTAATTACAAAACCAATAAAAAATAATTAAAATTAAGTGAATGATACAGATGAATTAATCTTGATGTTTATTGCTAGTCATGTGCATGTCCAAGTACATCACACATAAATAAAGGTTCCGTAGAATTACAATCATCACACTACAGGCATGCACCAAGGAAAAGGTTGAGAGGAAAAATTGACAAAAATATCCTACTCTAATACTAACTTTCTCTGACTTTTCCATGTGTCCAATTGTGTATTTATAGGCTAACATAGGAACCACGATATCGTGTATCCAATATGACTAGCTAGGCCACGATATCGTGTACCTGATATCACTAGCCAGGCTACGATATTGCGTACCCGATATCGAGGGTCTAATATCGGGACTCATTAGATATCAAGGGTCCGATAATAGGGGTATGATATTAGCACCTGGTTAACAAGGATCTAATATCAACACTCGGTTAACAAGGGTCCAATATCAGCACTTGGTTAACAAGGGTCTGATATCAGCACTTGACAAACCGCAATTCATTAGCTTCGTAGCCTAATGAGTTACATGCCTAAGACATATCATCCTTGTTGGGAATTCATACCTTGAAGGTTAGCATCTTTGGAATGTGCTTTTTTCCTTTTGTTTCAATCAAAATATCATTTCATATTTTCTAAATGTAGCTTTTCATGTAGCCCCAAATAATATCTACAAAACAATCCCAATTCTAAGTGCTTTCTTTAGGTAATTGTTATCTAAATTAGGCTATGTTGTCTTCCTTCAAATTCCATAAATGTGAAAAAATGATGAAGATACTCAATTTTTTCAAAAAATCATTTATATGAAATTCTCTTTAAGCTTAATAAAATCCAAGAAAGATTATATTGGAAGAATGATTTTAAAAATAAAGGAGAAATCACAATTGTGTTTAGTTTCACATGTGTGCTTCATTCCCTGACAACCTTGGTGAGGGATTCCAATAATGATGAAATTAACAAGCTTCAATCTAGCAATTATACCTCTTGATTGCTTTACAAATGTATTATTATTCTTGTCATCAAGACTATTATTTGATTTTGAAGTGCCAAATTCTTTTGGTGGCTCATAAGTTTGCCAATTGCATGTCTAGAAACCAAGCCACTAAGTTTGCCAAAGTGTTAGTGTTGTGATCTTTGTAGTCATAAGCTCTGTATTTCTTATTAATTATTTCTAAAAAATAGCTAACTTATTTGAAAGAAATTATTTTTAAGAAATGGAAAGTCATAAATAACGAGTTATTTACATGTAACATTTAGTTAACAAATGTGCATCTAAAGTAACAAGCATTGATAATTATAAAAGTAATATTTAACAGGCCTCTTTACCTAATATCTTTCCCATCACATCAATTCCATCATAGGTCTCTTTCCCCTTATTTCATGAATTACCTAAAATGGTTTCAAGCCACATTTAGCAAATGAATGATCATTAAACAAGGAAAAATACTAAGTAATACTTTCTTGTATTTTATGTCATACTAATACTTATATTTAATAAAATTAAACATTCATCTAGTACATTATTACACTTAAAATAATCATTACTGAGTAGAAATACAAATTATGGACGTAGGATACAATGGTTCCACACTACCACTTGATCATAAGAATTAATTGTAGCTGAATATAAAGTATCCACAAAAATGAAAACCTAGTCTTTAGATCTCTTTTGTGTAGCATATTCTCTTTGCCAATATTGAAATGCATATTATTTCTTTTAAAAGTTGAAGGCATCTTGAGAATTTTTTCGATGTACTCCAAAATCTAAGTTTTTAATTAATAGTCTTTTATAACTTGGTCAAAGCAAAATAACCCTCCCCAACCATTTCCTTCTAAAAAAAGTAGGAGAAAATGTAATGTGTGTGTCATTTATCATATGTTAGTATTCAATTAAACAGATAAAATAAATACTATTTGCAAGATTCATATTTGTCCATTTTGTTTTGTTATCATGCTCTAGTGTCTACATCATAGCCAACTTTGACTTTGTCTATCAAACTGAGGTGACCAATTAGGTTAAGTCAATGATTTAATGATAAGATGCAAGCCACGTATCTTAGTATAACTTAATAGAATCTAACCTCTAAATTATAGGATGCACATCATATACATTATTAACAAGTTATACCTTGTGGGTTGTAGAGTCTATTTAATAAACCTTAACAAAATAATGGCATGGAATAGGTTTGTAGTCTTTGAGATGTAGCCCCACCAACATAGACCTAGGTTTACCTTTCTTCAAAAAAGAATGGAATGACATAAAATAGATAATAATTGAGGTTTTTTTTATTACTAGGATTAAAGAAAATAATAATTGATTGTAATACTAAAAATTAGGCAATAATTTAATGAACAATACTATGACAAGAGGTCCAAGGAATGAGTCGCTCAATGGAATTGTAATGGCCCACAATTGCAATATGCCCCTTTTTTCTACTTACATGCTTAACCAGGAAATGCTCTCAGGATGCATTCAAAGAAATGTCTATTTATTGCTATATACTCTATACAGGGGAAATTTACAGCATAGTAGGAATGCTTTCAAAGGCACACTGCGCAGCTCTTTGAGATATCTCTGCTAGATAGACATGGACTCATAAGCAGGAATGCTTTTGAAGGTGCATGGCACAACACTTCAAGATATCTCTGCTTGGACAGAATTTTAGCATGAGTAGGAGTGCTTTTAGAGGAGCAAGGTGCTTCACTCTAATATCTCTCTACTCATCTTTATAGACTTACTCACACTCAATCTTGCACACTTGCAAACTACTCACTCTTGATAGCTAGATTGCTCTCTGCTTGGCCATGTCCAACCAAGGAACTAGAGATCCTTTTTATAGAAGAGAAGGGGAGAGAAAAGGAAGCAAAGAGATAAGGATGACATGGTAGTGTATCTTACTATAGGATATGCTTTGATTACATCTTACTATTCATGCACACTTTTATTGTACAATATTTCACTTGGTGGATTAGTGGTCACTACTGTTGTCTTTGGATTCCTCTTCTTCGAGATCCTCACCTGTATCTAGGCTATTTGGAGTATCAGAAGAAGAGACAACATACCAATTGTACTAGAAAGGAGGATCATGATACTTGACATGCCATTTTCCACCTTTTGAAAAGAGGTGGGCAACTGATGGATCATAATTATATGGCTCGAGCATGGATGGATATTTATGGTTGAGTTGACAATGCTTAATAATGTCAGTAGTTGTTATTGTTAGGACATCTTGATACCATGCCAGCTACCAAGGATGCTGCCAATTTGTCCTTCTACTAAGACTTGCAGTTAGGAAATATGCTAGACTAGTGGATTGGAAAGCATGAAAGGCCATTGTTTCATGGTAGAAAAAATATTCAAAATCTCCATGCTTGGAAGCATGCAATCATGTAATGGTGTTGTGATTATAATTTTTAGGAAAGTGTTTTACCTAATGACCATACAAAGTCCACCATTTCCAAAAAGGATGAGAGTCAACAAGGAGATCTATTGGGATATTGAAATCGACATGGTAGAAATGACAATTAGAAGGCTTATATCTAGGCCAGTGGAGGACAACGTGATTATTAATACATTTATCAACAAATTGATTTATATGTAAACTAGTCTTAATATGCATAGATGGGTAAATATCTTCTAATATTAGATTGGGATGACCATAATATGTATGAGCTATTTGAAGGTTGAGGTTTAACTTGTATACTTGATGAGTAAACCCTTCCAAATCATTAAGATATTTATTATAAATATGGCTAATTTGGGGTTGTGAGAGATAAAGTCGAGTGTAAGGACATGAATGAACTCTATGACTTGAGTGAAGCTCCCATCCTTCATTCAAGAATAATTCTGCAAAACAAGAATGTTAGTATTGAAATTCATGAGTTAAAAAGTATGCCAGGTAGTTATCCTTACCATTAAGATACTGTGTAAAAATAGAGACCATCAGATAAGACGTGTATGGGCTACTTTATTCAAATGTTTAGTCTATAAATACTTGTCAAAATATTTTAAATCACATCTAATGATAAATTCCTTTTCCTGTAAGAATAATCTAAATTTTTCAATTCCACGGATTATAGCTAAGAGTTCTTTGTGAGTGGAATGGTAATTGAGTTCAATAGGATTGAATTTACCACTAGCGTACCTATAGATGTGTATGATACATTGGAGGTCTTCCTTCAATATAGCTCCCCAAAAGCTATCAGAGGCATTTGTTTCTAAGATCAGAGTGCCATGGGTTGGAAGCAAATATGGCAATTTAGTACACTAATCTTTTAGTCGTTGGACAGTTGCTGTATGTTGTTGGATCCAAGGTCCAACGTGCTTAGTCAGTTTTTCATTTAATAATCTTCTATCTTTGGCTAGATTTTTATAAAAGCCATCCTTTTCTTCCTCTTTTAGCCATTCTTCTAATTCTTCTACATTCTCTGTGTTAGAGATTTTTGGTTGGCTGTCCTATGATAATCTTATTTCATCTAAATATTTTTTGAGAGATTTTACTTCTACTCTTTTTTCCAAAACCTTTTTGTCTAAAGCTATATATTTGGTTAGTTCATCTAATGGAGTTTTCTTCAGTTTTGTTTTTAATTTACCTAATTCTATTCCAACTAATTCTAACTATTTTTGTACTTGGTTTTCTTGTTGTGGGTGTCGAGATGAGAATGTTCTATTCATGTTGCAGTAGTAAACATCACCATATGATGAGTTAGAGATTGGTCTATTCAGATAAGATGCATCCGAAAAATGTTGGTGATCAAAAGCTTTCGAAAATTCATCCCCAGAATCCCATAGGTTGAAAAAATATTCATTATCAGATGGAGAAGAGGGACAAAGGTCCTCATGAGGATTAAAAGGGATGTTGGAGTATTTCAGATCAGAAACCCATTCCAAATGTGTTTCCTTAATGTTGTGTTTCGTGATAAAATGGACTTTCTTTCTATCACGATCCCTTTGTGGATAATTTGTAGCTAAATGTGGACCTTCACAAATAAAACACTTAACATCTCAAGGATTAAGACATCAAGGGCATCTTCTAAAATAACCAGGGTTTTTTTTCACATTGCGATTTGGAGGAGGTTTCCTATGCCATTGTTTTCTCGTTGGTCTAGGATGAGAATTAGAGGATGTACAAGTTTTACATTTCTTTTAGGTTTTTTCTTTATACTTATACTTTTCTTTTGGACATAAAGATAAACATAAATCTTTACCTAATTTACTACTCAAGTTTTGTACTAGATTCTGAGTTTGTTGGGTGTAACATAGTTCCCAATTTGTTTGTTCTAAGGATTGTCATATTTACCAAAAACACATTTTTGATATATGCAAATTTTGTTTTTTCAATTCTACCATAAATGTATTGCAGAACGGCTATGGTAAACATCCTAGTAAATGTTCCTTAGCAGCAACCTCATGGGTTAAATTTCCGTAATAATACCATTGTTCCATTGCATCTAAGAATTCTGGTAATTCTTGTATCTTATGTAATTTGGCTTTAAAATATTGGTCATGATATATTTCTTCTATATTAGCTTTGTAACCTATGAATTCCTTGATAATGGCATTTAGGAAAATAACCGTAGGCTATGAGACTAACCTTTTCTTGATTGCAATTGGGATGTGATTCCACCATTTTCTAAGGTTTCCCTTAAAATTACATGTTGCATTTATTATTGCCTGAGTAGTAAATTTCTTAGCTAAATTGATCTAAATATTTAAATAATTTTGTAAGGCATCTATGACATCTTCCCTTTGTTTTAAATTCATATCATCTATAGTAAAAACTGGTTGTTGATCACCACCTTTTCTTGTCTATGTGAACATGGCTTCTTGAGCCTCTTGTACTTGCTAATTAGTTTTGGATAATAAGAGAGCTTCCTCTTCCTGTCTCTCTGTGAGATGAGATACTTCATATTCATGATGTAATTCCCCCTCATTCATATCTATCCTAAGTTTTCCTTTTCCCTTTTTCTATTTTAACTCTTGTTGATGTTTTCTAAATTTTTTTAAATCTACTTTTGTGATTGCAGGTGGAGATGAAGGAAAAGAGATTTCTGGAGACACAGGTGGAGAAGTAGGCTTTGGTCTAGAAGGTCTAGACTTAGATGTGCTTGACAACTTTTCTAATTTCCTATACAATAATCCTGTATTTAGATTTGTATCATAGTTTATACTATACATGCCTTCTAATACCTCCATTTGGGTCTTATTACTATACACAAGATCATTTAACGTTGTATTTGTCCAATTCTACATACATATTATATCAAAAGGAAGTGATGCAGATTTCTTTGTCTGTAAGGTATAGATGTATTCAGTAAGGCTTGTTGTACCAGACGATGATTGTTCTCCTATATTTTGTTGGACAAGCTTGTATTTTTTCTTTTGTTCACGTTCTAGTGCATTTATCTTTTCTTGATGTTGTCTAAATACTATATCATCAATTTTCCCTTTGTTCATTTCCATCCTACACGTTTTTAATAAAGCATCACATTCAATACATTGGTGCTGATGGTCAACTTGTCTTAATGTTTTTTGTTGGCAAGATGGATCTCCTGAGAATGAAGGTGAAATTGATGGTGTTGTAGACTTGTCACCAGAACTTTCTAGATCGAGTTCAACTATTTTTACTTTTGCCTTTTTTTTTAATATATCCATTTCTACTTGTAAATCTTGTGTTTTTCTCATAGAAATGGATAATTTTTGTTTAACTCCAAAAGACTTCGTTTAAGATTTTCTATCTCTAATTTTGGAGAACTTGTTGCAAGTTGAACATTTTAATGTGATTCTTTTTGATCTTGTTCTTTAATAATTAAAGGTTTTTCTTTTCTAAATATCTTAGGTTTTTGTTTTTTGTGCAGGTGGTCTAAAGGATCTATGTCGATGAACTTAGGTGGTTGAAGATTTACTTTGTACCTACGTTTTGGCATAGAATACCAATGTGGTCTTTCAATCTTGTAATATTTATCTATGGGATTCAAAAGATTTGGATATTGTGTGTGGATAGGAAAATCTTTAATATCTATTTCTACCCTATATTCTATGTTGTTTGATCCTACCTGTGTTTTTTGTTCATTAAATAGATACAAAGTCTTAATAGAAGTACTACTAAATAATTTAAAAATTAACCTAGTAGATACAGTGGCATATATGGATTGAGGGATCATGTTTATTGGAAGATAAATAATAATCATAAGCGATTTGTATAAATGCAGGTCATGTAGAGATAAAGTAAAGTTTGGAATCGTAACGATGATGACTGCATTTGTTGCTAATGTTCTTTTAGCCTATGTGATTATTGCATCTTGAAAGGTTTTAAATCTACGATCTATCACCACATTCCAATATGGAGCACTTAATTTATAATTAAAGTGTGGGTGAATGTGGATGGCAAGTTCAACTAAATGGATGTAATTAAAACCTCTTTCTTTGTAGGTTTTCACTTCAAACTCATAAATTCTTATTTAAGAGTCAAAGGACCGACCACAGCAAGAATGTGAAATTATGTTTTAACTTGGATGTTCGTAATGTAGTAGCTTCATAAGTCCCCTAAAAATAATGCCAAGGCATGCAATTGCAGCAGTAGGCTCTCATAGTTCACTTTTACGGGTCTCTCTCTCTCTTTAATTTTTTATCTTTTTTGGTGCGTGTTTTTAAAATTTACCAAAACTATAAATAATAAAAAAATGGATCATCACCTGCAAGCTCAATTCTCATCCTACCAAAGCCTAACCTCTTTTTGAGTGGTTACATCCAAGCTTAAACTTATGTCCCTTCTATTTTTTATCTTTTTTGTTGTATGCTTCTAAAATCTACCAAAGCTACAATTAATAAAAAAAATGCTAAGGTGGAGTCCAGGGAGGGTCAATGGATGAGTGAAAACCTACTCTTTTTTAGAGTGGCTCCAGCTACTCAAACCCATGTCTCCCTCTCTTCTATTTTTTATCTTTTGGTGTGTGCTTCTAAATCTAACAAAACTACAGTTAATAAAAAAATAGATCAACACCTGGAGGCTCAATGTTTATCCTGCGAAGGTGGAGTTCTAAGAGGGTCAATGGATGAATGAAAGCGTAACCTCTTTTTGAATGATTGCACCCAAGCTCAAACCCTTAAAACATCCAAGTTAGTAATTCTTTCCAATTTTCACAGTACACACTTTTGTATGCAATAGATTCTCCTCATCTCATCTTTCTTTCTGTAAGCATTATCTTATATTCTTTTTTCTTTAAGTTTTGAATTTTGGGAAAATAGCTTGATATTTTATTAGCTTTGGTCAGTTTACCAAACAAAATTTGCTTCGGATTTTTTTCTAAAAACAAATGTTTTTTATTCTTCTGTGATGAAAAATCTTCAAATAGATAATATTTGAAAAGATGAAAACAAAACTATTTTTTTTCCACATAATCTGTATGATTAATGAAAAAATGAATTATGCACAGCACTGACGATAAAAGGAGGGCTAACACAGACGGGATAAAATTAAACAAGTTAACCAGATATATCTCAGATTTAGCGCACACAAAAACCATGATAGGGATTGTTGAATATCTTACAGTGGACAGTGACTCTGTCACGAAATTTTTTCTCCAATTGCTCAGCAGCAAATTTCCAATCCCCTGGACTGCAGTCACACGCAACACATGCACAATTCAGAAAGCCAGCACAAAGAAAACCTGCATCTGATGTGACTATATTTCAACTCCACATTCATTTATACATGAAACAGTAAATCACTTCAAACAAATCAATTAATCTGTGAACTAAATCCTGGATTAAAAATAAAAATACCATTGTACAATCAACATAGATAAGCACAACCTTTTATCTTTCTGATAGGCTTCTCCAAACATGTTGCATTTTGGACTAGTTGCATACTTCCAGACAGTTATGTTTCTACTGTCTAAATAGTTTTATGTTGCCAATAAATAATATTATAATAATAAGGCTTGGGAAGAAGCAAGGAACAGGTTTGTGTTATCTGCTGTGTGGGGTATGTGGAAGAAGGCACTTGCTTTTTACAGATTTTGGACAATGAATCTGGTAATTTGGTAATCTTTCTTCTGTTTTACAATGTCTTCGTTTATTTTGTTTTTTGCATCTCTCTTCCTTCACACTATTTCCTTCTACTGTTTGTGTTTTTTTATGCATTCTGCAGCATTATGATTTCTAGTGCATCAATATCTCTCCGGTGCCTGAAAATATGATGCATCAGTATCTCTCTCTAGTGCACAGAAATATTAGAGGTTTACCAGAGATGTTAAACTTGATACGTTTTTTGTGAAGATAAACAGGACAATAGGGGATTGCAAATGATGAAATAATTTGACTTTGTAATTTCAAGGAGAATCATGGCGTCGTAGACCAAGTCAAGAATATAACCAGGTTATATTATGATAATACCATTACTATGTATGCCCTGAAATTTGATGAACTGTTTACCAAGTGCCTCCACTCTTTCGTAAAATAACAAAAAAATCACCTCTGAAATTATGGTATTGACCAGCGATGGTTTCAGGACCACCAAACATTATGATGGCAAATCAATGGTATGGTAACAGACATTGAAATACCAATATTAATCATTAGATGCTTTACTTCCCAAGGAGCCAAATTATGTCATGCTAAAAGAATTTCACCGTTGTTTCTGGTAGCTTTTAACAAAACTACGAAAACAGAAATCGATGCAATTTAGGATTTAGATACCTCAAGGAGATATTGTTAAATTGAATTGCTCATTAAATTCGGGGAAGCCAAACCAGTTCAAACGATTGAAGAGGATAAAATTTAAATTTGGATCAACTTTGGTGAAGACATAATACTTTCAAAACCAGCCTAAAGTTCATGCCATAAACAACCAAACCAAAAAGAAAAAACAGTAGACACGCAATATATTGAGCTTAAGCCACCAATTCAGAACGAACGACCACGGTGATTATAAGATGATTGCAGGATGAAAATATTTGTCGACACGCAATATATTGAGCTTAAGCCACCAATTCAGAACGAACGACCACGGTGATTATAAGATGATTGCAGGATGAAAATATTTGAGATCCTTTCATCGCTTTCAATTTTCGAAGTAGACTTTATATAAGCCAGAAAACATATTATCAGCGACAACAGAAGAGAATGCCCCAAGCAAAGATAGACAGCAAACGAAAAAACTTGTTATTCGAATCTCCAATGACACGGATCGCGCTGTCTTATATGTGGATTCCGTCTGGTTCTGCGTCGTCATTTGTGCGCAAATAAAACATTTCATGCATTTGGGATCTTAACTTTCGTTGGAATTCTACAGAAGGATTTCAATCTTCTGAGCTTTAAAAAGAGGTTAAAAAAAAAAAAACATTTAAGCAACTTCTGACAGCGTCCAATATTTCACAGGTGGATTCTAAATTCTTTGCTCATATGCGTTCTCTTATTGCTAATTTCATTTATGCCCTATTAACAAACCAATTAATTTGCAAGTGGTAACGTATAGGAAAACCTCATTTTTCTTTGTGATAGCTCAACAGCCACACTAGACACAGAGCTTTATACTGGCACTTTAACTTAGGCCATACAACGTCTATGGCCGATAATTATTTACTTCCCAACACAATGTCTAGCCATTTGCTTTTTGGCAAATTGAGGTAAATGAAAGCTGATTGAATCAGAAATACATAGAGAGAACCAGATGAAACAGCCATGGTCATCATTCAAACTCAATAGATAATAGATCATGTGTGTTGTAATTGTGTCTAGTTTCAGTGAGTTCCATGGCTATTTATACCTGGCTGCCTGCATCATCCTCTTCACGGATATAGCAGGTTCATCTTTGTAGATATTTTATTGAAGCTGATGGGAGTTGACATGGACCATAACTTGTGCCTTTCATGAAACACTGTACAGAAAGATAAAATCTTTAAAAGCTATAATGAACCAATTACCCTGTATTTACATTTAGCAAACTGAGAGAAATATTTAAGGTTGCAGTTAAAATATTTTAAAATACTGAATTTGAAAATATAACATCTGAACGTAAACTTTAAAATGCTTCCATTTTAATAAATTTTTTAATTCTATATTTGAGATGCCAAATGTAAGAAGAACATCTACGTAGACATGGGATTTAACAGCAAAGTGGAATAAGCTGTATTCAAAGACCAACAATGTAGAAGTAATCAGGGAATATATTAATTACTTAAATTGAACCCAAGATTTCATTGCATCTAAAGACCTAAAGGATTTCGTGTATATTTATTGGACAAGCATTGTATTTGTATTAAGAAAGTTAAAAACAATATATGATACACTAAAGTGTCTCAGCATTTTGAACAATGAGTATGCAACTGATAGTAACAACAATTGAATTACATGCCTAAAGATACATAAATAAAAGAACCATTGTTGCATTAAATATTTTAAAGATTTTTATCTTCTAAAAAAGCACTTACCCGGAATCATTATTAAGAAGAGAAGGTTGAATTTTCAGCTTTTTTTCCTTCTATGATAGAGAGAAAATTGTGATTCTACCATATTAATAACTTCTTCCAAGTTTCTTGGTAATGCCCCTTGATTTTGAGGATTTAGAAGAGTAGCTGATTGTAGAAAAGACTCAATTTCAGTCATCCCAGGCTTCATGGAAGCATTTTGGCAAGTGCATCTTAGATCAAGCATCAAAATGCTTTCTACGGTTAACATATCATCATTTTTGTCCATGTCAGTTCCTCCTCCACATTCATCTGCTATCTTTATAATATCTTTTATTCTTTCTCTTCTTTCCTGTACTGATTTTCCTTTCATGGCCATGGAGATCCACAATGGTAATGTGACATCCCTGAAAAACATTTCATGTATGGGCTTCAATCTTGTCATGACTTCCAAGGTAACCACTATACATAACTTTTCATAGATATTCTTTCTCTGATGCCATACTCTGAAAAACCAATGTTCGAAATTTATCATACATGCCTCATTGTTAAAGCGCAAACAATTTAGTAAAATAAATAAAATCAATATTTGTATACCTGGAGCAATATAACCAACAAAGCCTTTCACTGCCAAAGAAGATGACGTTGTTCCATAGTCAAAGTCTCCAATGAGGCGAGATATTCTAAAATCAGAGAACTTGACAATCATATTGTCATCCCATAATACATTCTCTAGTTTGATGTTACAATGGATTACCTCAAACTGGGTTAATACTTTCACTCTCATTGGCAACTTTTAACGGGATCAATTGACCATCTTTTCTCCTGTGAAGAAGAAAATGGAGATTGTCATTACTCATGAAGGGCATTACTAGCACTTTTAATTGCTTGTGGGATCAATTGACCATCTTTTCTCCTGTAAAGAAGAGAATGGAGATTTTCATTGCTCATGAAGGGCATCACCATTTTAATTCCTTAGACCATACCACAATGATAATCTTCAGAATGTTGCGATGTTTCACTTTTGGTAAAGCACGACATTCCTTTTTAAGCCAATTTACGGAAACACCATTTTGAAAGTTAAAACTATTGGCCATGGTTATCATGATAAATTTAGGCTATAGTTATCATGCTAAAATTTGGCTATGGTGATCCTGCTAAAATTTGGCTACGATTTTGCTACTAAATTTCGACTATGGTTATTAAAATAGCTGATGAATATCATTAGTTATTTAAGGGTCCCTTGGTCAATATAAAAGGGACCTCCCTCACCTCAATTCAGATCCATCACATACATCCCCTTTCCATCCCACTCTTACATTCTCCTATTGCATGAGAGAGAGGCTTCTTCTTGTGCTCTCCTTGTGATGAAGAGAGAAGCTTGTTATTTCCATTTCTAATAATAAGATCCTTCCACATTTTCCTATGGTTCCATTGCTATTTATTTTCATCTCATTTCATATTTTGCTACCAGATCTGCTAACAGTGTTATCAGAAGCAACTTCACATTGTGTAAAATGAAGATACAGGCAATTTTGTGTAAAGATAATTGCCATGCAGCTATTGGAGAAAGGTCGCAAGAGGTCACGGATGACGGAAAGCGGAATGAAATGGATGGTAATGCTATTGCCAATTTACATTTGGCACTAGCAGATGGGGTTCTTTGAAGTATTGCAAAAAAGAAGATGAAGTTGTACAGGCTAAATCACTCCACAACAAAATCTTCTTGAAGAGAAGACTTTACACTCTTCGTATGGCAGAAACCTCATCGGTAACTGACCATATCAACACCCTAAATACTTTATTTGCTCAACTCACATCGTTGGGCTATAAAGTAGATGCAGGTGAACGTGCAGAAATTCTACTTCAAAGTCTACCTAATTCATATGATCAACTCATCATCAACTTGACCAACAATGTCTTTATGGATGCTCTTGTCTTCGACGAGGTTGCAGCTATTGTTCTTGAAGAAGAAAGTCGGTGCAAGAATAAGGAAGATAGGTTGGCAAACAAGGTGGAGGCCTTAACAATGATGAGAGGGAGATCCATGGAACGTGATTCCAATTGGAACCAAATTCATGGTAGATCCAAGTCAAGAAGTAAAAGGAAAAACATTACTTGCTACAACTGTGGCAAGAGAGGACACCTAAAGAAGGAGTGTTGGAACAAGAAGAGTAATGAAAAGAATCCTCAAGGGAATGTGGCAAGTACCTCATATGACGGTGATGTTCTATACAGTGAGGCAACTATTGCTGAAGGTAGATAGAAGCTCACTGATACTTGGATCTTGGATTCACGAGCAACATGACACATGACCTCTCGGAGAGAATGGTTTTATCACTACAAACCAATCTCAGAAGGATCTGTGTACATGGAAAATGATCATGCTTTGAAAATCGCTGGTATTGGTACTGTCAAGATAAAGATGTATGATGGCACTATTCGCACCATACAACAGGTATGACATGTGGAGTGCCTGAAGGAAAATCTACTATCTTTAGGACAACTAGATGATGTTGAGTGCAAAATGCATATAGAGAATGGGATCTTGAAGATTACCAAAGGTGTGCTTGTGGTAATGAAGGCAAAAAAGGTTGCTGCAAATTTGTACATGCTTCTTGGGAACACACATCAAGTGGGAGAGTCTTCTATTGCATCAACTAGTTTGGAAGAAGAATCGACAATGTTGTGGCATCGAAAGCTTGGTCATATGTTAGAATAAGGTTTGAAGATTCTCTGTAAATAGAGACTACTTCTTGGGCTCAATTCAGTATGTTTACCATTTTGTGAGCATTGTGTTACTAGTAAGCAACATAGATTAAAGTTTAGCACATCAACAGCTAAGAGTAGAGGCATCTTGGACTTGCTACACTCTGATGTTTGGAAGGTACCAATCACTTCCCTAGGAGGAGCAAGATACTTTTTATATTTCATTGATGATTACTCTAGGAGATGTTGGGTGTATCCAATCAAAAGAAAGGCAGATGTCTTTTCAGTCTTCAAAGTTTTTAAAGAGCAGGTAGAACTTGAGTCCAAACAATGGATCAAGTGTCTAAGGACAGATAATGGAGGAGAATATACAAGTGATGAATTCGATGCATTTTGTCAATAAGAAGGAATCAAGAGGCAGTTCACAGTGGCACACACTCCTCAAAAAAATGGAGTGGCAGAACGGATGAATAGAACCTTGTTGGAAAAAACAAGATCAATGTTGAGGGCTGTAAATCTAACCAAGTCATTTTGGGCAGAAGCAATTAATACAACCTGATATTTAATCAATCGGTCTCCACCAATTATGATTGATCTAAAAACACCAATAGAAATGTGGACTAGTAAGCCAGCTGTTTATTCTCATCTCCATACATTTGGAAGTTTCGTGTATGTGATGTACAATGACCAAGATCAAAGTTGGACCCAATGTCCAGGAAATGTATCTTCTTAGGGTATGTTGATGGAGTTAAGGGGTATCGCCTTTGGGATCCCACTATCGACAAGGTTGTCATCAGTAGAGATGTGATATTTGTAGAAGATAAAATGCAAGAGAGGGGAGATGATAGCACTTCAAAGGAGAATTTAGAGACTACTAAAATTTAGGTAGAAGATAAGACAAAAGCTGAAAATCCAATTACTTCTGAAGCAACATTAATATATGAAGAGAAAGAACTAGTCAATTTTGAAGCTTATGAAGTTCGTCGGTCATCTCATGTAAAAAGATCACCAACTTGGCACTTAGATTATGTTACTGAAAGTAATGTTGCATACTGCCTTTTAACGGAGGATGGAGAGCCCTCAACTTTACATGAGGCTCTCAAAATTCTAGATGTGTCTTTGTGGATGGTAGCAATGCAAGAGGAGATTGAAGCTTTACACAAAAACAAGACATGGGATCTTGTTACACTACCACAAGGAAGAAAGGCTATTGGAAAGAAATGGGTCTACAATATCAAACATGATAGTAATGACCAAGTGGAATAATATCGTGCAAGATTGGTGGTAAAGGGATATGCTCAAAAACAAGGAATTGACTTCAACAAGATATTTTCTCCTGTGGTTAGACTTACAACAGTCAGAGTAGTCCTAGCAATGTGTGCTACATTTGACCTACATCTAGAATAACTAGATGTGAAAACTACTTTTCTTCATGGAGATCTTCAAGAAGAGATTTATATGCTCCAACCAGAAGGTTTTGTAGAAGAAGGTAAAGAGAACTTGGTTTGTAGGTTGAATAAATCTTTGTACAGTCTCAAATAGGCACCAAGGTGTTGGTACAAGAGATTTGACTCGTATATCATGAGCCTTAGGTACAATAGACTCAATGCAAACCCTTGTACATATTTCAAGAGGTTTGATGAAGATTTCATCATTTTGCTATTGTATGTGAATGACATGTTGGTTGTAGGCCCCAACAAAGAGCAAATTCAAGAATTGAAGGCACAATTGGCTAGGGAATTTAATATGAAAGACTTGGGACCTGCAAACAAGATTCTAGGGATGCAAATTCACTGAGATAGAAATAACAAGAAGATTTGGCTTTCTCAAAAAAACTACTTGGGAAAGATTTTGCGATGCTTCAACATGCAAGATTGTAAGCTAATTTCTACCCCACTTCCTGTTAATTTCAAATTATCCTCCAAGATGTGTCCTAGCAATGAAGTAGAGAGGAATGAGATGTCTCGAGTATCGTATGCATCAGCAGTGGGAAGCCTAATGTTCGCTATGATTTGTACAAGACCAGACATTGCACAAGCAGTGGTAGTAGTCAGTCAGTACATGGCAAATCCTGGACGAGAGCATTGGAGTACTGTTAAGAGAATCCTGAGATACATTAAGGGTACTTCAAATGTTGCATTATGTTATGAAGGATCTGAATTTACTATTAAAGGTTATGTGGATTCAGATTTTGCAGGTGATCCAGATAAAAGAAAATCTACTATAGGCTATGTGTTTACACTTGTAGGAGGAGCTATAAGCTGGGTATCAAGATTGCAAACAGTAGTAGCATTATCTACAACAGAAGCAGAATACATGGCAGCTACACAAGCTTGCAAGGAAGCAATTTGGATTCAAAGGTTGTCAGAGGAGGTTCGACACAAACAAGAGAAGATTCTTTTATTTTGTGATAGTCAAAGCACCTTGCATATTGCAAGGAATCCAGCTTTTCATTCAAGGACAAAACATATAGAGTACAATTTCACTTTGTTTATAACGTAGTAGAAGACAGAAGTGTGGATATGCAGAAGATACACACCAAGGATAATCTTGCAGATGTTCTGACCAAGCCAATTAACATGGACAAGTTTGATTGGAGTAGATCCTCATATGGCTTAGCAAAAACATAAGCAACATAGAATGGCAAGGTAGAAAGGATGGTGTGGAGATATGATTGATCCTCAATCAAAATCTCCAAGTGGGAGATTGTTGGCTATAGTTATCATGATAAATTTAGGCTATAGTTATCATGCTAAAATTCGGCTATGGTTATCCTGCTAAAATTCGACTATGATTTTGCTGCTAAATTTGGGCTATGGTTATTAAAATAGCAGATGATTATCATTAGTTATTTAAGGGTCCCTTCATCAATATAAAAGGGACCTCCTCACCTCAATTCAGATCCATCACATACATCCCCTTTCCATCCTACTCTTACATTCTCTTATTGCATCAGAGAGAGGCTTCTTCTTGTTCTCTCCTTGTGATGAAGAGGGAAGCTTGTTATTTCCATTTCTAATAATAAGATCCTTCTACATTTGTCTGTGGTTCCATTGCTCTTTATTTTCATCTCATTTCATATTTTGCTGCCAGATCTGCTAACAAAAACACCTCTGTAAACCTTTCCATGGCTGCCTTCACGTGTCTAGGTTTGAAGGGCTGGAATCGGCTGTGGCCCTTTGAAGTTCTTCTTCAGATATTTTAAAGAAATTTTCACCTATCCTTTGAGTTTCCCCTTTGGATGTTTTGGCTGGTCTAAAATGAATAAAATCCCTGCAACAACTAGCAACTAAAGTAGACCTATAATGGTCAGCAAAATTTTCAGAACAGTGCTTTTGTTACAGTGAGAGCTGTGTTGCACATGAGATACTTTGCAACCTTTGAGGCCAAAGCATCTTTAACATAAATTTGGGTTACCAAGAAATGATAATCTTGTTAATCTGAGGTTTTTAAAGCAACTGTGCAGACAAGGAACTTTTCCATCAAATCTGTTGTAGGAGAAGTTCAAAAACCTGACAGTCAATGATTCAGCAGAGACGCAGGCACAGGTCTGGTAAAGTTGTTACCACTTACCAGCAAATCTATGTTTCATAATTGAGTGATCTTATGTCTGATTGATTTAGAAAGGTTTCCATTAAAATTATTGAAGGTGAGATTGATTTCATGGGCATCCAACCAGCTATGTAAGATGCAATGTTTTTAGATAGATGATTGCTTGAAAGATTTATATTGCACCGGAGGCACTTCTCCAACTAAAGCATTTGCTGATAAATCAAAATTAAATACAATGGATTTGAGACCGGCGACTTGTGTTGGTATTGGCCCAGAGAGGTTGTTTGAAGACAGGAAAAGGTCTTCAAGAACAGGGCAGGAAGAAGTTTACCTGATAGCAGGTTTCCATCAAGGTTCAGCTTTCGCAGAATGACCGGCTTTGCAATATTGGCAGGGATGGAACCTGACCATTTATTTTCAGAGAAATAGAGATAGCCAACTGACTTGTTTAAGAGAGAGAACTCAGTGGGAATGCTGCCTCTTTGAAGTCCGATGTATTGCAGTGACCCCAAATTTGCAATCTGAGAAATGTTGCCGCAGAATACATTAGTAGAAAGATGAAGCTCTGTTTTCGGAAATGAACTTGCCGCACAGACCCAACCTCTGAAGATTTCGCAAGAAGCCTTCAAAGTTGGGCGGTAACGTTCCCGTCAAATTGTTGTCATATATTTCTAGATAAATTAAAAGAGAGCAATTAAATAGAGCTTTGAGGATTGAAACAGGTTGTGTATGCATACTCACTCCACTGGTCAAGTAATTAGAGCCCATATTCAAATACGTGAATTGAGTGAAGAGTGTTCCCAGCCACGACGGTGGCTTTCCGGACAATTTGTTATCTGGCAAATCAAGTTCCTGGAGTTGGGTGAGATTCCACCATGACTCTGGAATGTCACCAGTGAATCCGTTTTGAAATAAAGTCAAAGACTAATTTGCCTTGCAAGTTGTTCAGGTCTAAACCTAAATCTTTAAGAGCATTTAGATTGCTTAAACAGGGTGTAATGATTCCTGCAAGATTGTTTTGTTAGAGATGCAATACAGTGAGTGGTAGAGACTCTCAAATGAACAAGGAATGAAACCTGTTAAATGATTAGATACAAGAGCCAGTTGAGTCATGAAGAAAGGAGATAGACTGCCCAGCTGAGCACGAATGACACCGTGAATGTTATTCTCAGAAAGCTGAAGGAATTCCAATATGTGGAGTCCTCCCAACCATGAAGGGACATGTCCACTCAAATGATTTTGGAAAACATTGAACTCCTTGAGGCCCTCGAGTCTGGCAGGAGACCCGGGAATCTCACTAAATGAATTTGAACAAAGGTGAAGCAATTACAGAGAAGAAGCTGAAAAGAATCCCACCTACAAAAATCCAATATTTTAAGCCTGTGAAATGTGCCTAGGTAGGGTGGAATTGTATTGTAAATGTTAAGTTAATGTAGGAATGTTGGAGAGGTGGGTAGACAGGGACCTGGGTAATGTTGCACTTTTCAGATTGATCTCCACAACCCGAATGTTTGGTGGAGGAAGTGATGCTAGTTCAATTGCATGCATTTGAAGCAGCTGCATGCTGATTTTTAAGAAGAGAGAGTGGATCGCTCGTGATGCATCTTTTGAATTGAATCAAAGTTCTTACATCATTTACACGTCCCTTTGCATCAACATTCTCAGAGGCACAGCCAAAGAAGAAGGAATAAATGGCAGACATAGACAAAACAGAAGACTCTTGCAGAGAAGGCCATTTCAGCATGCACAAAACTCAACCCATATAACTCAATTGCGTAACAGCCTATATAATATATATATATGCAATCCAGCGGCATTTATAATCCACGGACAATCACTCATACAAAACATTTTGTTGTCCAAAATTTTGGTTGGAAAAAAAAAACCAAAAAAAAAAAAAATACTTGTGTATAATGTGGTAGACTCTAATCGATGGACCATCACTCATACCAAATTTTGGTTGAAAAAAAATTGTGTATAATGTGGTAGATTAACACGTATATCTTATTTACTTTTTATGGTGAATTCTAACTTAACTCAACCTGGAGAAAAACTCGACTAAACATTTAATCAATAATTTTTATTTGCACACTGGTTGGAGAAAAAAATCTGAGGCATCATGTGCGAGCCCGGCTTCCTCTCTTGCAAAACAAAGAATAGAAACACAAAAGTGCAAAGAAATACCATTCACTAAGTTATTACGCACGTAACAAAAAATATGCGGGGGTAAAGCTTTACAAGGAATTCGGACCTTTAAGGGGATCGCAGTGTATAAAATTGCATGTATTCCACCGCTAGAAGTTAATCAACTCTGTGCAGTCTAAAAGCAAAGGATTGAATTATTTTTTTTTAATGAAAACAACCATAACCCATTACAACTGAAACCCATCCTCGAATAATTTTTATTAAAGTTTCTACTTTTCACTATGTAAAATTATAATGAATATATTTAATACAGATATGCGGAAAGAAAACGATGATTACTTGCACAAAGTTCAACTCTTCCATTGTGTTAACCACTAACCGCATATTTTTTACAAACAAGTCTCTTTTTAATGCTACTTTTAAAATTAAATATATATTCGGAAGTCAAGATGTTTCAAAAGATTGCGCGAAGAAACGGTATCATTTATTCCCGTTTCTCCCCTTAATTAAAGATGGGATCTTTCCTAGGTCTATAAAGCTGTTGGTGGCAATAAACCCAGCCAAGTGTATAATGCCTAAGAGGGTGAAATTATCAATAGGAGATAGCCACTTGATATCAAAATGATAAGTCCAAGGAGGCCTAGGAGAGAAGCTAGATCAGATGGCTTGCGTTTTGTTCCAATTGATCTTAGCTCTTGAGGCTCTACAGTAGATATCTATGCAGTGCAAGGCAGTGTTAAAATTATTATGATCCTCAATCAAAGTGATAAAAGTATCATCTGCAACAAACTGGTTGTAAACAAGATCCTTTCCTTGTTGTGGAAGAGAGATACCTCTTAGCCACATAGATATTTGCTTTATTTGCTACTCCCACTACCATATGGAACAATGTGGTGGAAAAGGTGAAACATAAAGCTTTGAAATGGGTTTTTAAACCCTTATCTCTTGCAGGTAGATTTATCGTAGTTCATCATATTTTGAGCTCCACTCATGTCTATTACTCTTCCTTTATGGCTCTTTCCAAATCTTCCTTTCAATGCATTAACATTCTTAGGAATTTCCTTTGGGGGGATAAGGATGATCACAAAGCTTTTCATCGAGTAGCTTGGGATACTTGCACTTTAAGTAAAGAACACGGGGGCTTAGGCCTTGCCTCTATTGAGCACCAAAGTATTCTCTTGGCCTCCAAATGGGTGACTAGGTGTATTGAAGGAGATGAAGCTTGGAATATCCTTTTTAGACATAATATCTCTTGTTTTCGTATTCACCATAGATGGCAAAATACTCATTGGAGCAATTGGATCATTAGTGGAGGCTCTTAGAAGATCAAAGGTTTTTTCTGGTTTAAGCAAATTTGGCGGTGTTGGAGCTAGCTTAGAGGTTTGTTGCAATGGAAACCTTCCCAGATAAGCTTGCACTCTCTATCGACTCACTCGATCTGGTGGTCCCCTATTTTTAAAAGGCATGTAGGTTGTCTTTATGATGAATTCTCTCATAGGGCCAATCGTTTTATTGACCACAATCTCCACCATATTGATCAATTATATACTGTTAGAAATGATTCTCCTACCCTCTCTTGGTCACATGAGAAAGTAAAATGGGGGTTTCAAAGACAAGATATTATCATTTACCAACACATAGAGCAAGTTCTTTCCAACTTTGCTGTGCATAAGTTGCATACTAATACTTCTTGGTATGATGATTGGTTTTGGCCTGATGGTTCCCCTCTTCGCTCTTTACACATCTCTAAAGCCAAAGCTTGGTTTCATGCACAAGTTTTTCAATTCTCCACTCTAAATAGACGTTGGATTTTACATCTTGAGGACCATTAGTGGAAAACTATTTTTCGTCAGATTTGGACTTCCAAGGCCCAACCTAAGCACCGTTTCTTTTTTTGGTCCTTGGTTCATCAAGGTCTTCCCATCAGACATAGGTTTCATTTCTTAGGAATTGATCATCCTAAATGCCCCATTTGTAAATTGAATGACTTCTTTCAACATGTCTTTTGGGATTGCTCATTCTCTCAACACATTTGGAAATGGTATCAATCTCTCCAAGTTTTCCTTCCTAACCATTCTATTGGTTTTCCTCAATGTATCTTTCAAGATGATTGTGTTAAGCGTCACCTTCAAAAAGCCTAGAAAATCCTATTATTTGAGTTTATCTTCTTTATTTGGAAATGTCGCCTAGATGCTTGGTATCAAAACACAAACTACAATGAATTTGACTATGGTATGAAATGCTCTATTGCTAGTATTATTCAACTTCAATGTCGAGAACTAGGATTTATCAATAATATTACCTTTTTCTAAATGATTTCTCTTTGAGTTAGTTGTATTGGTCTCCTTTTTCAGCTGTCGTCTTTGGGGGTGCGATAAGCTTTTGTTTTGTTGCAGGTGACTAGGGGATCATCTTGCAACATTGGGCTCTATTAAGGTTTTGGTTTTAATTTTTCTTCTCCAACTTGTAGCTCACCTTAACAAACACGCCCCCTCCCCAAGTGTGTAATGCCACTATGTCGAGCAGAGTAGACTTCATCAACAAAGGAAACTATTAAAACTATCTTAGATATATATATATATATAAGTTGGCTGAGATGATTTTTTAAAAAAATGATGTTAACCAAACTTGACTACTCAATGAGGTAACAAGATAACTAAAAATGGAATCACTCATCCCTCTTTTGTTTCTCTTTCACTTACCTAATTTAGTTTTACCCTCTTGGTCAAGTTTGCTCTTTCTTTGTTTGTTCATGGCATTTTTGGGTAAGTGGTAGAGAAATAGAGGATGTATGAGTGATTTTGTTTTTAGTTATCTTGATTAACATCAATTTTTTTAAAATTATCTTAGCTAATATATAGATATATATATCTATGCTAGTGGAGTGGTTTTGCGGGTTATAAGTAGAATTTAATTATTTTTTAATTTTTAAGTTATCATCACTATTTGCATTCTAAATAATATATACTGGAAAACATAAATTGGTTAAAATAAAAGTTTATATATTTTGTATATGTTGATGAAGGAATACATTGCACAACTATTGCAGCAAGCATTACAGAGCTGTATAATAAGATTGAGCAAAAGGAAAAATACAATGATAAGTGTGAACTTAATATGCCTAATCCTCCAATTGAGCAAAATGAACTTTCTCTGTAATTTTACTTTGGACATGTTTAGCATCTGAAATCTTTTTGTATCTTTGCACATAGAAAGAAGGATGAATCTTTAAAGAATCAATGGTCTTGACTTTAGATAATGCAACAAACATTAGACTCATAAGTTCTCTTGTGTAATGATTTCACGGGCTATGAGTAGAATTTAATTTTTTTTAAGTTATCATCACTATTTTCATTCCAAATAATATATACTAGTAAACATAGATTGGTTAAAATAAAATTTTATATATTTCGTATATGTTGATGAATAAACACATTGCACAATTATTACAAAAAACATGACAAAGTTGTATAATAGGATTGAGCAAAAGAAAAAATACAATGATAAGTGTGAACTTAATATGCCTAATTGTCCAATTGAGCAAAACAAACTTTCCATACAATTCTATTTTGGGGATGTTTAGCATATGAAATATTTCTATATCTTTGCACATAGAAAGGAAGATGAATATTTAAAGAATCAATGGTCTTGACTCCAAATAATGCAACAAACATTAAACTCGTAAGTTCTCTTGTGTAGCGGTTTTGTGAGCTATGAGTAGAATTTAATTATTTTTTTATTTTTTAAGTTATCATCACTATTTGCATTCTAAATAATATATACTGGTAAACATAAACTGGTTAAAATAAAATTTTATATATTTCGTATATGTTGATGAAGGAATACATTGCACAATTATTGCAACAAACATTATAGAGTTGCATAATAGATTGAGCAAAAGGTAAAATACAATGATAAGTGTGAACTTAATATACCTAATTCTCCAATTGAGCAAAACAAACTTCTTGTGTAATTCTACTTTGGAGATGTTTAGTATCTGAAATCTTTTTGTATCTTTGCACATGAAAAGGAGGATGAATCTTTAAAGAATCAATGGTCCTGGCTCCAGATAATATAACAAACATTTGATGAGTGGCGAGGTACCCCTACACTTAAGCATACAAATATGAGCATTACACGTGCGATCTGATCGAACTCCGCAGACGGACTAGTTGTGGTATCTAGATAGTTATCCTTAGGGCGTAGTTCACTATCTTCCCATCTGGACTAGTATTAGCTTTGTCACATATGGTTTAGTCTAGAGTGAGGTGTATGATGTGTTTATAATCTAATGCTACT
The DNA here is from genome assembly GCA_015680685.1 of Gnetum montanum. Classification (NCBI taxonomy): domain Eukaryota; kingdom Viridiplantae; phylum Streptophyta; class Gnetopsida; order Gnetales; family Gnetaceae; genus Gnetum; species Gnetum montanum. Next base: position 134,585 of record MNCI01030279.1, on the reverse strand, counting down.
CTTGAAGGCAATGGAAGGTAATATTATCTAAGTTACGAGAGAAAGGGTGAGAGAGAATCTAAGCTAGCCTAAGTGTGATGAGCATCCATTCCTCAATCAGCTGTACACAGCTTGGACTTCGTGCACAACTACCACTGGGATTACCAAGTGCAGATCCTAGGTATGCTACTAGGTTACCAAGTAGTCACACTTAAATGCTCGTAATCAAGTTGTTCTCAATCCATGTTTAATAGGAGTTTAAGGGAGAGAGAGAGATTAACTAGGAAAGCAGTAAATAACAAGTAAATAAATAATTAATCTAAGTGAATGCTGCAATGATGAAGTAATCTCGAACTTTATTTCTGGTCATGTGCATGTCCAGGTACATCACATTGGAATAAAGGATGCCGTCCAATTACATTCACCACACTGTGGGCATACACTGGGAGGAAAAGGGTTGAGAAGAAAAGTAAGAACTAAAACTTTAACACTTAAACTAAAATTGACAAAAAGCTTCTTATTGGAACTGTCTACCTCTTATTTATAGATGAGGAGATAGGCTGCGATATCACGTACGCAATATCGTGGCCAGGCTATGATATCACGTATCACATACATGATATTATGGTGAACTAAATGGTGACTCATCATACCCCCATGACTGAATGAAAACTCGTCCTCGAGTTATAGTGATTACACAGTGGATAGGTATAGGATTATTGGATGGTGAAAAATGGGTTTATGCCATAGTGTGGAATGAAAAAAAAACTGAGACACAACACAAAGAAAATTCTACAGCTACAAAATTGGTGGAACTCATGTAGTTCCTGGTGGCAGTGTTTCCTCCATAAGTGCTTTCCCCTTGTCTTGTACTCCAGGTCTTGGGACTTGATGGCATTGAAGGATAGCCTGGAGTTTCTCCTCTTTGGTCTGAGGATCCTGTGCCATCCATGCTAATGTTCTGATATTTGATGGAATCAACACCTTCCATGGGCAGGGTAATTGTGGAAACATTTGATTTGCCTTGACATACCAGGTCACAAATACTCATCATTCCTCCTCATAGGCTCTAGCTTTATCTCTGTACTCTTGAAAATCTGCAAGCCATCAAGCCAAATTTGCTGCAACACCCTTTTGGCCTTGGTAGCTTACCTTCACCACCTCAAGTTCAAAATTTGCAATCTCCAATTTTTGTAATATCTTCTTGCATTCTACAAATTCTACTTTATATTTAACATAGGTGGTAGCTACTTGTTGCTCAAGCTCTATTCTCGGGCACCCTACTGTTAACATGGTAAATTTGGCATACCGCAAGTTTGCAACTCCATTTATTCTATAAGATCTTGGATCTGCAGGTCTTGGTTCTTAACTTCTACCTAGTGGGCAAATGCATAAGTGTCCAATAAGGCCCGCCAGTTAGTGTGTTGAGCACTGATAGCATTGATGTGGGCCTTGGCCATATGGATCTCCTTCTCAAGGATCTATTTGTACATCCCCACCTGATCTCAGAAGTGTTCCTTTAGCTTTTCATTATGTTTAGTCTCATTTTGCCATGCTCTTATTTCAATGGCTATCTTTTGACGGATTGCGCATACCTCCATTGAGAGGGTTCGGTTCTCCCTGGCTAAACAGCTCATGTCTTGGGTGACCCAGATGAATTGTTCTCATAACTAATGAAAATGTTCTTTGAGAACATTCTTTTGCTTCTCCACAGCAGTCAATCGAAGGTTGTCGACAATGTGCTTCTTTTTTTCTTCTTGTAAGGCTTTGAGTTCCTTAATATGTGCATGAGTTTGTGCCTGTGCTGCAGAGGCATCCCAAATAGCCTTCTCATTTTTTTCAACCACCTTTTTATTCTCTGTTAGTAGCTTGGTTAGTTGCTTAGTTTTGAAATTGTCTAGCTCATCTGTGAGAACAAATTGCAAGGGGTCTCGCTGTGTTGCTTTTAGGACCACGAGTTACTCTTGTAATTTCTGCACCTTTGCTTTCACCTGCTTGGCCCTCACTTCTATTAAGACCAGCTTCCCCTTAGTCAAAATGAGGTCTGATTGAATTTTTGTAACATCTTGAGGGATGTCAAATAGAGACGTCATTATTTGTCCTATTTGTAGCAATCGATCAAGTGCATCCTCATGTTTCATAGGAGTCATTGAGGTTCCAGCCAAAGTTTGAGCATCCCGTGATCCTGTGAGATCTGCTGGTGGCACAAAAAGTACATTGAACAATTCCTTAATGTGATTTGCGACCACTTATATGGCTCTCGCTGCATCTTGGTGTTGCATGACCACCACCGTGGCCCCTTCACTAGTTTCTAATTGCACTTGGAAAGATGTAGTGTTTCCTAAGATTTGTTTTCATCAAATACTTTCCTCTCCTCCTGTATGAATAGACACTTCACCCCTTGTGTGATCTAAAGAAACTATGGGTTGTATGACATCATCAATGATATGGAAGAGATTTGCGTCATCACGACCTGCCTAACTGATCGTCTGAGCAATGGCCCTCAAATGGCTCATCGACGATCTATAATCTTGTAGTGGCGGTGGTTGATCCTGGCCGGTGCTAGGCCCTACTTCCTGTTGTTGGCTGGGTCTCGTACTTGGAGGTTGGTTGGATCCTACAAGTTGGGTTACAATTGGTCCAGCCATTTATTCTTTTTCTTGTTCTAGTCCCAATGTCTCACCAGTGGATTTCCTTGCAGCTGGTGGCTTTAGCAATTCAACATATGAAGCATTTTGGGCTTTTCAAAGGACATCATTAGTGTATCCTCTGATACCAGCACATTGGCACAACTTCCTAATAAGAAAAGGAAAAGGTAAGGCAAGCTTCCCTATCTTCTATTCCTCGAACTACCTTAGGATCTCTGTTAAGTATAGAAGGGGCAGGTTAGCATTAACCTTTTCCATCAACACTACACATCCTATTGCCACATACGTTGATATTCTTTTTAAGTCCTTCGTGGGGAAGAGGTGATATGTTCCAATTTTAAAGTAGATCCTCTCCTCCATTGTCAACTCTCCAAATGTCTTGTTCTTGCCATACACCCTTTCCAACCAAACTCATCGCACATCAGGGTTTGAATGGGTAGATAACTAAGAAACCTTGAGCCCTATATTCAGAAGGTTTAATACTTCTGAAATGGTCTGTGCGGAGAAATTGACTGTCACACCAAAAATATTTATGATGGTGCCTTGTTCTCTATTGTGCAGAATTGGTACATCTCCCCTAAGTACCAGGCACTGCTTTTAGAGAGGGTAGGCCATAAGGGAGATCCTTGGAGGTGATCCCTAATAGCCTTAGGAGAAAATTATGCAAAGGATTCAAAGTTTAATTCCACAATCACTGCAACGAGTGTGGACCTTTTGTAGAAAGCCTAAACATAATCCTGGGGCAACGTGAGATGTTGTCCCTATTTAGGTGCTGTAGCAGCTCCTCCTTCTGCCTGCCCAGACTATATAGTAGGAGGTTCCTCTTGATAAATGTTAAATGATTATTCCTCCTGCTCCACATGTTGTCTGATAGGGGCTTGTTCTTCTCCTCTCCTAGGTCATTTGCTTCCACCTTGAGCAGGATCTTTCCATTATTCTTGTTTCGTGGCCATCTGCAATCACATAGGCCAAGCGTTAGTAAGGTTTTTTTTGAAGTTAAGTTATACCTTACTGCTTGCCTTAATAGATTTACTTTGTTTCCATGTGATGTTAATTATTGGAAGACCATGTCCTCGAAAGATTATAATGTTGAGTCCTCTTTTCTTAGGTGGTTTTCAAATTTAATTTTCTGGTATAGCTAAGGGGATGAAATGTTTTTGACACATTGTATTCTTAATTTTACAACAAATTACCCTTAAAGATGTTCTTTGGGCAATGATGAATTGAAAAAAAATTATGTGCTATTCAGCATGTGCCCCTCCCCCACGACTAAGCTGAACACTCTGGGTTGAAGTAGGTTCATATGGAATGAAAATCAGAGTACCAGTGAGTGAGATATAGGTATAAAAGCAAGGGTTTCACAATCACAAGTTGTAGAGAAAAATTCCAAAAACTCCCCTACATGAATAGTGGAAATGATGGTAAGTGTTGTAGGGGTCACATATATATAATTTCATCAAAGTTAGGGCACTTAGAGAATGTAGTGAATTTTTAATATTTTTTTTTGAAATTAAATGATGTAAACTAAGGACACCTAGATGATTTTTAAAGGGTTCTAGGGTAAATCAACTAGTTCTAAAGGCACAAAAATTATGATGGTATGGAATTTATCAATAAGGACCTCAGATGGTGGAGAGAAACGCTATGTGATGGTTCATAGGAATGTTGAATCAGAGGGATAGTAATAAGGGGAAGAAGATTGTTGGCAATATGCTAAGGGTAATAGATGGTATGTGGAAGATGGGTCATGAGTGCAAATTTCAAAAATTACGCAAGTGGATCCTCCCAAAAGCAGGTTCCAACCTTTAATGCCCTCGCGTAACCACACTTAAAAGTGTCCGTGGGTACTCAAAGGGTTAAATGTAATCCACACTAATTCCAGAAAACACACACGTAAATATCATCGGAATGATGTAATAATTCTATGCTATATGAGACATGAGCTACAATTACATGAACAACGAGATGAGATGAAATATAGAAGGGATTGTAGAAATTGGGACATGGTGTAACTGACCTAGGGCACAATGAATCCTGCATGTAAAGCATGATTAAGATATCATTAACCCATTGTTCCAAGATCAGGACCAAGTCCATTTCTTTGATCAGTGACACTGCATCCCATGATGAGCGACTATGAGACTACTAGAACAACAAGGCATATGATCACTTGGCATTTTGTTGAAGGGAGGAGTGATTTTTGTTTTGTGGTACTTCCTTTATTTTTTCTTTTTGTTTCTCTTTTTTTTTTCTTTTTGACTATTGAATCCAGAGAGGCTACCAACCTTCAGGCATGAGTGCATGTCTTTCCAATGGGACCCCCTAGAACAACATTGGATTTTTAAGTGCCCTTTTGATTACTCTTACTCCCATTTTTTGTTAGATCTACAAGGATCTTAGTACAACCACATTGCATGATAACTCCCACAGATGTCACCAAAGAGAATCGCAAGTTCCCTTGATGTCACACTCTAATCATTCCCTCTTGCTCCATCCTTCTTCATTTCTAGTACAATGAACACGAAATTAATTTTAAGTTTTAAAAATGTCAAGAATATCACTGTATCCTCGATCAAAACCTCTTATTTGTAGAATGGATGAGTGGGTGTAATGGGCTCACTGTCCACATAATTGATCTTTCAAGACTCATTAAGATAGAAAACACCTCAACCAATGAGCCACATGAGTGTTTTATTCATAGATGATATTACTTACAAAAACGTAAAAAGATAAAAAGATAAAACAAGAAATTGAAAAATGAAAAACTAGAAAAAAAAGTTGTAAAATCAAAGAAAATAAAAAGTGGTTATTAATCTTGCTTGTTACTAGAATGGGGGATATCCCCCATAACTAAACAATTGAGTATGACAAGGATTAATAGGTGGAAGGTGAGGATCCTTGCATGTTGGAAATATTTGGACTTGGTCATATTTACCCCATTGGGCTCCACACACTTGGTTATAGTAAACATAGTGGGGCAATTTATAAGATGTGGTTCCTGGATAATGAGTTGACCCACTATGATGTTTGTGATTGTAAGATGGTATGCAAGGATCGGGACGTTGCTTTCCATGGCTATGTTCATTGGGCCGTATGATTGTTGGAGTGTTAATTAGTGGCCTTAATGAAGTAACATGAGGCATTGGGTTCGAAGATAAGGGTGCATCACAGGGTTGGACTTTTGTTGAGTTGGAGGATGCAGTGGCCTTGGAATTGTGTTGTCCCTTCCTAGGGTCATTTCTAAAGAAGGGACACCTTTGATGTTGCTGAGGTCTCTAACTGCTATTATCAATAGTAGCACAAGTAACGTTTGGAGGTTGTTGCTATGGTGTAGGCACCTTAGGAACATTTGGTGGTGATGTAGAAGGAGGGAAAGGATGAGAATGTTGAAAATTAGGAGAAGTGGAAGGTGGACAAGGCGGTGATTGTGTTGAGAACATGGGCTGATAGTATTGAGAAGAATGGTAATGCAGTCAGATAGAGTATGTTGACCTAGTTGGGGAAACAAGATGTTGAACTTGATAAGCATTTGGATTTAGATGATATGAAGGGTATCTCCAGTTTAAGGGTGGTTTCCCCCATGATTGGGATTGTTTCCACTATGATTGAACATAGTATCTCTATACAAACTCTAGATGTAACGTGTTTCCCCAATGCTCATATAAATGTAATAAGACTGGGCATTGGCCCTTGGGGTGATCATATAGGCAAATGTTGCATTCATTTGTATGATTGGCAGTTGAGATCTTATTTTCCTTATCCCTTCTTTCCGATTTTCTACTGATACTTTGTCCTACTTTTTGGGTTGTCAAAAATCTATCTCCAATGATATTGATATATTCTCCATACTTTTTATGTGTCCATTTCAACATCTTATTGATCTTTTCCTTGACTTCCTCTAATGATTGTTATATGGGAAAAGATGGTTCTTCCCCCTTCTGATAGGTTGATTTCTCCTTTTTACTATCATGGACCCTTGTTAAGTTGAGTTTTGGTCCCATTGATGTTTTTCAACACTCTCCCATCTAGCCATTTATCCTTCTTCTTTTGCTACCCACTTAATGAGTTCTTGAACTTGATGGATTCGTAGTTCATATAGTTGGCCCTAGTCATACATTCCTAAGGTCTCTCTTGTTTCATCATGAAGCCCATCAATGATATGGTACATTAGCCTTTCCTTGGAGAATCCATGGCTTAGACAGTTGTTTAATAGTGCATAATATCTCTCTAAGGCCATGTCCATGGGTTCATGTTGTGCTTGTTTCCACTCTTGGATTTGTTTCCTCAAGGCTGACACTCTTGCCTAGGTTTGATATATTTCACTAAAGAGTTCTACCATTGTTGGCCAGCATCGTATTGAATTTGGTTTTAATGATTTATACCATAGTTTTGCTTGGCCAACAAGTGTCATAGGAAAGTGCTTGAGTTTTGCCAACTATTATCAATGTTGTTCTACGTACAAGCATCATAAAAGGCTTGTAAATGTTGTTGCAGATCTAAGTCATGGCCTCCTAAAAAATTAGGGAAGTTATTTAAATCAAGCTTGGGTAGACGACTCTCTTTACAATGCCTACGGGAGATTCAAACAGCCTCCTATATTTGTGTTAAGCTTGTAGTGGCTAGTAGGGGTTCATCGTCATCTTGTAAGTTATGCTTTCGTGCATTGGGATGATGTTGTTTTTGTTTATGTTTATAAGAAACCTCCACCTCAGGTCGTGTACTCCAATCTTCATTTTCATATAATTCATTGGTTCTCCAATGAACTTCCTCACTAGGTGTGGCATTATCGTAATCTTGTAGGAAAGGCATGGTTGTGCAATTGTGTGTAAATTTATATGTGACTTTTATATTTACTTCTTTCTAAGAGATATATTGTTAATTCCTTTACAGTGACCTTGTATGATATAACTAATCTAGATAACTAGCACTGTCCCCGGCAATGGTGCCAATGATGAGTGGCGAGGTACCTCTACACTCAACCATACAAATATGAGCATTACACATGTGATCTGGTCAAACTCTATAGACAAACTAGTAGTGGTATCTAGACAGTTAGCCTTAGGTCGTAGTTCGTTGTCTTCCCATCTGGACTAGTATTAGCTTTGTCACATATGGTTTAGTCTAGAGTGAGGTGTATGATGTGTTTCTAATCTAATGCTACTCCTGAAGGCAATGGATGGTAATATTATTTAAGCTACAAGAGAAAGGGTGAGAGAGAATCTAAGCTAGCCTAAGTGCATTGAGCATCCGTTCCTTAATCATCTGTACACATCTTGGACTTTGTGCACGACTACCACTAGGATTACCAATCGCAGATCCTAGGTACGCTACTGGGTTACCAAGTAGTCACACTTAAATGCTTGTAATCAAGTCATACTCACTCCATGTAGGAAGAGAGAGAGATTAACTATGAAAGTAGTAAATAACAAGTAAATAAATAATTAATCTAAGTGAATGTTGCAATGATGAAGTAATCTTGATTTTTATTGCTAGTCATGTGCATGTCAAGTACGTCACACTCAAATAAGGGATGTTGTACAATTACATTCACCACAATGTGGGCATACACTAGGAGGAAAAGGGTTGAGAAGAAAAGTAAGAACTAAAAATTTAACACTTAAACTAAAACTTACAAAAAGTTTCTTATTGGAACTTTCTACCTCTTATTTATAGATGAGGAGACAGGCTGCAATATCGTGTAAGCGATATCGTTGTGAACTAAATGGTGACTCATCAATGTTAGATCCATAACTTCTCTTGAACCAATGTGAATAGTAGCCTTATCTAGTTTCATTCCTTAAGATTTATGAATAGTCATGGCCCATGCCAACCATAATGGGGACTAACGAGATGCTCCTTAGACCATAGGTACAATTGGCACATGATGAGGATTACTATTATCAAAGGAACATCTGATGTAGGAGTCAAAATCAACAATAACGTATAATGCTAATGCAGGTGGCTATTTACCTTAAGGATACATAATACTGTGAATCATGCGAAGTGCACCATTCACCAATCTTATTTCAGGCCAAAGGTTAACTGTAAGCATTACTCTTGCACCTTCACATATAAGCAGAGATTGCATTACTTGTTGCAATAGATAGTTGTTGCACTACTTGTTGCAGTAGATGGTTATTGTTGTTGATATTGAAGAAAGTGTTCTTCACCTTCTCTATTGGGACTAATAACAGCAGAATCCATGTTTCTAAAAATGCATGAATTCCAATATTTCACCTCTTAATCTTGTAACACAATGCCTAGGTTCAATATCTTTAAATACTACTTCACACTGTAATTGTTATCACCTTAATCATTGCCATGATCATAACCGTCACTGTAATCATAATTGTCATCATTTATAATAATAATAGATATTCATTATTACTATAATCATAACCATAACCATTTATAATAATAATGAACATTCAATATTACTCACCATTTATAATAATAAATATTCATTATTACCCACATCAAGCCCTACACGTGAGAGAATATGAAGAGATGAATGGGGAGCCCAAGGGTTGGAGGGCGTCAATTGAATAGAGATTTGGCAACCCTATAGTAACTCTTTGGATCCCTTGCATGTGGTACATGCATGTGAGGGAACACAAAGAGATAAATGGGAAGCTCAGAGATTAGGGGGCATTAATCGAGTAGAGATTCAACTCCCTTGCA
>MNCI01030279.1:100562-125029 GCA_015680685.1 Gnetum montanum | reverse complement strand
AATCATTATATATAATCATTTATGTTTATGATTATAAATATATCATTATATATAACCAAGATAAATATAATCATTAGCTCCCTTGCAGTGACTCTTTGGCTAGGGAAAATTTATAAATAATTAGTTATTTATGATTATGGTAAGACATGTGTGTCGGCAAAGAGCTCATCGCCATTTTTCTCAGCATTAGCTAGAATCATCATAACATGATCTTGCTGGAGATCTTCCCAGGGTCTAGGCTACCAGAGGTGCAGAAGTTCTTGTTTTTAAAATTTACTAGGTTAACAACCATATCATCCATTAGATTTCATCAATCAAAAAATATGTACATAAAGAAAAGGCCTCACTGCATGCGAGAAGGTAAGAAGAAATTATCAAATTTGAACTCTTTAAGTCCTCCCAATAAATAGGAAAAATTGTTAAAATTATGACCGAAGTCAGGCCAACATCTCAAATTGGCTAATAATTTTCATGTGCTAGAAAAAATGCTAACACTTTCGCATTTTATTAAAATGCCTATTGCAAACAAAAAAGTAGTCACAATCGTAATAATTGAATGCATCTACCCCATGGTAACTACTGAATTTCAAAGCATAGCCATAGAAATGATAAAACCTATACAGAATATACAATGATATAAAGAAAAAATGAACTTACAAATGTTCCTTTACATTGAAAAAGGATGTAGCAAAAGAAGATTACTCAAGATAGTAGTTGGAATGTTTTTGCATTGGGAAAACAAATGTATAGGAAGGCATGCTAAGTATTGATGACAGAAGAGCTCAGCTTAAAGTGAAACTATGAAAATTGCACAAAATTATGAAAATGTAATGTTCAACATGTTACAATTCACTATAAAAAATTAAGAAAAACACACATAAAAATACTGGTAGAAAGTTTGTTTCTAAAAAGGGATTCCAATAACCAAAGGTTATTGTTGACATAGAAACTTTAGAAGACCCTTTCCCTCAATTTGTAGCTTCAACCATAGCCATTACCATCTTTCCTTGAATGCCTTTGGCTCTACTCCTCATCCTGCCCCTACCTACGAAATTTTATGCTTAAAACATACATTGAGAANCAATATTGCAATCGTTGGTCAAACTAAGATGTAGAGGGATTTGGAGAAAAATTGTGTTGTATAGAGGGAGAAAAAAACCTCGAAAACATCATAGATATTAGTCTATTTATCTATGTAGATAAACATGTAATAATAATTGTATGTAACCCTATAAAAATAATTATATATAGTAAGATGTTGGTTTTGAGGAGTTAAATTTAAATATTATTGGACTTAGTTAAAACAAGCTCCTATTACTTAAAAAAATGGGTGAGTTCTATAGTTGCAAAACACTATTAAAAACGTGGTGGTATTTTTAAGTATGGACGCCTTTAACTTTATAACCATACTAAAAAAAACAATACATTAAATCTGTATTACTTATCAATGAAAAGTATAGTAAATATATAAACCAAATTTCTTTACCCACCTTGTGTCTATTTACGTGTAGTTCTAGAGAATGTATTTGAGCCAAGATTCGACTTTGCAAAGAGAAAAGGAATATAACTTATGGTGTACGCCTATGTGCCACAGATCATGTGCAAAAGAAGGTTAACTCTGCAAAGCTACTTAGGCAATGTGCTAAGGTTGAAGTCAAAGATTTTTAGATTCCTAGCCTCCTCTAGTAGCAGAGAAATCTACAGCACTGAGGAGCTTGTAGAAGTAGTTTTGGGATTTGTCTTTGCATGACTTTATAAATCATGATGGCTACATCCNTTGGCTCAAATACATTCTCTAGAACTACACGTAAATAGACACAAGGTGGGTAAAGAAATTTGGTTTATATATTTACTATACTTTTCATTGATAAGTAATACAGATTTAATGTATTGTTTTTTTTAGTATGGTTATAAAGTTAAAGGCGTCCATACTTAAAAATACCACCACGTTTTTAATAGCGTTTTGCAACTATAGAACTCACCCATTTTTTTATGTAATAGGAGCTTGTTTTAACTAAGTCCAATAATATTTAAATTTAACTCCTCAAAACCAACATCTTACTATATATAATTATTTTTATAGGGTTACATACAATTATTATTAGATGTTTATCTACAAGATAAATAGACTAATGTCTATGATGTTTTCTAGGTCTTTTTCTCCCTCTATACAACACAATTTCTCTCCAAAATCCCTCTACATCTTAGTTTGACCAACGATTGCAATATTGTTATCGTTTTCAACATGGATCCTACAACTGTTATTCCGAATAGTGAAGTTGTAGAAGAGACTATTCAAAATCATCTACAAAAACTATCTTTCACAACAAATAATTCGATTTTGGTAGTTATGAAAGTGTTCCTAGGCATGGCCAAGGTTGAGGATGACCATGGACAATAGAAAGTACAAATCCAAAATCTATGAGAAGAAAGGATAGAAGATGATTTCAAAAATGAGAGTCAATGATATGTGAATAAAAGCAACAACAAATTTAATGAGATTTAGGCATACCATAGAAAAAATCATTTATGCAATTTAAATTTTTCTAAATATAAAATTTATACATTTTACATTTATAGAATTAATGTTGTTATATCTTCTCGTGTTATTTACTTGCTCATATTACAAACATTTTTTAGGTTACGTCAACTTCAAATTTTCTTTCACCACATGGAAATTCATTCTTTGGAATGATCCACTCTCTTGAAAATGATAGTACAAATATTCAACAAAAAATGTAGGCTATCATTATCTACCCATACTCACCTTGTAAACATTTTTTTGAATAATTTATTCATGTTTCCTAACATTATTAAATCTTGTAGCACATTGAAAATGCATCTACATCTACTATTGAACATATATTCATGCTAGAAATCATAAATATAGAAGAATAGTTACGATAAGCTCATCAAGAAGGCAAAGTATCGTGAAAGTGAGCATCAAACAAGGAAATGTCAACTGAAGGAAGAATCATATGATTGAATGCATGAAGCTACAAATGTTGCTACTATACCAATAGTGGAAGTGCCTCCTTCAAAAGCAATTCAATTTTTTCCAAACTTATGAAAGACACCCATAGAAATTGGTTAAGTGATTCAGAATTTTAATAATTCAATTGTGAAATTTGCAAGCACTCGATCTTGCAATGTATGTAATGAAATGTTTCTTGTTATATTACTAAATTCAATAAGAAGTAGAGGATAGATATGCAATAGGTGTATTAATTAGAAGAAACAAAATATTTTTGATAGTTTTGGTTGTGAGATCAAACAATTTCCCATTGAAATAACATGAATCCAAGAATCCAACCACCTATTCTAGCTTGTTTAATTCAGGTCAAAGAAATGTTGATTGCAAAAATTAACTCTATATTACAAGTTACACATGTAGTTGGTGTGGATAGTGAGAAATGTTTATGAAGCCTTGCTTTTTAAGTAGGCAAATGATCTATACTATCAGGATGGGAGATTGATATGCATGCATTAGATGATATTGTTGATACTAGTGATGTTAACATCTTTCATAACATTCCTTATATTCTATTTTTAGAAAAGAATAGAGAAATGAGATTGCATAGCATTACTTGTATAGTGTCTTAGAATTGTAAGAAAGAAAATTAATTGGATAAGAGCATGGATGCAAAATCCATCATTATAGGATTTAGATGTTTCTCAGTGTCCTTCTATGTCTAATTCTTATATTAATGAGTTTAACATGATGGGCTTGTTTACAATGGCATTTCCAAATCTTTTTCTTGAAGGAAAATGTGATTTTCTTGAATGAAGAGCTAAAGATGTTGATGAGTGATGAGGTACCCCTACACTCAACCATACAAATACTAGCATGTATGCATGATCCAGTTGAACTCCATAGATAGACTAGTTGTGGTATCTAAATAGTTACACGTTGATCGCAGTTTGCTATCTTTCCACCTGGACTAGTATTCGCTTATCATGTATGATTTAGTCTGGAGTGAGGTGTATGATATGATTTCTAACACTAGGATACTCCTAGAGATAATTGAAAATAATCTTGATTAAACTAATAAGTAATAGGAAATAAATTATAGGCTACCCTAAGTGTGATGAGCATCCATCCTTAATCATCCATACACATCTTGGACCTTGTGTACTACTTCTGGGATTACCAAGAACACATTACTTGAGCACTCTTAGATATGCTACTGGGTTACCAAGTAGTTACACTTAAATGCTCGTGATTAAGTTGTACTCATTCTACATTTAATAATAGGAATAGTAGATGATGATGAATAAATATTAATGAAGAAAAAATAAATAACAATTAACACTTAAAGTAATTAAAAGCTAAGTGAATGCTGCAATGATGGAGTAATCTTGATCTTTATTATCAGTCATGTGCATGTCCAAGTATGTCACACTCGAATGAAGGTTTCATACAATTACAATCATCACATTGCGGGCATGCAGTAGGGAAGGAACTGAAATAAATTTAAAACTAACAAAAATACTCTACACTTACACTTACCAACTCCCCACTTCTTATGCGCTTGAATGTGTATTTATAGGCTTACATAGGAATCACAATATCGTGTATTCGATATCATTATCCAGGCTGCAATATCACATACCTGATATCGAGGATCCAATATCAAGGCTTGACAAACCATGATTCATCATAACCCCACAACTAAATAACAAATTGTCCTCGAGTTAGAAAAAATGAGAACGAGTATAATTGAGTACATAGTGGATAGATATGGGATTATTGACTAACTAGGGATTATTTTTGTAGTGTGGGATTGAAAACAAAATTGAGACATAGACACAGAATTACAAAAGGAAAAATTGGTTGGACCTCATGTGGTTCTTGGTGGTGGTGGCTCTTCCATGGGTCTCTTCCCCTTATCTTATGCTCCAAGTTTTGGAAATGGATGTTTTTGAAGGACTGCCTAGAGCTTTTCTTCTTCAGTTTTGGGATCTTGTACCATCCATGCTGATGCTCCAATGTTTGATGGAGTTAGCACCTCCCATGGGTATGGCAATTGCAGAAACATTTAATTGGCCTTGACATACTAGGCCACAAACAACTATTATTCCTCTTCATAGGCTCTAGCTTTATCTATGTATTCTTGGTAGTCTGTGAGCCATCAAGCCAAATTTTCCATGAAATCCTTTTGTCCTTGGTAGCTAGTCTTGACCACCTCTAATTTAGAATTTGCTACTGCCAATTTCTACAATGTCTTCTTATGTTCAGCAAATTTTCTTTCATATTTAGCGTAGGTGGTTGATACTTGCTTCTCTAATTCTATTCTTGGGAATCCTGCTATTAACATGGCTAATTTGGCATACCATAGGTTTGCCAACTCCATGTACTCCATGAGATCTTGTATTTGCAGGTCCTGGCTTTTCAATTCAGCTTGGTGGGAAAAGGCATAAGTATCCAATATGGCCCACCAATCAGTGTTCTAAGCACTGAGTGTGTTAATATGGGCTTTGGCCATATGGTATAATTTCTCAATCACTTGCTTGTACATCCCCACATGATCTATGAAATGTTCTTTAAGCTTTTCATGTTGCTTGGCCTCATTTTACCACATGCTTATTTCAATCACCGTCTTTTGACGGATTGCATGTACCTCCTTTATTGAGAGGGTTTTGTTTTCTTTGGCCAAGTGAGTCATATCCTTGTTGAATCTTATTAATTTTCCTCATAATTGCTGAAATTTTTCCTTGAGAATATTCTTTTGTTTTTCTACTATAGTTAACTGGAGATTTTTAGCAACGAGGTGTTCATTTTCTTCTTGTGCAGCCTTGAGTGCTTTGGTGTGTGCATACATTTGAGCTTATGCCTTAGAAGCATCCCAATTAGCCTTCTCTTTTTTCTTAGCCACTTTTTTATTCTCTTCTAGAAATTTGTTCAGCTATTTTTTTCGGAAGGATTCTAGTTGGTCTATAGGAATGAATTGGAATGGATCCCGCTATGCAGCTTGCAAGGTGATGAGCTTTTCTTGGAGTTTTTCTAACTCCTCCTCTACAGGCTTAGCCCTAACCTCTACCATGACCAACTTCCCTTCTATGGAGATGAGGTCTAACTATGTTGCTGTGATATCTTGAGGGATATTAAACAAGGACATCATCACTTGTCATGTTTGTAGCAACCGATCTAGAACATCCTCATGTTTCACAAGAGTTATTGAGGGACCGACCAAAGTTTGAGCATCACATACTCCTGTAAAATCTATTAGTGGCACAACAAGTACATTAAAAGATTCCTTGATGTGGTCTATGCCCACTTCTGTTGCTCTCAATACATCTTGGTGTTGCATGACCACTATTGTGGGACCTTCACTAGTTTCTAATTGGGCCAACCATTTCCTGTTTCTAATTGGGCCTAGCAACCTAGTTAATTGGTCTTGCTAGCAACTAGTTTCCTATTGTTAATTGGGCCTTTTGACTGGAAGTTGGTTGGGCCCTACAGTTTCAAATGCCGTGGGCCCCACTATCTATTCTTGCGCAGGTTCCAATGTCTCACCAGCACTTTTCCTTAGGGCTATTGCCTTCAATAATTCAGTGAATGAAGCATTTTGGGCCTTTATAGGGACATCATTAGTGTACCCTAGAATTCAAGCACATTAGCACAACTTCTTGATTAGGCAGGGAAAATGCAATGTGAATTTCCTTATCTTACATTCTTCAAATTGCCTTAAAATTTCTATGAGATATAGATGGGGTAGGTTGGCATTAACCTTGCCTATCAAGATGGCACTTCCTCTATCCAGATATGTGGAAATCCTATTTAGTCCTTTTGTTGGGAAAATGTGATATGTGCCAATTTTGAAATTATTCCTCTCTTCAAGTGTGTGCTCTCCATATGCTTTATCTTCCTTGCCGTACGTCCTTTTTAACCATATTTTGTGTGCATTTGCATCAGAGTGAGTGGACAGGTGAGCAACCTTGGGCCCTGTATTTGGAAAATTCAACACTTCTAAAATGGCCTTCATAGAGAAATCAACAGAAACCCCACGAATATCAACAGTGGTTCCTTCTTCCTTGTTATGCTAGAATTGGTACTTCTCCCCTAGATACCAATCACCACTTTCAAAGAGAATAGGCCACAATGGAGATCCTTTATGTTTGTCTCTGATTGTCTTAGGGGCAAATTCAGTGAAAGGTCCAAAGTTGAGTTCCACAATCACAGCTACTAATGTGGGTCTTTCATGAATTTCTTAAACACATTCTAGAGACAATGTGAGATGTTGTCCCTATCTAGGTGCCCTATTATCTCCACCTTCAGCATGTCCTAATTACATAGGAATAGGAGGTTCTTGATGGATGTTGAATGATTGTGCCTCATGCTATGTATGTTCTTTGAGAGGTGCTTGGCATCTACCTCTCTTTGGCTATTTGGATGCATCCTGAGAGGGTCCTCCTTGTTGTCCTCTTTTAAGGGCAATCTGCAATCACACGAGACCGATTATCAGTAAGGCTATTTACAAAACTTGATTTATACCTTACTCTTTACCCTTAATAGATTCATTTCTTGCTTAATGTCATTCAAAGTTATATATTTTCATGAAAATTCCCCTAAAATTTTTGATATTGGGCCCAATTTTGATTAGGTGACTTCAAAAAAATAATTTTCATGGTCTGGGTGAAGAAATAAAATTAATTTGGCAAATTTTTTTAGCATTTTTGAGGTTACTTACCATTGATAATATCCTTTGGGCAACAATGAATTTCGAAAAAACTACATGCGACTTGAAGTGTACCCTTCCCCCAAGACTAAGTTAAATACTTTGGGTTTAAGCAAGTTTGATTAGAACAAGAATTGAACTGTTAATGAGCAAGTTATGGATATTTGAATGATAGGTGCACAAGCTATGAAATTCATGGAAGAAAATTTCAACAACTCCCCTCGCATGAACAGTGAAAAATGACATTAAGATGTGCTAGGGGGGATCCATATATATAGTATTTATAGAAGCGATATTACATAACCAATAGTAGGGACCCAATATCGCATCAAACCTGATTTCAGGTACCCGATATCATGTCCCTTTGGAAATAGGATATTTGGCAAAATTGATGAATTTTTAAATTTCCAATGGTCAACAATGAAGGATTTAAGGTTCAATTAAAAGGTCTAAGGTAATGTTGAAGAGACATAAGGCACCAGAAGTGTAGTGAAGTGGAATTTAACAATGAAATTCATGACTAGGATGAGGAAAAACGACATATTGTGGTGCATAGGAAAATTGGAATTTAAAATAATGATAAAGGAGAAGACTATTGTAGCAATGCAATACTTGGAGGGTATAAGATGATGTGGTGATGTGTAAAGAGTGCAAATTACCAAAGTTATGCAAGTGGGTCCTCCCCAAAGCAGGTTCCTACATATCATGCCCTTACGTAACCAAACCTAAAAATGTCTAGAGGCACTAAAAGGGTTAAATGAAATCCACACTAGTTCCACAAAACACACACATGTAGATACCACCATGATGAGGTATGAATTCGATGCTACACAAGACACAAGTCAAAAATACATGAACAACGAGATGAGGCAAATCATAGAAGGGATTGCAGAGATTAGGATATGAGGTAACTAACCCAAGGCATAATGAATCCTAAGTGTAGGAC
The DNA here is from genome assembly GCA_015680685.1 of Gnetum montanum. Taxonomy (NCBI): domain Eukaryota; kingdom Viridiplantae; phylum Streptophyta; class Gnetopsida; order Gnetales; family Gnetaceae; genus Gnetum; species Gnetum montanum. The sequence goes on along the minus strand of MNCI01030279.1, from coordinate 116,404 downwards.
ATGATTAATGTGTTATTAGCCCGTCGCTCCAAAATCAAGACCAAGTCCATTCCTTTGATCAGTGACATCGCATTGTTTCATCCAATGATGGGCAGCCATAAGAGCACCATGATAGTAAGGCATATGATCACTTGGTGTTTTGTCCAAGGGAGGAGTGATTTGGAATTTCTCTATGTCACATTTATTTTCTTCATCTTTTCTTTTCTTTTTCTTCATTTTCTTCATTTTCTTTTTCAAGTTTCTTTGGCACTTTGTTCTTTCCAACAGTGAACTGGAGAAGCCACCAACCTTCAGGTATTGATGCATGTATTTCTAGTGGAACACCTAAAAAAACATTGATTTTCTTTATTGAGTGCCTTTATTACTCTTACTTCTATTTTTCATTAGATCTACAAGGATCTTAGTACAACCAGGCTACATGATAGCACCTACAGATGTTACCAAAGAGAATCCACAAGTCCCCTTGATGTCATACCTTGGCCATTCCCTCTTAGTTTATGATTTTTTGCTCTGGGCATAATGACCACAAAATTACTTTAAGTTTTAATGATGGAAAGAATATCATTATACCCAAAGTAGAACCTCTTATTAATAGAATGGGTGGGTGGATGTTGTGGGCTCACTATTGAAATAATTAATCACTCATGACTTAATAATATGGAATACACCTCAACTGAGAAGTTACATGAGTATTTTATTCATAGATGAGATTACACTCAAAAAGATTAAAAAACAAATTGAAAATGAAAAACTGGAAAAAACAAAAAAAAAATTGTAAAATCAAAGAAAAGGAAAAACATTTACTAATTCTTCTTGTTAGACTAGAGGACATGTCCCATAATCAAACTTTTGGGTATGGCTAGAATTAATAAATGGAAAATGTGGATCAATGCATGGTGGAAATATTGGAGTTTGGTCATATCCAAACCACTAGGTGTATTTTGATGTGGTGGTCAGAATGTACCTAAATTGGGGTTCACACACTTGATTAAAGTTGGCATAGTAGAGCAAATTATAAGACATGGTCATGTGATAAGGAGTTGACCCACTATGGCACCCTTGACCATAAGATGGTATGCAAGGATCGATATATTTTCCCATGTGGTTATCTTCATTGGGCCGCATGGTTGTTGGAGTGTTGATTGGTGGCCCTGATAAGGTAACACGAGGCATTGAGTTCAAAGAAAAAGATGCACTACAATGTTAGGCTTGTGCTAAGTTGGTGGATGCAATGGGTTCAAAGCCATGCTATCTCTTTCTATAGCCATGCCTAAAGAAAGGGTGCTTTCATTATTGTGGAGGACCTCCACTACTATTGACAGTAGTAGCATAAGTAATGTTTGTGGGTTGGTGCTATGGTGCAAAACCTTCTGGCACAACTGGTGGCGATGTAGAAGGAGGTGAAGGATGAGAATATTGAGGCTTAGGAGAAGTGTAAGACACATGAGGTGGTGATCTTGTTGGAGAGGACATGGGTGGATAGTACTCGGGAGAATGATAATGATGAGGTGAAGTAGAGGATGTTGATCTGGTTGGAGAAACATGGTGTTGAACATAATAAATGTTTGGTGTTGGAACATATGAAGGGTATGGTCTATTTGGTAGTGGCCTCCCCCATGACTGGGGATTTTGCCATTATGGTTGAGCCTGATACTTTTGTATGAAGTCTAGATGTAGCATTCCTCTCCAATGCTCATATAAATGAGACAAGATAGGGCATTGGCCCTTGGGGTGATTGTACAGGAAAACATTACATTGATACATATGATTGGTAGTTGAGCTCCTATTCTTATTTTCTCCAACCCTTTTTTCTTATTGTTGCATGGTGTCCTGTCTTGTTTCTTGATTTGGCATAGGTCCACCTCTAATGATGTTGGCATATTCTCTGCATTTTTCATGTACCCATTTTGTCATGTTATTGATCCTTCCCTTAATTTCATCTAGTGATTGTAGTATTGGCAAAGACGATTCCACCTCCTTGAGGTGAGTTGATTTTTCCTCTTCATGATCATGGACCTGTGCTATTTTGAGATTTTGGTCCCATTGAAATCTCTCAACATTCTCCCATTTAGCTACTTCTCCTTCTTCATTTTCTACCTACTTGATAAGCTCTTGAAATTGGTGGGTTTGTAGTTCATATAGTTGACTTGGGGCATACATCCTTAGGGTCTCCCTTGTTTCATTACAAAGCCCATCCATGATGTGATACATTAGCCTTTCCTCAGAGAACCCATGGCCTAGGAAATTTTTTAATAATGAATAATATCTTTCCAAGGTCATATCCAAGGGTTCATGTTGCCCTTGTTTCCATTCTTGGATTTGTCTCCTCAAGGTTGAAACTCTTGCATAGGTTTGATATCTTTCATTGAAGAGTTCTACCATTGTCGAACAATGCCAAATTGATTTTGGTTTTAAGGATATGTACCATACTTTTGCTTGGCCAACAGGTGTCATAGGAAAGAGCTTAAGTTTTTTCCACCTATTATCAATATTGTTCCATGCACAAGCATTGTAGAAGGCCTGTAAATGTTGTTACATATCTAAATCATAGACTCTTGAAAACATGGGAAAGTTATATAAATCAAGCCTAGGTAGATGGCTTTCCTTGCAATGCCTACAGGATATTTGAACAAACTCTTGTATATGCATTAGGTTCTTAGTGGCCAGTAGGGGTTCATGCTCACTAGGTAGGTTATGAATTTGTGAGTTAGGATGATTTTTTCTTCGTTAATGTTGGCGTTCCTAAATTTTCCCCTGTGCTCAACTTTTATTTCTATGTCGACCCCTTGAGAGATGGTCATCCATGTCATGACTTGATGTCAAAGGAGTAGAGGAAGAGAAATAACTAAAAGACTCTTCATGACTTTTGTAAGCCTTCGAATCATTCCTAGATATGTTCTTGTTAACCATTAAGAGGGTCCTAGGCCTTATGGGTCCCCTCATTCTATGGGATGTCCCATCCTCACTAGAGGTGTCAAAGTTGGATGACGAGAGTCCTTGAGTACTGTTGGGGTGTTCATGAACATAGGGGAAGATTGAGTACTCCAAACTTCATCTTCATCATCATATAATTTGTTGGTTCTCTAATGAATTGCCTCACTAGTTGTTACATTAGCATAGTCTTGTGAGAGAAACATTGTTGTGAATTATGTGTGACTTACTTGCAATTTCTTCTTTCTAAAAGATATATCATCAAGACTTTGTTATAGTGATCTTGGATGATGTAACTAATCTAAATAACTAGCACCATCCCTAGTAACAACGCCAATGATGAGTGGCGAGGTACCCCTACACTCAACCATACAAATACAAGCATGTATGCACGATCTAGTCAAACTTTGTAGATGGACTAGTTATGGTATCTAGATAGTTACATATTGATCGCAATTCGCTATCTTCCCACCTGGACTACTATTCATTTATCATGTATGATTTAGTCTAGAGTGAGGTGTATGATATGATTTCTAAACTAGGCTACTCCTAGAGACAATGGAAAATAATCTTGATTAAACTAATAAGCAATAGGAAATAAAGTCTAAGCTAGTGTAAGTGTGATGAGCATCCATCCTTAATCATCCATATGCATCTTGGACCTCATGTACTACTTTTGAGATTACCAAGTGCACATTACTTGAGCACTCCTAGATACGCTACTGGGTTACCAAGTAGTTACACTTAAATGTTCGTGATTAAGTCATACTCATTCCACATTTAATAATATGAATAGTAGATGAAGAAGAAGAAAAATTAATGAAGAAAATAATAAATAAAAAATAACAATTAAAATAATTAAAAGCTAAGTGAATGCTGCAATGATGGAGTAATCTCAATCTTTATTACCGATCATGTGCATGTCCAAGTACGTCACATTCGAATAAAGGTCCTGTACAATTACAATCATCACATTGCAGGCATGCACTTGGGAAGGAATTGAAATAAATTAAAAACTGACAAAAAGAATCTACACTTACACTTACCAAATCCCCCCTTCCTATGTGCCTAAATGTATATTTATAGGCTTACATAGGAATCACAATATCATGTATTCGATATCATTATCGAAGCTGTGATATCGTGTACCTAGTATTGAGGATCTGATATCGAGGCCTGACAAACCACGATTCATTAAATGTCAAACTACATTAATATGTAAAGCATTTTATTCATTACTAAGATAGTAGATTTGGATGCCACAAACATTTTAGGTAAATATTATTTCTCAATTTTTTTGTTATTTTCATTATTCATGCTCTTTTTAATAAAATTGAGGTAATAATGTGTGATTTATTTTAGGTATTTTATTTATTATGTCATTAGAAGAAGATAAGAAAATGAAATCTACATTTATATTTTTGTAAAAAAAATATTGTTGATACATCCATAACTATTGAGGAACTATAGGAGCAATTACATAATGATCCATCACATGTCATTGTTGACAATTTAATGTGATATGATACCTCCATTTGTGGTACATCATCTTATTAGAGAAAATGTAAGCAAAACTAACTAACATGGTGAATCAATTAGGAACACCTATTATTTTTTTACTCTAAGTGTAGCAAATCTCTATTAGCCTGAGTTGCATAATCTAATGGAAGGAGATCCACTTGAGAACTCATTGATGGGATGCGATATCACATGGGCCACAATATCGTGTATGCAATATTGCATCCGCCGTGATATCGCGTATGCAATATTGTGTCTGCTATGATATCGCATCCCCCGCAATATTGTGTACACGATATCGCGGTGCACCGTCAAGTCTATAAATAAGAGGTGGCTCTCCCTTGTTTCTCCATCTAGATCTAGACCCTTAGCGAAACTCTGGTAGTTTTTCCCCTCCAGAGATAGAATAATTTCCATGTGCCTGTAGTAGGAGCTTCAAAGTGAACGGATCTTTATTCAAGAAAATATTGTACCTGAACACAAGTTTTTGTACAGAAATAAAGACGAACTTCTTGGATAAACCTTGCAGTGCATGGAATAGGTTAATTAGGACTTTATTTATTATTATTTATTGTTTATCATTTAAATTCTTTATTAGTTAATTAAATCTCTCTCAACCCTTCTCTCGTAGTTAAGTGCATTCAGTACGACTACTTCAAGCACGGGCATTACGCTTGGGGATCCCAGTAACAAATAGTGTTTGGTAACCAAGGTTACATTGGTTTAGGGTGTGAATGGTAAGTGGGAATGGATGCTGATGCTAGGTTAATTAAGGCTTAGTTAGTTAGTTAAAGTTAGTTAATTAGTCTCTTCACCATTCACCTCATTAGCATAGGAGATAAAACATAAAAACTATAAAAATCACATACCTTAGACTTACTTAACCATACAATAGTGACAAATACAAGTAAGTTTGAAAAGATAATGAATGATTAACCTTAGGTGTTCAATAAGGAATGTAGGCACTTAGTCTACGGAGTTCGACCAGATTGCAGGTGTAATGCTCGTATTCGTATGATTGAGTGTAGGGGTATCTCACCACTCATCACTCATCAAAACTAAAATGATAGAGGAAAACTAATATCATAAAAAATCCACATATATTTGTAGAGTTCATGCATTGTCGTCACATTGCCTTTTTAAAAATAGTCTTGAAATGAATTCCATGTTGTTAACTACTGGATATGATATGAGTGGTATCATCATAGATCTCCACATGTGCATGGTTTCCAATGGATAGCAAATGCTCCAAAGGTGGATAAACTTGATCATAATTATCCTAACATCATGTGTAGGGCAAAGAAAGTTTTTTATTTAATTACAGATGCATGGAACTCAAGATTTATAGCTAATGGACATCCAAATAATGTAAGTTCTCATTTATCTTTTATGTTCTTTTCCCAAATTATTTTTTGTTGATATTGATTAAAATATGCAAATGTTGATTTCTTGATTACTATATTTTTTAATTTGTCTTCCCATGTAGGCTTTATGTGTAAATATGTTGCATCATCTATGTGAGTTGATTGTTGAATAACTATGATGTATGGATCTAGAAATTGATTATGTTGATTTGCTTAATGTACTATTTCCTCACCATTGCATTCATTTCTATTAGCACGTAAACATTAATTTATCTTGGAATAAAAATTATATAGATATTTAACTTCCATATCTTTTAAGTATATGTATAATATTTCTTGGTCGTTATCTTTAGAATCCACTCTTGAGAGGGATCCAAAAAATAATAATAAGATTAATTATGTTTCTTAGAGAAACGATTTGATGCTTAATGTTCATAATAGAATGATGCTTCAAACATGGAGGGAAAATACAAATTTTTAGCTAATAATGTAATGATATGTTGTGATAAAATGATGAGCAGCAAGGTACCTTTGCATCTACCATATGAATCACTAAGGAATTCATGTGCAATCTAGTCAAATTTCAAAGATTCCTAGTGTTCTTGTGCATAGGATTTAGTCTAGAAGGTGAATCTAATCATGAAATGATCATTTTCTTTCCAACTAAACTTGTAAAACTTCATTTTATAGTTAAGTATAATTTAGGCACATGATTTTTATTATTTTATATTTTTTTTCACCTAAGGATGGTAATAGATTGAAAGTAAATTGATTATCTAGTTCAACTAATGTAATTACTAGTTAATAACTAACTATCCTAACATAAGCATCTGGTCTCACTTTTTCTACACATCTTGAACACGTACAACACTATTGGACAATCAAGCATTAAGTGGTATTAGGATTNTTGAAGACTCTTCATCATACCCCCATGATTGAATGAAAAATCCTCATCGATTTCTTTACAAAATTGGAAAGGTATGAGATTATTGATTAAAAAATGACACAACAAAACAAAACTAAGTGCCTAGGTGTATGGATTGGCATTGATTACAAAATTTAATATCATAACATGATTGAACAAAAGTGGACAACACATCCTTTGACAATGTGAAGACAGTTAACAAGATTAGATGATCCTAGGTGGTGAAGGTTCTAAAGGACCTTCTCTTACTTTAGGTGCACATGTTGGTTGAGGTGGCTATGGGTGTTTTTCTATAGCTGCCACTTCCAGTGGAAGGTGAAAGACATCCAAAAATTCCTTTATCTTCTCCTCCTTACTTTGGGGATCATTTATAGTCCATGTGGCATCACCAATATGGGTTGGAATGGGGATATTCCATGGACAAGGAATTACTAGAAACAACTCCTTCACATTGACAAACCAAGTAGTGAATTTCTTGCATTCGATATCAAATGCTTTGAGTGTGTTTTGTAGCTCCTAATAGTTATTCATCCTTATGGCCAAGTTCTCGACAATTGATCTTTGATTGGTTAATTTTCCTTGAGAACCTTGAGTTTTGAATTTACCACTACAAGCTTCTACCTGATGTCATTGTGGTGCTTGAATTCTACCTTGTACAACAAGTATGAGTTGGCCACTTGTTTGTCCAATTTAGAGCATAGCCATTTGATAATCAGCATAGCCAAATTTGTATATTATAGATTGTTGAGCTCCATGTATTTTATCACTTCCTTAATTTGCAACTCCTTCATGTGAATGTCTACCTTTTTATAGGCATATATCCCATCAATGATATGTCACCATATCTCTCTTCCTTGTTGGAATTGCTGGAGGATCTCAGTTACTTTTTCCTTCATCAACTGGATGTGTTTTTTGTTAACTTCTTTTTGTAGATTAAGTTGATCTCTATAGTGATTTTTTAATCTTTCAAATTTGAAAGCCTATGATTTCCAAGTGGCTACTTCAATTACAATATTTTGGCAAAGAGCATGAACCTCCTCCATGGAGAGGTTCTTGTTTTTGCTATTAATCTTCTTAGCTCAATGTTCACTCTAGCTAAATGTCCCTAATATTGATGGATAAAATCTACCATCTTCTATGTTTGCACATCAACATTTCAAAGGTGATGATTCTCTGCAATTAATTATACATTCTAATCTAAGGCCTTTTGAATTTTATGTTGAGTGGCCTCTACTAAGGATCAATATAACACCATTGTCTCTATCACACCCTCAACCCTTTTCAATCTTGTTTGATGTTGTTCAAGAGCTTTATCTCTTAGAAATTCAAGGTTAGAAATTTGAACTCTTAGTTTGGTAACCTCCATAGCAAACTGTTAATTTAGCTCTTTGGGGTTTTTGAGATGCCCCTCAAAAATGATATTTTTGCCCTTTGCTTCTAGTAGCTTTGACTAGGTTGTAGTTATGTTTTTTGGAAGGTTGAAGACATCCAAAATCGGTTGCCTTGTTCCCACCAGTCAGTCTAGCAATTATTCATGTTGTGTTGCACTGAACTTGTTGCTTACTATTCCTATGGATGCTTGCACATCTTTAAGTGCAAAGACATTTAGTAAAGAAACTGTAGGTGAATTTAGAGTTTTGATAATTCCATCAACAACCACCTATGCTACTATCTCTTGTCCGTAGTGCTACATCACCAAAGTTGTTGCTCCCTCATCCTCCTTCAACTACACTAAAAAAGCAGCAGTGTTTCCAGATATTTCTAGGAATTGTTATTATTGTGAAAGGGATACTATTACCTCTCAAGTGCTAGGATTCAATCTTGCAAGAAATTGCATTCTTTGGGCTAAAAATATTTTTCCACCCCTTTCGATCTGGCTAGCTATTCAAGCCACTTCATTTAAGTGACTCATCACTAGTCAATACATAAATACATCACCATCACTTATTCCTGCTTGTCACTCTTGTTCACTCAAGATACATTCTCAAAATTTGCACGACCATTGAGAAGTTGCAACAATATCAAAAATTGTTTGCTAAGTGGATGGTGGGGGTGGTGGTTGCAGCTCCTCTTCTTGGATGACTTTTTTAGGGACTTTTTCTTTCATCATTTTTGTCTAGTTAGTAGATGAAGTATGTTAGACATCATTGTTTGTATAGTAGGTTATCCCTCTCCTGTGACATAGTTTCTTGATGAGGCATGGAAAGGAAAGTATCTTCCTTCCACATTTGTTCTCCTTGAAGTGCTTTTCTATTTCAAGATATATTAGCTATGGAATTTTTACATGGAATCTACCACTTAGAGTGGCACATGCACTAGTGGAGAAGATAGTGATCTTGCATGGCCTCACTACTAGATTGAGGTGAAAGGTCGCAATCTTATAGTAGATTCTCTCCATTGATGTAAGTGCACCATACTCTTTACGGTCGATGCCATAACACTAATACAACCATTCTTTCTTGATGTCAAGGTATACCTATATTGGAATCTTAGCAAGATTTTCTCTAGTTCTCGATAACCAAAGTGACTCTAAAATGGCCTACACTGAGTTGGAAACTAAAATGTCCTTGATCTTGACTATTGAACTGACTACCTGTTACTCAAAAATAAAAACATCTCTCCCATGTGCCACTTCTTTTTTGAAGTGATGATGGACAACATGGGAGAGATGTTTAGTTGATCTTGTACTTCTTAAGGTGCTTGGTCTAAGAAAGAGCCAAAATTTAGCTCTTGGAACACTGTTTTCTAAACCTTATTTGATTTGATCTGCTTAAGGAAAGCTTCTATCATGGTCATCCCAAGGTTTCTTGTGGGTCTAGTGCCTCATCTAGGTGGGATTTCTTTGTCACTATTACTTATTTTGGAATTATATGGATAGATTCCACTTCAAGCTCTTCCCTAAGAGGTCCCATAGCATGGGTTGCTGCTTGTTCTTCTTGGGCCCATTCTTGGCTCCTTCCCATTCATGGTCATTTATTCCATGGTTGTGATAGTTCTCCTTCCTATGTGTGCTTCTCCTCTGATCCCATCTATGGTTACAAAAAATCCAAGGATTAGTATATATAATGTTTCTTTCCCTTGTCTTATGCTCCAGGTCTTGGGACTTGATGGTGTTGAAGTATGACCTAGATTTTCTCCTCTTCGGTTCTGGGATCCTGTGCCATCCATGCTAATGTTTTGATGTTTGATGGAGTCGTCACATCCCATGGGTAGGGTAGTTGTGGAAACATTTTATTTTCCTTGACATACCAAGCCACAAACACTCGTTGTTCTTCCTTGTAGGCTTTGGCTTTGTGTCTGTATTCTTGAAAATCTGCAAGGTATTGAGCCAATTTATTTTCCTTGACATACCATCCCTGGTAGCTTGCTTTAACCACCTCAAGTTCAAAATTTGCAATCTCCATTTTTTGCAATATCTTCTTGTGTTATGCAAATTCTATTTCATATTTGATGTAGGTGGTGGCTACTTGTTGCTCAAGCTCTATTCTCAAGTGTCGTACTATTAACATAGTAAGGTTGGCATACCGTAGGTTTGCCAACTCCATGTGTTTTGTAAGGTCCTAGATCTACAAGTCCCAATTCTTAACTTTCTCTTGGTGGAAAAATGCATATGTGTCCAATATGGACCACCATTCAGTGTGTTCAACACTGATAGCATTGATGTGGGCCTTGGCCATATGGATCTCCTTCTCAATGATCTGTTTATACATCCCCATCTAGTCCCAAAAGTTCTCCTTTAGCTTTTCATGTTATTTAGCATCATTCTGCCATACACTTATTTCAGTAGCCATCTTATGATGGATGACGTGCACATCCTCCATCAAGAGGGTTCGATTTTCCTTGGCTAAATGGTTCATGTCCTAGTTGACCTAGATGAGCTATTCTTATAATTGCTAAAAAGGTTCTTTGAGAACATTCTTTTGCTTTTCAACAAAGGTCAACCGAAGGTTGTCAGCAACAAGCTGCTTGTTTTCCTCTTGTAAGGCCTTGAGTGCCTTGGTATGCGCATAAGTTTGCACTTGCACTACAGAGGCATCCTAAATAGCTTTCTCTTTTTTTCCACCAGATTCTTATTCTCCATCAATAGTTTGGTCATTTACTTAGTTTTGAAAGTATCAAGCTAGTCTATGGGAACAAATTACGAAGGATTCCACTGTGCTACTTATAGGGCTACAGGCCTTTCTTGCAATTTTTTCATTTTTGATTCAATGTGCTCATCCGTCATCTCTATCAAGACCAGCTTCCCCTTGGTGGAAATGAGGTTTGATTAAATTACCATAACATCCTAAGGGATGTCAAATAAGGAAGTCATTACCTGTCCTTTTTGTAGTAATCGATCAAGTACATCCTCATGTTTTGCAAGAGTCATTGAGGTTCCAACCAGAGTTTGAGCATCCCATGCTCCTGTAAGGTTTGCTAGTGGCACAACAGGTACATTGAGTTATTCCTTAATGTGGTCTACAACCACTTCTATAGCTCCTGCTACATCTTGGTGCTACATAACCACCACTGTGGCCCCTTCACTAGTTTCTAATTACACTTGAAAAGATGCAGCGTTCCCTAAGATCTGTTGTCACCAAGTGCTCTTCCCTCCTCCTGTATGGATGGATACTTCACCTCTTGCATGATCCAAAGAAACCATGGGCTGTATGACATCATCGATGATGTAGAATAGATTTGCATCATGAAAACTTTCCCAATTGACCATCTCAGCGATGGACCTAAGATGGCTCATCAAGGATCTGTAATCTTGCGATGGCAATGGTTGATCCTGGCCTGTGCTAGTCCCTACTTATTTTTATTGGCTGGGAATTATACTTGGAAGTTGGTTGGGTCCTACAAGTTGAGTTACAGCTGGCCCTTCCGTCTGTTCTTTTTCTTGTTCCGGTTCTAGTGTCTCACCAGTGATTTTCCTTGCGATGGGTGGCTTTAGCAATTCAGCGTAGGAAGTATTTTGGGCTTTTTTGAGGACATCATTGGTATATCCTCTGATGCCAACATGTCAGAATAGCTTCCTGATAAGAAAAGTGAAGGGTAATGCTAGCTTCCTTGTCTTCTATTCTTCAAACCACCTCAGGATCTTTGTAAAATATACATGAGGTAAGTTAGCATTAACCTTTTCCATCAACATTGCACATCCTCTTGCCACATATGTTGAAATTATTTTTATGTCCTTCATGGGGAAGAGGTGATAAGTCCCTATTTTGAAATAGATCCTCTCTTCCGTCGTCAACTCTCCAAATGTCTTATCCTCCTTGCCATATGCTCTTTCCAACCAAACTCGTCTTGCATCAGGGTCTGAATGGGTAGAAAACTAAGAAATCTTTGGTCCTGTATTCAAAATATTTAATACTTTTGAAATGGCCTAAATAGAGAAATTGACTGTCACACCACAAATATTAACTATGGTGCCTTGTTCTCTATTGTGCAAAAATTGGTACGTTTCCCCTAAGTACCAGGCACCACTTTTAGAGAGGATAGGCCATAATGGGGACCCTTTGAGGTGGGCCCTAATAGCCTCTAGAGAAAAGTTTATGAAAGATTCAAAATTTAATTCTACAATCACCATAGTGAATATGGACATTTCATGGATAGCTAGAACACAATCTTGGGGCAACGTGAGATGTTGTCCTTGTTTAGGTGCTACCGTAGCTCCTCCTTCTACCTTCCTTGATTGTACAATAGTAGGGTCCTCTTGGTGGATGCTAAATGATTGTTCCTCCTACTCTGCATGTTGTCCTATAGGAACTTGTCCACCTCTCCTAGGTCATTTACTCTCACCTTAGCAAGACCTTCTTGTTGTCCATGTTTTGGGGTAATCTGCAATCACATGAGACCCATCATTAGTAAGGTTGTTACCAAGGTTAGGTTATACCTTACTTCTTGCCTTAATGAATTTATTTTATCTCTATGTAATGTTTCCTAAAATATTGTAATATTTAATCCTCTTTGCTTAGGTGGTTTCCAAATCTAGTTTCCCATATAACTAAGGGGATGAAGTTCTTTTTGGCACATTTATCCTTAATATTATAGCGAATTACCCTTGATAATGTCCTTTGGATGATGAAAAATTTCAAAAAATTCATGCACTATTCAGCATGTGCCTCTCCTCCACGACTAAGTTGAACGCTCCAGGTTCAAGTAGGTTTAGACAGAATGAAAATCGGAGCACCAGCGAGCAAGATATAGGTATGAAAGCAAGGGACGCACAATCGCAAGTCATAGAGAGAAATTTGAAAAACTCCCCCATGTGAATAGTTGAAAATGATGGCANGGGGGGGGGGGGGGGGGGGGGGGGGTCACATATATATAGGTTTTTGTGACGCGATATCACATACGTGATATCGTGGCCTATCAATGTTAGGGCACTAGGGAATATATCGAATTTGTGAATATTTTTTTGAAGTGAATGATAGAAACTAAGGACATTTGGACAAATGTTAAAGGGATCTAGGGTGATTTAACTAGTTCTAAAGGCACGAATAATTATGTGTGTGTGGAATTGATCAATAAGGACCTCGGGTGGTAAGGGAGAGAAAAAGGCTATGTGATGGTTCATAGGAACGTTTGAATTGTAGGAAGAGTAAGAAGGGAAGGAATATCATTAAAAATGTATTGAGGGTAATAGATGGTGTGTGGAAAATGTATTATGAGTGCAAATTACAAAAATTACGCAAGTGGGTCCTCCCCAAAGTAGGTTCCAACATATAATGCCCTTGCATAACCACACTTAGAAGTGTCCGTGGGCACTCGAAGGGTTAAATGTAATCCACACTAGTTCCACAAAACACACACATGTAAGTATCATCGGAATGAGGTCAAAATTCTATGCTACGCAAGAGAAAAATTACAATTACATGAACAATGAGATGAGATGAGGTATAGAAGGGATTGTAGAGATTGGGACATGAGGTAACTGACCTAGGGCATAATGAATCCTATGTGTAAAGCATGATTAATGTGTCATTAACCCATAATTCCAAGATCAGGACCAAGTCCATTCCTCTGATCAGTGACACCACATTGTTTCATCCCATGATGAGCAACTATGAGAGTAATAGAAGAACAAGGAATATGGTCACTTGGCCTTTTATTCAAGGGAGGAGTGATTTTTGCTTTGTGGCACTTTCTTTGTTTTTTTTTTCTTCAATTTTTCAATCCAGAGAAGTTGCCAACCTTTAGGCATGGGTGCATGTCTTTCCAGTGGGACCCCCTAAAATAGCATTGGATTTTTGAGTGCCTTTTGATTATTCTTACTCCCATTTTGTGTTAGATCTGCAAGGATCTTAGTACAACCATGTTGCGTGATAACTCTCACAGACATCACCAAAGAGAATCCGCAAGTCCCCTTGATGTCACACCCTAATCATTCCCTCTTGGTCCCCCCTTCTTCATTCCGAGTACAATGAACAAAAAATTAATTTTAAGTTTCAAGAATGTTAAGAATATCACTGTACCCTCGAACAGAACCTCTTATTTGTAGAGTGGATGAGTGGGTGTAATGGGCTCACTATCCAAATAATTGATCACTCAAGACTCGATAACATAGAACAAACCTCAGCTAATGAGCCACATGAGTGTTTTATTCGTAGATGAGATTACTTATAAAGAGATAAAAAGACAAAAAGATAGAACAAGAAATTGAAAAATGAGAAACTGGAAAACAAAAATTGTAAAATTTTAAAAAAATTAAAAAATATTTATTAACCCTGCTTGTTATTAGAATGGGGGATATCCCCCATAACTAAATGGTTGAGCATGGAAAGGATTAATAAATGAAAGATGAGGATCCTTGCATGTTGGAAATATCAAAACTTGGTCATACTTACCCCATTGGGGTTCACACACCTGATTATAGTAAGCGTAGTGGGGCAATTTATAAGATGTGGTTCCCAGATAATGAGTTGATACTTGAGACCGTAAGATGGTATGTAAGGATTGAGATGTCTCTTTCCATGGTTGTATTCATTGGGTCGTATGGTTGTTGGAGTGTTAATTGATGGCCCTGATGAAGTGACACAAGGCGTTGGGTTTGAGGAGAAGGATGCACCACAATGTTGAACTTGTACTAAGTTGGAGAATGTAGTGGCCTTGGAACTATGTTGTCCCTTCCTATGGTCATGTCTAAAGAAGGATATCCTTTGATGTTGAGGAGGTCTCTCATGGCTTTTGGCAATGGTAGCACAAGTAACGTTCGTGGGTTGTTGCTGTAGTGCAGACACTTTAGGAACAGTTGTTGGCGATGTAGAAGGAGGGAAAGGATGAGAATGTTGAAAATTAGGATAAGTGTAAGGTGCACAAGGTGGTGGTTTTGTTGGGGACCTGGGTTGATGGTATTGATGAGAATAATAATACGACGAAGTAGAGTATGTTGACCTAGTTGGGGAGATAGGATGTTGGACTAGATAAACATTTGGATTCGGATAATACAAAGGGTGTCTCCAGTTTAGGGGTGGATTCCCCCACAACTAGGATTGTTGCCATTGTGATCAAACATAGTATCTTTGTACGAACTTTGGGTGTAATGTGCTTCCCCAATGCTTGTCTAAATGTAACAAGATTGGGCATTGGCCCTTGGGGTGATCATACAGGCAAATGTTGCATTCATACGTATGATTGGCAGTTGGGATCTTATTTTCTTCATCCCTTCTTTCTAATTATCTAATGATACTTTATCCTACTCCTTGGGTTGTCAAAACTCTATCTCCAATAATATCGATATATTCTTTACACTTTTTATGCATCCATTCCAACATCTTATTAATCTTTGCCTCAACTTCCTCTAATGATTGTTGTACTGGAAAATATGGTTCTTTCTCCTTGAGATAGGTTTATTACTCCCTTTTGTGATTATGGACTTCTGTTAATTTGAGACTTTGGTCCTGTTGATGTTTATCAACACTCTCCCATCTTGCCATTTCTCCTTCTTCTTTTTCTACTCACTTAATAAGCTCTTGGAATTTATGGGTTCATAGTTCATATAGTTGACCTTGGGCATACATCCCTAGGGTTTCTCTTGTTACATCACGAAGCCCATCAACGATATGGTACATTAGCCTTTCCTCGGAGAACTCATGGCCTGGATAGTTGTTTAACAGTGCATA
>MNCI01030279.1:31505-100490 GCA_015680685.1 Gnetum montanum | reverse complement strand
ATACCATACTTTTGCTTGGCCAACGAGTGTCATAGGAAAGAGCTTGAGTTTTTTCCAATCATTATCAATGTTGTTCCATGCACAGACATCATAGAAGGCTTGTAAATGTTGTTGTGGATCTAAGTCATAGCCTCTTGAGAAATTGGGAAATTTTTTTAAATCTAGCCTAGGTAGGTGGCTCTCTTTACGATGCCTACGGGAGATTCGAACAGCCTCTTGTATTTGCGATAGGCTTGTAGTGGCTAGTAGGGGTTCATCGTCATCTAGTAAGTTATGATTTTTTATGTTGGGATGATTTTGTCTTCATTTTTGTCTATAAGAAGCCCCCACTTTTGATTATGTACTCCAATCTTCATTGTCATATAATTCATTGGTTTTCTAATGAATTGCCTCACTAGATATGGCATTATCGTAGTCTTGTAGGAGAGGCATGGTTGTGCAATTGTGTGTGAATTTTTATGTAACTTTTTGTAATTATTTCTTCCTAAAAGATATATCATTAATTCCTATACAATGATCCTTTTTTATATAACTAATCTAGATAACTATCACCATCCCTGACAATGACACCAATGATGAGTGGCAACGTACCCCTACACTCAACCATATGAATACGAGTGTTTCACGCACGATCCGATTGAACTCCACAGAAGGGCTACTTTTGGTTTCTATACAGTTACTCATAGATCATAGTTCACTATCTTCCCATCTAGACTAGTATTAGCTTTCTCACGTATGGTTTATTCTAGAGTGAGGTGTATGATATGTTCCTATACTAATGCTACTCTTGGGGCTAATGGAAAATAATATTGACTAAACTAGGAGAGAGAGGGAGAGAGAGAGTCTAAGCTAGCCTAAGTGTGATGAGCATCTATTCCTTAATCATCTGTACACATCTTGGACCTCATGCATGACTACCACTGGGTATTACCAAGCGCATGGCCTAAGTATCCTACTGGGTTACCAAGTAGTCGCACTTGAATGCTCGTGATCAAGTTGTACTCATTCCATGCTTAAAAGGAGTTGAGGGTAAAGAGATGTTAACTATGAAAAAAATAAATAAAAATAAAAATTAAATAATTAAACTAAGTGAATGCTACAATTTTATTGTTGGTCATGTGCGTGTCCAAGTACGTCACAGTCGAATAAGGATGCCATACAATTACAATCATTACACTGCGGGCATGCATTGGGAGAAAAGGGTTAAGAGGAAAATTACTAAAAAATTATTGAAAAATTAAACTTAACAACTCTAAAAAGCTGCCTACCAGATCTATCTACCTCTTATTTATAGATGAGAAGATAGGCTGTGCTATCGGGTGCGTGATATCACATATACAATATCACAGCTACGATATCGCGGCCAACAAAATGATAACTCATCAACATGGTAGCCAAGGGTAAATGTGTGCAAATCATAAAGGTTGAGGAGACATCAAGCCATGCTCTTTAGAGAGGTAATCCTAATGCTCCAAAAATTGAGGATGTTTCTAAATTAAATTTTTGTTCATTCATGGGAAATTTGAATAGAGGATATCATCTTGATAGGAAATTGTTATTTCAAATTAGAACTAGTTATTTACTTAGTGGGGAATGGATTCATATTTTGATTAATGGGGGAGCCCAAGAAAATGTTATTTCTTTTAAGGTAGTTACTAAAGTGGGTTTGGTAACTCATCCTCATCTAAGACCCTATAAGGTGCATTGGTTATCTAATACCATTAATGAGGAATGTACAACATATGATTAACTTCATTCTTGGTAATACCACTCCCAATGAGAGAGATTTCTAGATGACACAAGATCATAGGGCTAAATTGCAAAGGCAAGTAGATGGGTTAGTTACAAGTGGCTCTATGAGGAAATCCATTTCACCTTGGGCAGCTCTAGCAGTGATAGTTCCAAAGAAGGATAGCAATGAATGGAGGATGTGCATTGATTCCAAGGTAGTGAATAGGATAATAGTGTGGTATAGGTTTCCTATTCCAAGGATGGATTATATCCTTGATGCCCTTACCAATGCTCAAATTTTTAGCAAAATTGATTTAAAGAGTGGGTACCATCAAATTAGAATTAGGCTTTGTAATGAGTGAAAGATATTTTTCAAAACACCAGATGGTTTGTTTATTGGTGATGCCATTTGGGTTGACAAATGCACCTCCTGCATCCATGAAGTTGATGAATGGTGTATTGAAGGACTTAATTTTTAAGTGATCTATTATCTTTTTTGTTGGTCTTTTAGTGTATAGCTATAATGAGGAAGAGCACTTGGATGACTTGAGGATGGTGTTCCTTAAGTTAGAGGAGTGTGAAGAAAAGTTATTTCTTAAAGAGGGAAATCCCATCTTTGGGGCACGTGATTTCTAAAAATCAAATTTGGATAAAAGCTACCAAGGTGAAGGCTATAAAGGATTGGCCAACTCCTAAGAATGGTGGGGAGGTAAGATCATTCCTTGATTTAACATGATTTTATAGATAATTCATAAAATACTTTAGTGGTATTTCATGGGCTATGTTTACTTTTTTGAAGAAAAATAAAGAATTTAGGTGCGATAATGAAACCCAAGGGAGATTTGACTTGTTGAAACCAAAGATTGCCAATGGACTAGTGCTTGAAATTCTTGATTTTCAAAAGTCTTTTCATGTGGAGGTGGATGTAAGTGGACTTGCCATTGGTGGGTTACTTTCACAAGAAGGTATGCCTATTTCTTTCTTTTCTAAAACGTTGAATGAGTTAAGGAAAAATATAGCATATATGAGAAGGATTTGTATGTTATTCTCCAAGAAATAAAGCATTGGAGGCATTACTTGTTCCCTAAAGAATTCACTTTGATGATAGACAAAAAAGCACTTCAATTTCTAAACTCACAAAAGAAGTTCAATGCAAAGCACATGAAGTGGGTTGCATAGTTACAAGATTTCAATTTTGTGTTGAAGCACAAAAGTGGAAAAGCCAATGTGGTAGCTATTGCATTATCTAGGGTGCATGTGGTAAATTTCAGTGTACCTCATGTGGAAGGTATGGGTGGTTTTTATCCTTTATATGAGCATGATGTTGATTTTGGGTAGATTTGGAGAGGCCTCAAAGAGCCATTGGTGAATAGGATAGACCAATGCAAGAACTATCATATTCAAGATGAACTACTATTTAAGAATGGAAAGGTATGTGTTCCTAATTATGATTTTAGGAAAAATATTTTGCTTGAAAAGCATTGTAGTGGCATGGCAGGTCACATGAGTAGGGGTAAAACATTGGAACTTGTTACTAGGTACTATTTTTTGCCTGATATGACAACAAAAGTCTTAAAATTTATAAAGGAGTGCTTGACATGTCAGAAGTACAAGGAGGTAAAGGTGTGGATGGATACTATATACCTTTTCCAATTTCCAAAGGTCCATGGAAAAGTATGTTAATGAACTTTGTGATAGGTATTCCAAAGACCAAGAGTGGAAACAATGCAATTTTTGTTATTGTGGACAGGTTCTTCAAGGTGACACATTTTATTCCATGTAAGAAGGTGAGTGATGTCTCTCATGTTGCAAATTTATTTTAATAGCATGTTATGAAGCTACATGGTATTCCTTTGAATATTATCAATGACAAAGGCTCCAAGTTAAGAAGTCATTTTTGGAGGTCCCTTTGAAATATTTTGGGGGCGAAGTTAAATTTTTCTAGTGCATATCATCCACAATCATATGGCCAAACAAAGGTGATGAATAAATCCTTGCTAAAAATATTGAAATGTTTGTGTGATGGACAACCAAATAGGTGGGAAAAATTGTTGTGTCATGTTAAATATTTATATAATAATGTTTTTCATGTTGCAACTGATAAAAGCCCATTTGAGGTAAACTATGTATTTTGTCCAAAAATGGTAGATACTTTGAAGAGCTTTGATGGTGAGGCTCGAATTAATATTGATTTTGTGCAAGAGATGAAGGATTTGCATGCACAAGTAAAATCAAAAATTGAGAAAAAGGCTGAAGAGAAAGTTCTAAAAAGGAATCAGGATAAGTAGAAGCCTAATTTTTTTGTTGGTAACTTGGTTTGGATGCACTTGAAGAAGAAGCATTTGAGAAGTGTTAATTTCTCCAAATTGAAAGCTAAGAAGATGGGGCCTTTGAAAAATATGGCTAAAATTAATAATAATTCTTTTCATATTGATTTACCAAATGATGTTGGTATGTCTTTTGTATTTAATGTTTCAAATCTTGTGCACTATCATGGAAAAGCTAATGAGAAAACCATACAAGGAAGCATTGATAAGTTGAGGGAGCTATTGATCAGTCTAAGCCTTCAATGGAGAAGAAGGTAATTGTACTTAAGAAAAGGGAAGCTTCTACCACTTGGGGAGTCAAGAGGCATGAATATTTAATCCATTGGGAGGATCAATCCACTGATGATGTTGTATGAGTCTATGAGACCAAACTTGTTGAGTGGGGGATCACTTCTAACCCTACTGCATTGTTCATGTGAGTTCACTTTTTGAAGGGTGGGAGATCTAGTGTAGGAACACCTCTTCCAATTCCCTTGTTCTTGTCCTACAAGTTTTTTTTGCAAGTTTTGTACTTAGAGAAGACCTAGATGCATGTGTTCAATTTTTATGTGTGTTTGTATTTTGAATTTTTATGATGAAGATTCTTGGATGGTTTTTCATGTTTGAAGGTGTTTTTGGCTTATTTTGATGAGTTTAGGAGGTTCCATGATCTATGGGGACTTGTTGGGAGGCATCTAGAGGCTCCAAGCATCAAAATAAGCATTTTTATTTTTAGCACCTTCAAGATAGATGTCTCCCTAGAAAGAAAGATGTCTTCCCAAATACATCTTTGCTAAAGTATATACATCTTCATTCTAGAGAAAAAATCTCCCAAAAAGAGTAGATGTCTCTCCAAAGAACAAAGCCCTCATAGGAGATGTCTACATGATATTAGAGACATCTATGTTAGTGAAGAAGAAAAGCTCTGATGTGGTGTATCAATTGGAAAATATCCAAAAGACTCTATATCCATGTGGGAAACATCTAGGGAGGCAAATAGAAAGCTTCCTAGGATTTTGGATATTTATAATTATGCATGCCTTTATCCATGAGAAGGGAGAGGAGAATTAGTATGTAAGAAGAACTAAGCAAAAGAGATTGGATGAGCACATTAGGCAAGTGAAATAGGTGATTGTAGCTCCAACATTAGCTTGTGGTATGTTGATCTATGTGTTCTATTTTCTTGTATCTTGCTTGTGAGTTGAGATATTAATCATGGGTTATGAGAGATATTTCTATTGGTTGTGTCTTGCATTGAGAACAACCATTGTGTAATTGTAGAGGCTCATGCTTTGTAATTTCATTTGAGTGTGATAGGTTTATGGATGCTTGTGGGTTGTGTGAACCCTATTTTAATCTTTGAATAATTTAATTGAAGATAGCTAGTTTTCTTGTTTCTCTAGCATATAAAATTATCTTTACATAATATTTGGATTTAGTGCATTGAAGGTGATTTAATTGTGGAGTGAACCTGCTCCATGGTGGTCATGTGTTTAGATATTCTTCGCATTGATAAATGTATGACATTGGATTTTTGGCATGATTGTGATGGATGCTCTTAGATGTTGTAGTCGCTGTATGTATGGATATGCTTTACATTGATTTTTTATAGGATTTCATGCCCTACCTAGCCCTCATGATACTTGTCCTTGATTTTTCCAAAAGATGGTTCCAAGGTTACTCACTTAATAGTAGCTAATATTTTTGTTTTATGTACAGATACTTTGGGCTAGGAAAAGCATGGAGTACATGTGGTACCTTGGATGTGTTCATAACACATGATGAAATTATAAGTTATTTTTAAATTATAATTACTATTTCATAAGTAGATGTATGTTAACTTGATTCACATGCTTGGATTTTTATAGTAGGCATGTATGGATTATGAATGAGAACTTCTCATATCCCTTTATGTAAGATGTTTTCGATGAGATAAATATGGAATTTAAAATTTCATTGATGTAATATTTCTTTTAGTGGATGATTATAATTTAAATTACTCATACATATATTCATCTTAATATTAAAATATATAATTTGTTCCCATTATATTATCTTTTAATCTCTTCTTCCTCTTGGTCATGGCTTAACCATACTTCCTTTCACTACATTAGAATGAAATGATTTCATTACTCTTCCATGACCAACCTTTGGTACTTTTTGTTACCCCACATAAGTCTCTTCATCCTAAGGGTAGGAAGGAGGATGTTACATAGAACATGTTCATGTGAGAGCTGTATGGTTGAGGTATTATCCAAATAAAGCTTTATGGGAAGGTCTATACGAAATCCAAAATGAGTCATGAGTTTCTTGGATGAAAGAATATGTTAGGTGCATTCTATCATAATAATAAATTTTGTCTCACAAGTTGAATGCTAATTAAAGTTTTCTTTTTTGATTTCCAATATATTCCATTATTTCCATAAGATATTAGCATTTTTATTATGAAATTTATATTATTATGGGCTTCTCTTTAATCAATATTTGAGTATGTATGAAAATATTCATCTCCTTTGGTGTAAATGAGTCCATGATCTAAGACATATTTAACATATCTTAATACAAGAATAACATCATTAAGGTAGTGTTATCTATATTTTTGCATATATTTCAATAAGAGAGAGATGATAAATTCTAGGTCTGGCCTTGTATGACAAAGAAATTTGAGTATTCTGATAATGCTTCTATATATGATAGCATCTACAAGAGCTATGTTATCATTTTTTTCCAATCTTAAGTTGTGAGAAAAAGGAGATTTGATACTTTTTTCTTTGATAATTTTGTATTTTTCTAGAATTAAGACAACATATTTAGTTTCATCAACTTTGATTTCCTTTTTATCTTGTTCAACTTATATTCTAAGAAAATACCTCAATTATCTTAAGTTCTCTATTTCAAATTCATTCTTCATGTTTTTCTTAAAATCATCTATCATTTTATTATTTATGATTGTAAATAAAATATCATCCACATAAAGTGACATTACGATGAAATCTTTATGATCAGGCTCACACTACAAGATGGATTCAAACATCCAAGATGAGTATCCTTTCTTTAGCAAGTAGTCATTAATCATATGAAATCAAGCTCTAGGGGCTTCTTTTATTCCATATAGGATGTTTTCTAATATACGTATTTCATCTTTCTTTTCTTTGATGATGTATCCTTTTGGTTGAAAGAAAAAATTCTTCATTAATGTTATCATTTAGGAAAGCTGAGTTTATATCGATTTGATGGATTTTTAGATTGTGATGAGTAGTAATGGAAGGATTGAGTTTCATGATTTTAAATCTTGCTTCTAGAGTAAACATCTTCATAGTCAATATTNATCTTGCTTCTAGAGTAAACATCTTCATAGTCAATATGCTTCTTTTTCTTGAAGCCTCTTTCTACTAATATTACCTTATATTTGATTACATTTCTCTTTTTATTGAATTTGGTCTTGTACAACCACTTGTAATTAATTACCCTTTTTCCTTTTGGTTTTCAACTAATTTTCATGTCTTGTTCATCATGATGCCTTCATATTCTCTATTCATAGCTTCTTTCAACATTTTCATTTTTAGGGTTTTTTAATGTTCTTTGGCTCTAGGGAGAGGGCTAATTATGCTATGTTGGTAATGACATTTGATTGATTTATTCTTCTTTTGAAATTATTATCTAGTATTTGGTTTCAAGGATGGTCTCTTTGAATGCATGATTTTTCATTATTAGGTTAAAAATCCTTTATTTCAAATTTATCTTCTATAAATGCATCTTTGGATGAGTATCTTTTATGCTCAATAGGATCATAGCATGTGTATCCACTTGTCATAGTTTCATAGCCAAGAAGAATGCATTTTTATATTGTATTGTCAATCTTTTCTATAAGTTGTTAGAGTGACTTGATGTAACAATGACATCCAAAGGTTATCATGCAATTAATTTTGAAAATATTATCATAAAATATTTCATAGGAAGAAATTATTTTACTGTAATTATTAATAATTCTATTATTGATGTAGGTTCTTAGATTCATAGCCATGCCTCAAAAGTTTTAAAGAATTTAAACATTTTTTGGCAATTTTATCATGTCTTGTAAAGTTCTATTTTTTTTAATACCATTTGATTATGGACTATACTAACATGTATTTTAATGAAAAATGTTTTGACTTGTATAGAAATCTTCAAAGTATTTGTTAATGAATTCTCCTACTCTATATGATGTAACTACATTGATCAGAAGAATCATGTTGTTTTTTATGATAATACAAAAATCCTTGAAATTTTTTATTGCTTTAGCCTTACTTTTCATATTGTAGATCCAAGTATATTTGGAATAGTTATCTACCATGAAAAGAGTATTTTTTGCCTCTTATTAATGTGATCAACATTGATCTAATGAGATCCATGTGGAAAAGTTCAAGAAATCTCTCTTTCCTTTGCATACACATGATGTGGGGACTATTGGTTTGTTTTCCTTGAATATAAATTTTCCAATTTTAATTAGATGTTCTATTAGGATGAAAAATATTTAATATCTTCATCCTTCTTATTTTATTTTTTATCAAAATAAATTATGTATGACAATTCTTTTGTGTATTTTTTTTTCTGATTTTCCAAGGTAATCTAAGCACAATCTATCATATATTTATTTTTTAGTCTTTAAGGAGCATAATCTTCTAGCTATAGTGTAACATCCCCTATCATAAACACTCTTATCACTTGGTATGTTTGTGATTTGAACGTGTGGTTTCTTATTCCTAAGTATATTTCTTATGTTTTAAAAAAATTTTCTTATTTGACTATGCTTACATTTCATATTATGATATATGCACTATAATTACATTTTAGATGTTTTTAAAATTTTTAATATTTTATTTTATCTTTTACTTTCATTTTACTTTTAGTATATTTATATCTTTTAAGTAAGCATATGCACACTAAACTCTTTTGTTGGAGTTTGAAATTAAAAAGTATCAACCACTAGATGGATTATAGACATATGGGGTACTATATTGGCCTTATGGTATGCTTTCCTTGCGCTACTTTAGGTTTTAGAGTAAAATTATTAATAATGTTTTGTATTTCTAATTTTAAATTTATTTTATCTTATTTTACCTTGATTACTTATGTTTGGACCTTAGACATTGTTATTACACTTGGACATAGACCTAGCTATTAGCTAATCCATAAGGGGGTTACCTATTAGGCTAGTGTTGGCTATAATCCCATCTTATTATATTATTTTTATTAATTATATAAATTAAGGTTAATAGTATTTTATTTTTAATTTTAGTTTTTTCAATAGAATTATCCTTTTTGCCCAACCATGCCATATCTTAGTAAGCATAAATACCTAGTAATTCTTCCATTAGAAATTATCCATTTATGTTATTAACATCCAAGAGATAGCACAAAAGAGAGAGATCCTAATGGTTTAAAAAAGAGATAAATTTAGATATGAATTATCATCTAGGATCTGAGTAAGAGCTTTGGTTCAGATCATATTTTAGTATTTGTGTAGGTCATATTATTGACCATTAGTTTTTCCTAGTATTTAAAGCCTATTTGGGAGATCTCGAGCACATGAAGGTTCTAGTTGTACATTGTCATTTAGGTAGGAAAAACTTAGGACTTTGCTTTGAATGATGGGTTTTTGATATTTTTGTTTTATGTGAATTTATTTTGGCTAGTTTCACTCTCTTCAACAATTCTTTGATGTAATGTCTATTTATCAAATCTAATTATTTTATGCATATTCTTGAGGTGTAGAATATTTTTCTAAGGTTTATTTTATGCATGACATGTTTAGAAACTTTTTGACACTTTTTTTTATCCATTTTGATCTTATTTTAATTCTATGGAGTTTTTGGATGAAATAACTATGATTTTAAACCATAATTAGCAATTTTGACCTCAAAAATGGTGCAAGAGAATAATGGCCTAGAAGTCAAATTTTTTTAGCTTACAAAAGTGGATCATGAGGAGTGCCCAACCATCTATTGTAACCTCATAGTTAGGTTACAATAAATTATGACACCATAGTTTGTAAAGTATTCTTGACCTCCGAACAATAAAAAATTATGCAAAAGATGAAAAAATAGTTTCTAGAATGTCCTAAAATAATTGAAATTCTAAAATAGCAACTGATCAAATTTTTGTGATTTTTTGTAATTTCTATCATTCTCTTAGAATCTATCTTTTTTATTATTTAGCATTTTTAGATCCCTATTTAGTAGTAATATCTTTTAATTTTCATCTTTAATTTATCTTTGATAAAAAATTTGGATATGTTATCCTACCATCCAGGGCTTTGTTTGGATACATATAAACATATTTAATTTCATAATGATTTAGATTTTCAATTTTGGTTAACAATAGTTACATGTGTCTTTCTCTAAGGGTATTCTAACATTTTTATAATGCTTAAATCAATAGAATTTCTTGATAAATAGCTAGATGCTTATGCATGTTACCATTCTCAATAAGTATCTATTGGACCATTTTGGTAATTTAATTGAGCATAAAAATGCTTTAGGCATGGATTTGAATCGTTTAGGAGGTGTAAGTCCAATAATAAAGTCCTTTGATTCATGGTTATTGATGGGATGCGATATCTCATGGGACGCAATATTGCATGGTGTAAGTCCAATAATAAAGTCCTTTGATTCATGGTTATTGATGGGATGCGATATCACATGGGCTGCGATATTGCATCCCCCACGATATCGCAGTGCATCACCGAGTCTATAAATAAGAGGTGGCTCTCCCTTGTTTCTCATCTAGATCTAGACCCTTAGCAAAACTCTGGCAGTTTTACCTCTCCAGAGATAGAATATTTTCCATGTGCCCGCAATAGGAGCTCCAAAGTGAACAGATCTTTATTCAAGTAGATATTGTACTTGAACACATATTTGTGTACAGAAATAAAGATGAACTTCTTGGATAAACCTTGCAGTGCATGGAATAGGCTAAATAGGAATTTTATTTATTGTTATTACTATTTATCATTTACATGCTTTATTATGAATTAAATCTCTCTCAACCCTTCTCTCCTAGTTAAGTGCCTCAGTACGACCGCTTCAAGCACGTGCATTACGCATGGTGATCCTAGCAACGGTTAGTGTTTGGTAACCATGGTTGCATTGGTTCAAGGTGTGAATGGTAAGTGGGAATGGATGCTGATGCTAGGTTAATTAAGGCTTAGTTAGTTAGTTAAAGTCAGTAATTAGTCTCTTCAACCCTTCACCTCTCTAGCATAGGATATTAAACTGAAAAGATATAAAAATCATATACCTCAGAATTAACCATACACCATGACAAATACAAGTGTTCCATGAGGCGTGTAGGCACTTAGTCTATGAAGTTCGACTGGATTGCATGTGTTACGCTCGTATTCATATGGTTGAGTGTAGGGGTACCTCACCACTCATCATTGGCATTGTTGCTAGGGACTAAGTGTTTGTGTGCTAAGTAGAACATAGGAGATCACTCACATCATTGGGAGCTTAAAAGAACCTTAGGGTTAATTAAATGGAAAATTATATAATGGTTAATCAGCACACCGATAAGACACAATGTCTTCTTCTTCTTCTCACAAGAGCATTACACCACCTAGGGATAATACTAGAAATAGTCGACAGTCTAAAACACATAACCAAAATCCGTCGGTTCCTCAACAATACCCAGTGGTATATACTCATCTCAATGAGTACATACCAGACTTTACCTTTATCCTCCATCAAGATGAACAACTGTTGGAGAGACTTGCAAGGTAACATAATGTTACGTCCAAGTCAGTCAATCCCAAACATGCTCCTCCATGCTTTGGCACAGATTGGCATGACATAGCTCTATGCTGAATATGTTATAGGTGACTTTGACACAAGGGATTACCATCCCACATCCACACAACATATAAGGGACTTAAGGTAGAAGAGCCAACATACACTATTAAAGGAAAAAGGGGTCCCGCACGTCCTAAGTGAAATTAGAGATGATGAACCACTCATAACAAGTTCTCTATTGAATGATGTTCCCCCTCCTAACGATAGTGAGGAGGTAGGGTATTAGAACCTATGATCCATGATCACAACCCCAGTTTTGATCCCCATGAATGCCAACTACTCACTAAGGGAAGAACAACACATGACAAGGACGGGCACTCAGATCATCATCACGATCAAGGCCAAAGCCATAGAAGAGAAGGTAGGAAACATCATCATGACGATGGTTCTCCTTCTTCTTCCCATTCTTCACATCATTCACCCTCTCCTTCCACATCTAGGCACACCCATGAAGAGCATAACGGTGAGGATAGAGGTAGAAAAAATGAGAGACCTCGATGAGAAAGTTAAGAAAGAGGACAAGGGCATGAACGAAGGGAAATTAGGGAACAATGTAGACATCATAGACGTCATGGAAGAGATGATCATGACAAACCCCTACTTGTAACTCGAAGTATGCAAGATATAACGGAGGCAGTGAGAATACCAAAAAGACATCTAAAAGATAGCTAGATCAAGTGTTTAGACATGAACAACATCCCATGCTTTGAAAGGGGATACAACATGAATCCACATAATCATTTACAGGCATTCTAGGATGCCTACGTCTTGCAAAATATAGAAAATGAGTGGCAGAAACTGAAGTTGTTTCCCAGGACACTCATTAAGGAAGCAGAGAGTTGGTACCAGTCCTTAGATCTAGAAACCATTAGGAGGTGGATTACGATGTTAGAAATCTTCAATGATAAATATCAAACGTACTCCAAAGTGTCTAATTTGTGTAAGAAGATCCAAGGATGGAAGCAAGGTACTCATGAACCCTTGGATGCTGCCATGGGCTACTACTACATATTGTTACATCATTGCCCGAGCCATGGTTACGCATAGTGGGATCAACTCCACCACATCGTAGATGGGCTAAGATATGAAACTAGGAGAACCCTTAGGACTTATGCCCAAGGAAGATTATCAGAACTTAGATTTCATGAAATTCATCACTTGTTGGAACAGGTAGCCAAAGAAGAAGGGAAGCTACGAAAAAGAGAGAGTGCAAAATAATATACCCTGATCCCTCTCTTTAAAAGAAGGGAGTGAGATTATGTGATGTAGAGGATGAGTCACCACTCAAAGAGTTGGTGAATAGAAAAAGCTTGCTGCTTCAAAAGCTAACAACAGAAGTATTGGCTAAGGTAGATGAAGTATGGAGCTCCTTAGATAGTAAAATTAAAACTGTCCTAAAGATTTTAGAGGAGTGTAAGGAGGAATGAAGTAGTGACAAGAACAAGACAAAGCAGAGAGATTCAGGCCCTACACGTGACAAGGGTAAGGGGAAAATAACTATCTCCAATGATGTTGTGGACTCAGACATAGATAATGACGGTCGATGTGAGATCTACCACTATGACCATCCTAAGGGATGTTGTCCAATCATCTCACATCTACAAGAATCTAGGTTGTATGCACTCAACCAAAGACTTAACAAACGATAGACACCTCGAAGGCTACCTTATCCCCAAGGTAACCCAAGACAATACCACCAACTGTTGACATACTATCCAAGTGGAACTCCACCACAACCCATTGGGCAACATAAGTAGTGGCAACACCCACAGTCATGGGGGATGCCACCACCGAAACAACAGTACCCTTACCGGCAACCAGACCCTTATGGATACTACGTGCAGTAGCCGATTTCTCCAAGTGACTCCATGGGTCACACAACTCCCCAACATCACTACCAAGTTCAGGAGTACTTTAGAAGGACTCCTTCTCCTTCGGGAGATACTCCACACCCATACCATCCTCCTAATCCATCCATCTCTCTTCCACCTATAGTTCCCATACCTCTTGCTCCAACAATGTAAGGGGAACTCCCCACTCAACCGCAGCAATGTAACACTATGAGAGCTATAAACATTTAACCCACTGCTGGTTCTGACAACCACAAAAAGAGAAGACCTTTCTTCAGAACCAAAAGCCTAGACAATCTCTCACAACCACAAGTGGTTGAATCTGCAACCACTTCTCCAACACATAAGGCTTTGGAGCATCCTTCAGTCCAACAACAGAGCTTAACGTATATAGTTATGTTAACACATACTGTAATCGACTGGATCAAGGTAGGCCACCTTCCCAAGAAACTATATGATCCTAGAAGTCCCTTAATCTACCTCCAAGTCTTTGGAAATGAACCACATAAGGCTCTTCTTGATTCAGGTTCCGAAGTCAACCTAATATCATGAGAAATGTATCAGGCTTGGAACCTACCCCAACTGAAGAAGAGCAATATCCAACTAGAGCTAGCTAACTAGTCCATCACCATTCCCTTCAAATTGGTGGAGGACATCATTACCATTGTGTGTGGTTGGTCATACCCAGCCGATTTCCTGGTGATAGAAGTTAACAACAATGCAGGGAACTTCCCAATTATAATGGGAAGGGCATGGCTAAGTACAATAAATGCATGCCTAGGGATTTATGATCTTTCCTTGGATATATCTAAGGTAAATATTTATGGAAAGATTGAGAAGAAGAAAGTTTCATGCATCACATATAGTGACTCATCGGGTGATGACATGGAGGAATGCACAACACCTCCTCCATGCAACAGGCGTGCCCTTGAAACTTTGAGACAAAGATTCCTATATGTACCAACCACACAAGTAGTGGACACCCTGTGGTTGATAGCTAGTTAAAAGAACAAACCAACATGCATGGAACGAACTGGGGGAACAACTCATGCCAAAAATGAAGGCATAGATACATTGGAATATGAGCATCACCAACTTCCACCCCTTAACCTGAAAACATCAATCGGGAGAAGTTGGACACTTTTAATAAATTTAAATAGATGCTCATTATTTCAGATCTCTCCCTTTCCATTCAATCATGGGGGAGATGGCCACCTATGCTAATCATTTTGGGCCCTCAGTTCTTTTTATTTATTTTTTACACGTTTTTGTTTTACACATTTTTGTTTTACAAGTTTTTGTTTTACACATTTTTTTTACATGTTTTTGTCTTACATGTTTTTGTTTTACACATTTTTGTTTTACATATTTTTTTTTACAAATTTCTTTAACTTTTCTTGTTTTTGTTTTACAACATTGTTATACTTTTCCATTTTGTGTGTGTGTGTGTGCATGTGTTATCCACCATGTAAGTTTGTAACCCAATAAGTGTTCTTCATGATCGTATGAATTTTTTTCATCTTGATTGCTAATGTTTGGTTTTTACCTTTAAGTCATGATGTTGATACTAAGGTATGTTCTTTTGATATGGTAGGCAATTAGTTCACTTCATCCATACATCCACCAATTTCTATGGTCTCTCTTGGCTTGGAAATGTACAATCCCTTTTTAAATAAAAAATCTAACGAATTGGTGACTGGGCACTTCTCAAACTAAGGAACGACTCAAGGATTGAAAAGGGTGTGACTTCAAGGGAACTTGATCCATTTTTGTTGGCCGTTCTCTTGGGTGCTTGGATGTTTTCTTCTTGAGTTTTCTTGTTGTTTTGACATAACCCAATCATCGGGAAGCTGAGCAATAAAAATAACAAAGTCTTTGCATGGTGTGGTTCTCATGCATAAACACACAAAAAATTAATAAAAATAAAAATAAAAATAAAAATAAAAAAGGAAAAAAAAAAAGAGAAAGTGAGAATTCAAAGCACACCCCTTAGAAAAAATAATCCTTTGCACTACAAGCATTGGTTATGGAACTAAAATAAAAATGTTCCCTCTAACTAAGGCCTTTCTCACTTCCCATTCTCTCCTCCTTCATTTCATCGGAATGGTGGTGGCTCTTGGGTGAAGGCATTCTTGTTACTTCAAGTGGATGGCCTGGCCGAATGCATTAATGTGAAGTCACTGAATGTGGTTTGTTTGAGGCTAGACTTGGAATGGGATCTACTAAGTCACATTAATCATGAAACACACAAGGGGTTGTACACCACCTTGTTCTTGGAATTCTATTCCATTCTCTTCTCTCCATCCTTCTCTCCATTGTTCACCTCATTGTCGGTTATATCATTAGTGTATATTTTAGTTGATGCATTATTTTCTTTTTGGTAAATTCTTATGATTAAGACTTTAACTCTTGTTCCAAATGACATTCCTAGAGCCTACGAACTCTTTGAATGTGGGTTTGTTAGGTTATTAAGGGCATGAGCCTACTTTGGGAAGGATCCACTGACATTCCTATTTGATGCACCAGTTAAATTATTTTCCCTAACATTTTTGCAATCCATTTAATTTTGTTCATTTCCATCTTGACATCCATTTCGTCAATGTTATAGTTGTCTCTTTTTCTCCATATTTCTTGTTCTTTTTATTTCTCCATTCTATTGCTACTAGAGGTTCGTGATTAGTCATGGGGATATGGGACCCAATTTTTTTGATTTTCTCCTAACCCCTAAACCTTCGATAGTCATCAATATTATATCTCCAGACCTGCAATTAGCCATGCCACAACTTAGCCAATATACTTTCACCAAAGCAAGGTATCAACTGCATTGAAATTCATTTACCCTTGCTAATATAAGATTGTGTTGTGTTTGTAGACGGCAATCATGCAACAATGGATTGGATCTAGTGAGAATACTTGGAATGGAGCAGTGTTGGACGCAGCTATGCAAAGAGCAAGACCAATGGCGTGCTTATGGACAACGAAAGACACAATCTTGGCATTGGTAGCAGCAAAACTTCTTTCTCTCTCTCTTTCTCAAGCTACCAAATAAGGCCTGATGTTAATGTAATAAGGTGTTCACTCTTGTTGTCATGAACACCAATTTTTTTTCTTGTAATGATGATCCGTTCACATGTCATCCCATTAGTTCTATTCAGTCAATAATCTCATACCTTCACAATATTTTGTAAGGAACTCAAGGATGAGTTTTCATTCAGTCATGGGGCTATGATGGGATGCGATATCGCATGGGTCGTGATATCACGTATGCGATATCGCATCCCCCGTGATATTGCATATACGATATCGCGTCGTCCCCTACGATATCGTGGTGCATTGCCAAGTCTATAAATAAGAGGCAGCTCTCCTTTATTTCTCATCTCGTGCTAGACCCTTAGCAAAACTCTGGTAGTTTTACCTCTCTAGAGATAGAATATTTTCCATGTGCCTGCAGTAGAAGCTTCAAAGTGAATGGATCTTTATTCGAGTAGATATTGTACCTGAACACATATTTTTGTACAAAAATAAAGATAAACTTCTTGGATAAACCTTGCAGTGCATGGAATAGGCTAAATAGGAATTTTATTTATTGTTATTTACTATTTATCATTTACATGATTTATTAGGAGTTAAATCTCTCTCAACCCTTCTCTTCTAGTTAAGTGCCTCAGTACGACCACTTCAAGCATGTGCGTTATGCGTGGTGATCCCAGCAATGACTAGAGTTTGGTAACCACAGTTGCATTGGTTCAGGGTGTAAACAGTAAGTGGGAATGGATGCTGACGCTAGGTTAATTAAGGCTTAGCTAGTTAGTTAAAGTTAGTAATTACTCTCTTCAACCCTTCACCTCTCTATCATAGGAGATAAAATTGAAAAGACATAAAAATCATATACCTCAGACTTACTTAACCATACACCGTGACAAATACAAGTAAGTCTAGGAAGATAATGAATAATTAACCTTAAGTGTTCCATGATGCATGTAGGTACTTAGTCTGCAAAGTTCAACTAGATCGTGCGTGTTATGCTTGTATTTGTATGGTTGAGTGTAGGGGTACCTCGCCACTCATCAGTTATAAAAAAATCATATTGCATGATTTTTATAATGAGTTATTCTTCTCTATCAAAGTTAAAATTGCTATTGAGGACTCATCATTTTGGGAAAAAGGACATAACATTCATCACAAAGATGCTACAAAATTTAATTCTTTTTCTCATAAGGGTGAAATGTACAAAGTAACAAATTTTGGTTCATCATTTGAATCATCTTCAAAGGAAAGTTATCTTTACTAATGTGGATAAAGCCAATTCATTGCAAAAATTGTCATCCATTTTTCTTGCAACCAACTACCCAGGGAATTGTATCTTCATGAAAATCTTTACAACTTTTGTGATGTATACAAGATGAAGGCATTGTTGATCAAAGAATAAAAATATGCTCTACCCAACAAGACTCTATATGTAAAATCAAATGATTTCTATCTCTTGTTGATAAATTTCTAAAAAAATAGTTAAACTATTAGAAAATTATTTAGTTGGTTTTGAATCCAGTTTGATGATTCAAAATCATCATTTTAGAATTTTCTATGCTACTATCTTTATAACAATGAAAAGTAAAGATAAAATTTAGAAATTTAGGTTATTACAAGATTGGAATAGAAAATGTTATTGTGGAAAGAGATCTTGGTATAAATTGGGAAACAAAATTATTTAACTAAGGAAAATGATCACAAATCCAAATTGATGGCCACTACGATTCCTAATGAACAAAATGTATTCAACCTCCTTGGCTAAGCTTATTGTGATGGTATACAATGGAGCAATGATCTTCCTCCTAGTCAACAAATGATGAAAAATAAAAGGCATATATTCCATGATGAATTACTATGGACTATCAATAGAAATTAAAAATGGACTTTGCATTATACTCTCAAAAAATGGTGGATACTATTGATTCTTTAGGCTAAACTAGTGGCAGCAATCCCAATCACACATTTAAATCTAGGCCTTCCCAGCATCGAAACCTCTTGGCCAATTCCAATGTAGATGCAAATAGTGTTAACACTCATATTTGATCTATTTATAGAGGCAATGGTTAGGGTTTAGTTAAAGAATGATTCTATGTCCTACATTATTCTCTACCACTCACTATCATTCTTCTAGATGTTTCCTACATTGGTGCTTTGCCATTTTCACCTGGTAGTTGCCATTGCAAGTGTGCCATTTGGGATCTCCTTGAACTTTTATGGGAAGTGTGAGCCTGAGCATGTTACAGTGAATTTGGGAAAATTGATCATGCAAGAAGCTGAACACCACCTCGAATCCATGTAAATGCCACCTCCATTGTTGCTGTGAAGAAGCTACCAGTTGCAATAATGATGTTTACAGCTTTGAAACTATGGTACATTGCATAATTTTATTAAAACAAATGTTTCACTAGGCTAGAAAGTTAGTCTTATTACCACGAGGACTAGCGATTGTGTGGATGAGATGCCAAGAAAAAACTGCTTAATCTCATCATCAACTAGCATGATTTGGTGTATTATAAAGGAGATTAATTTAACATTAGAGCAACACTTTTAAAAGATCTCCATATTATGATTTAGAAAAAAGGGAAGATTTATGAAAATTTCGTAAATATTAGTTTATTTTCTATGAGAATTGAAACTTCTCAAGAAAGTTGTAACATCATGATAGTTACAACCAACACTCCAAGATATTTGTAGCTAATTTTGATTTTTTTTCCATTACCAAGGAGACACTTGCCAAATGTGGCTTAAAAATCTCTTAACTTTCCATGGAAGTTGTAACTCCTTAGGTGGTTAAAATTTAAACTTCTAGATATTTGTTATTCATTGATGATTCATCATTGTATTAGCCCTAATATTGGATACCCAATATCAAGGCTCTAATATCGAATATGCAATATCGGGTTGCAAGAAATGATGTTGGATACTTGATATTGTCTCTTCCATGCTAACCTATAAATAACACTTTGATGCATGGTTGGAGCATAGTTTTACTTATTAGTTTTTGATAATATTTCTTAGGTTTTTGCATTCAAATTTTGTTATTCCTAATGCATGCTAATAGTGTGATGTTTGTAATCATATGACACCTTTGTTCAAGTGTGACATACTTGGACATGTTACATGACTAGAAATAAAGATTAAGATTACTTCCATCATTGCCACATTTACTTAGATTTATCATTACTTTAATTATTTAATTAATTGTTCAATTATTTACTACTTTATTTAGTTAATATTTCCATTTATTTCTATTTACTATTCTTGCTATTAAGTGAAATAAATACAACTTAATCACAAGCACTTAAGTGTAGGTACTTGGTAATCCAAGAGTGTATCGTTTGGCACACCCAATGATGTATGCTTGGAAATCCCAGTAGTGGTTACCTAAAGTTCAATGCATGTATAGATGATTAGGAATGGATACTTATTGCATGTAGGAAATTTTAAATTTTATTTTCCATTTTTTATTAGCTTAGTGAATTTATCTCTTAATCATCATTAGAAGCAACATAAAATTAGAAAACATCATATGCCTCACTTTGGACTAAGCCAAACGTGACAAAGCTACCACTAGTACAAGTGGGAAGATAGTAAAATATGATCAAAGCATAATAATCTAGATGCCACAACTAGTCCCATCCATGAAATTCGACCAAATCATGCATGAACGCTTGTGATTCATATTGTTGGGGATAGGGGTACCTCACCACTCATCATTGGTGCTATTGCCAGGGATGGTGCTAGTTATCTATATTAGTTATATTATACATGATTGCTATAAAGGTATTAATGCTATATCTTTTAGAAAATATTAAATCACACACATCAGAAGCCAAGAACAATGTCTCTTTCACAAGGAAGAAATAATGTACTATATAACGAAAACATTCATTAGAGAACTAATGACATATATAGTGAGGAAAATTGGAGTGACTAACCTTATGCAAGAGGTTCTTATGTTCATGACTGCCCATACAACACTCAAAGACTACATTCACCTAAGGTATACAATCTAGGAGGACATCACATAATTCCTAAACTAGGGGAGGCCCCAAGGCCTAAGAACTCCTTGAAACCAAGAAATGATAACTTAAAGGACCCTAGGGAACACCATAGAAGCCATGGTAATCCTTCTAGTTCTTCATCTTCCTCTTTCCTTTTAACATCTAGTTCTAATGAGGATGAATGTAGGTATGAAGATAAAGCTCCCACAAAAGGGTTAGAATAGAAATAAAAATCAAACCCATAGGAACACTCACAATCATTAACATGAACATAGAAAAAATCGTCATAATCAACCAAATAGATATTTTCATCACAACCTATCTAATGACAATAAACCACTTTTGGCCATTTGGAGCCTAATGCAGATCATAGAGATAGTTAAGATATCTTGCAAGCATCAGAAAGAGAGTTTCCTACCTAGGCTTGATATGAATAATATTCGTAAATTTTTAGGAGACTATGATTTAGATCTACAACATCATTTACAAGCCTTCCATGATGCTTGTGCTTTCTACAACATTGAAAGTGGGTGGCAAAAGCTTAAGATCTTTTCTAGGACACTAATTGATAGAACTAAAGTGTGGTATACATCATTAAAACCAAATTCAATCAAAATATGGTCCACAATGCTAGAAATCTTCAACAAGAAATACCAAACCTATGCGAGGGTGTCCAACCTAAGGAGACAGATCCAAGAATGGAAGCAAGAACAACATGAATCCTTGGACATGGCCTTAGATAGATATTATTCCCTACTGAATAAATGCCTAGGTCATGATTTCTCTAAGGAAAAGCAACATTTCCACATCATAGATAGACTTTACAATGAAACAAGGGAGATCCTTGGGATGTATGCCTAGGTCAATTATACGAGCTACAAGCCCATCATATGTAAGAACTAATCAAGCATGTGGCAAAAAAAGAAGGAGAGATATGCAAATGGGAGAATATCAAGAAATATTAGAGGGATGAAACTTTTCAACAGAAGGAGGTCCATATATATGATAAGTAGAAAGAAACTACTCTTGATAAAGTGATTCCACAATAAACCTTGTCAATATAGAAGTCTATTGCTAAACTTGAAGCAAAGTTTAATAGGATGTCAAAATGGATATATGAAAAAATTAAAACTCTCACTAAGATGATTGAGGAGAGGATCATGCAAAACAAGCCAAGAAATCATAATAAATAAAGGATCTAGAACCAAGAAATGGCTAGAAACACTTTTCGACAAACAAGAAAAATGGCTAACAAAAGTCAGGCTATGGACACAATCACAGAAGAAGATAATGGATGTGACATCTACATATATGACCATATAAAGGGCCATTTCCTAGCCTTGTTGCATCTACATGAGTATTGGGTAGGTGCCTTAAATTCAAAGTTTAGACAGAAGCACCTACCTAGGAGATTTTCTCTTCCACAAAGTAATTATAGATAATCCCATAACTAACAATGCCATCCTAAGGGGACTTATTACTAGCCTCAACATTGTCATCAACCACAGTGGCAATAACAACAGTCGTGGAAGAGGCCACCACCAAATCACCTCTATCCTTCCTATCCACAAAACCTGCACAAATATTATGTTGAGCACCATATTTCCCCAACTAGTTCTAGGTTTTCTACTTCAAATTGCCACTATCACTCTCCCATGTTCCATCAACCCATGACATCCCCAGAGGAATAACCACCTCACACCTCTTACCACCCATCTTACCCTTGATATTCTTATACTCCACCACATCACATGCCACCACCAAGGACATAGGAAGGTTTTACACCACAATATCAACAAATGATTGCCACTTGTGTTCCAAATGTGCATAGACATGCTGACACTAGTGGATCTCAACTGCAACATAAAAAACATCCCTTTTAGAGGAAAGGCCATAAGCTGAAGCAAAAGACTCATGGATCTACCACATCATCCAAACTAGCATAATTCCAACCTAGTGTAGCACCTTCCTTTTCACCACCACTATCCTCTGATCCTACACAAAGGCCACCATCCATCATTACTTCAGTTCCAAACCCAAGCAATGAATCTACAAGCTTGGGGACACCAAAAAATCTATGCATATCATATCATGATCAAGGGCACAATCATGGGCTAGACATTTGTCACATTAACACACCTCATATCCTGATCCACCAGAGATTTAACACTTAAGTATGTGACCAACATTTTATCTACCTAGCCACTGCAACATCAAAAGACACCCAGTGGCTTAGGAATGAATAGTTACCAATGTTTTATACATGTATGGATTCTATCTATCCACTTATTAATCCTTGTCATGAAATCTTTAGTCATGGGAGTCAGCCCCTATTCTAATCTTTAGGATTCATAAGTGTTTTCCATCTTTTTTTTTTACAATTTTTTTTCATTTTCTCTTTTCTTCATATAATTTTTCTTATTCTTTTCAACCTTTTCTATTTTTTGTTTTCATCTTATTTTTTAGTAATCTTTCTTGTAAATAAAACCATCATGTAGCCCATGGAGATGAGGTTTTCTTTATGTTGTCAAATCATAAGGGACATATTGTTCATACATTGAGACCACGCAATTCATCCATTCATTCCATTAATAAGAGGTTCTTACCCACATCATAATGATATTATTTTCCATCATCCAACATAAAATATATTCATAATCATTGTTTCTAGGCAAAAGAGTGAAAAACCAAGGGGGAATGTAAGAGGTGTGACATCAAGGGGAGTTGTGGATTCTCTTTAGCCACTTCTATATGTTCTATCATGTTTCTAAGGTTGTAATTATATCCTTGTAGATCTAACAAAAAATGAGAGTAAGAGTACCATAAAAAGGCACTAAATAAATTTTTTGGATGCCATTGGAAAGACATGTACCCATGTCTAAAGGTTCACGGCCTTGCAGAACATCAAAAAGAAATCCATGTGTGCCATAAATAAGATCCTCCCTTAGAAAAAATGCCAAGTGATGTTACTCCGTGCAACTATGATAGTCTTATGGTTCTCTATCGACATGATGAAATGATGGGATGTCACTAAAATGTGGTTTGGACTTGGTTTGAATATTGGAAAGAAGGAACCATGAATATTTAACCATTAATAACACACAAGGATTCATTGGACCCATCTTGAGTTAGCTCATGTCCCAATTTCTACAATCCTTTCTATAGTCTATCTCATCTCATTGTCCATTTGATCCTAACTTGTGGTTTTGTGTAACATAGAGTTATTATCTCAAATTGGTGGTTTTAACATGTGTGTTTTGTTGCATAGGTATGAATTGCATTCAACCCCTTCAATGCCTATGGACATATTTAGGTATGGTTGCACAATGGCATCATAGGCTAGAGCCTGCTTTGGGGAGGATCCACGTGTGTAACTTTTGTGACTTGTACTTATTTGACACAACCACATCATTCTTCACCTTCCAAGTGATTAATTGTTAGATTTTTTCATTTTCCTTCTCATGTAACTTGATCTATCCACAACCTCGATTTCCATGCCCTTTTTCTTACTTCTTCTAAAGGTTTTCACATCATTGACTCCACCTTCTCACACTTTCAATGCCTCAAACGAATTTTTCACTTATCCTAGAACTATGGACCTAACCTTAAACCTTTCAACCAATGATAGAGCTTCATTTTCTATGCTCACTTGCCCCATTTAATGCATATTCTTGGACCCCAATATCAAGTACTCGATATCAGGTAGGATGCGATGTTGGATACCTAATATCAAGTCACACAAAACCTATATATATGGTTCCCATGGCATCCAAACTTCATTCTCATCATTTTTAGCTAGGAGAGTTGTTCAAATTTTCTTTCACAACTCAAAGCTCTATGCACCCACTTTCCACTTGTGATATTTGGCGCTCTATCACTTCAATTTTTGTGCCATCTAAACCTATCTGAACCTAGAGTGTTTAAGTTAGTCATAGGAGGTGCTTGTGTGGGATACTTGTTCCAATTTTTGATAATTTGCTATTTCCCAGAGGGTACTATAAGGGTAAGAATGTTAAAAATCATAAATGTTATACTAAAAAATCAATCATGGTAATGCCAAAAACCTGACTTTTTCCACCCAAGGGACCATAACCATTATAATAAGTCACACATAAGGAAAAAGGAACCAATTGCAAAGTGTCATAAAAGAAAATAAATACTTTTATGGATTTTTCTTGAAAATATTTCTAACTGTATAGTCATATGAACTAGGAACTTAATGAACTAAGGTAACAAGTAAAGTAGAAACTACTTACTAATAAAGAACACAACCTTAGTAACACCCAATCTTTGCTTGATTGTAGATGGCCTTGAAAAGAGGAGCACAAGGGGAACCTTCATAGAGAGTAGCCAAGCACCCATGAGGTGGCTAAGGCTAGCAAGAAAAGTAGGTAGAGCATGAAGATTAAGAGGCCCAATCTTTTAGCATCCATCAAGAGGCTCCTATTATTACATAATAAATCCAAGGAGATGCTGTAGAACCACTAGCTCCTATGCAAGGAAAACATCTCACATTGCCCCTTGAATGACTTGAGGTCATCCAAGAAAAGTCTACATTGACCACAATCATCATGGAGATGAATTTTAGTCTATTTATGGAGTTTTCCCTAGAGGTGATTCATATGTAACTTTAGGCATCATCCTGGTGGCCTATTCTCTCAAATAGTGTTGAATGGTACCGTAGTGAGACCCATAAATTTTGGCACAACAAAGATGAAGGCACCACTATAAAAATTTATGGAGTTAATGTCTATTTCTCAATCAAGTTAATTGCAGTAGCTCTTAATTTGCCAAATTAAGGGGCTAAAGTTATCCGTTTGTCCCTTAGCTCTGACCCCAACACCAAAAAAGTATGGCTAAAACAAGTATATGGAAAGGATGATAAAACATATAATGAACTAACTATAGAGGAAAGAACGTATTTCAAGATCAGTAGATATCATCTCTTCCCAACCAAGAGGCTTAACAAGATTTCAATATATGTGGCCAAGGGAAGTGCTATCTTAATGGATAAATATATGTTCAATATTTCCCAATTCTACTTCACTAAAAATTCAAAGGTTGTTTGAGAAGAAAAAGGTAGGGAATCCAACACTCCCATTCCCTTACCTAATTAGAAGGTTATGCAAATGTGTTGGAATCTTGGAATATATGAATGATATTCCTAGAAAGGCTCAGAACACCTCCTTCATCAAACTCTTCAAACCTACATCACTAAGAAAAGATCTTGGTGAAGAGCAAGAACAAGATAAGGAAATAGAGATAAAAGTAAAATTACAACATGAGACTAAATAGTGCTCAGAAACACAAGTTCTGCCACCGCTACCAATGTAAGATTATAGGCCCTCAATGATCATCTATAGAATATCATTAAGACTATTAATTTGGAAATTAGAGATGAATCTAATCTCTTCATAGTAATCAATGATGCCATACAACCCATCATTTCAACCAATACAACAAGGGGAGAGATCTCCTTACAATCAAGAGGAGGATCCCAGTGGTCTAGGAAAATCTCTAGAAATGTTGCATCCTTATAAGTGATGCTTAAAACTAGAGAAGATTCCACGATTTTGGTAATGTAGCATTAGGATGTAGCAAGTGCAACAAAAATGATTATGGATCACATCAAGGAATCATTTAATGTGCCTATTGTACCCCCTATAGATCTTGCTAGGACTAGAGATGCATGGATTCTAGTCAAAACTTCAATCTCTCCTACGGTGCATGAGGATGTGGTAGATCACTTATTGTAGATAGGGCAAGTGATGGCCACCCTATTTAATATCCCTAGTGATGTCACTATCACATAGTCAAACCTCATATCCACCAAAGGAAATTTTGTTATGGCTAAATTTGGGGAAAATCATGTAGAAGTTACAATAAGAGTTGGCCACCCTGAGAACAGAATGATGAGACCCTACCTAGTTTATTATGTTTGACTAGCTAGAACAATTCAAGATGGAGCTACTAGCCAAGCTAACTAAGGAGAGCGCAACTATAGAACAAGAAAAAGAGAAGGTAGTTTGGAATGCCTCAGCTACTGATGCATAATCCTATGCATATAAAAATGCATTGACCACCACACAAGAAGA
Source organism: Gnetum montanum (assembly GCA_015680685.1). Lineage (NCBI taxonomy): Eukaryota > Viridiplantae > Streptophyta > Gnetopsida > Gnetales > Gnetaceae > Gnetum > Gnetum montanum. The sequence goes on along the minus strand of MNCI01030279.1, from coordinate 73,645 downwards.
AAACAAGTAGCTCACCACCAAAAATTCAAGGTTGATCATAATTGAAAAGAAAAAGAATATTGTTGAGGAGAGTGCCCACTAGTTAAGAGAAAAACTAGTGAGGGTTAACAAGGAAATTAGTAAATTGACCAGAGAAAATAGAACCCTTTTAAAAGAGGAGGTTTGTGCTATTTGACAAAAGTCTACAATAGAAATTAGTGCATGGCAGAATGAGGCCAAGAAGCACAAAAAACTAAAGGAACACTTCTACAACCAAGTAGGCATGTATAAGAAAATAAATGAGAAGGAAATCTAGATGGCTAAAGCTTGCATTGGGTCCCTGTTAGCACAAAATCCTAAGTGGTAGCTAATTCTAGATAGCTATGCACTAGTCTGGTAGGCGGAATTAAATAATAAAGACTTGTAAATCAAATATTTGAAAGAATACATGGCATTGGCTAACCTTAGATATGCCAACCTTATCATGTTAATAGCAAGTTGACCTTGAAATGAGCTAGAGAAGTAGGTAGTGATCACCCATGCATCATATGAAAAAGAGTTTATATATTGGAAAGATGCTTTGTAGAAGCTCCATATGGCAAACTCAAAATTGGAGGTGATCAAAGATTACTACCATGGATAGAGGTATGCTACCTTAGACCTAGCTAAGAGATTGAAAAATTATCATGAATTGAGAGAGAAAGCTAGGGCCTTTGAGGAAGAATGATGATAGTTTGCAGCCTAGTACATGAAGGCTAATCAAATGTTTTTGTAGTTACCATGTCCTTAGAACGTACCGATGCTAGCACACATTGGTTCAGTAGCCTAGATTGTATATGACCCAAGGATGAAAGAGAAGAATTTGTAGGCATTTCTTGATTAGTAAAAATTTCATAAGCCTGCCAACAAAGAAAAGCACTTGATGGAAGAGCCACCACCATCGAGAACTACATGAGCTTCCCCAATTATGTGTCCTATAATATTGTGTCTCATTTGTGTACTACACTAATGTGACATATATAAGTTCATTTTCTTTTGTTTATCTAAGTTGATCAATAATTCCATACCATTCCACCAATTTTTATAAAGAACTTGTTTGTCATTTTGTTTAACTTGAGGAAAATTTTTCATTCAGTTGTGGGGATATGATGAGTCATCATTATTTCAACCATGATATTAGATACCTGATATTGAGGCTCTAATATTGGATAAGCAATATTAGGTCCCAAGAAATGATGTCGAATATCCAATATCATCTCTTCCATGTTATCCTATAAATACAACACTTGGGTGCATGGTTGGGACAGTTTCAGTTCTCAATTTTAGATAGTATTTCATAGATTTATGCATTCAAGTTCTATTATTCCTAATGCATGTCTATAGTGTGATGTTTGTAATCATACAACACCTTTGTTCAAGTGTGACATACTTGGACATGTTATATGATTGGAAATAAAGATCGAGATTACTTCCATCATTGTCACATTCACTTAGATTGATCATTACTTTACTTATGTAATTATTTACTATTTTTTGTAGTTAATGTTTTCATTTATTGTTATTTAATATTCTTGTTATTAAGTGGAATAAGTATGACTTAATCATGAGTAGTTAAGTGTAGGTACTTGGTAATCCAGAAATGTATCATTTGGCACACCTAATGACATATGCTTAGCAATCCCAATAGTAGTTACATGAATTCTAAGGCATGTACGGACATTTAGGAATGGATACTTATTGCATGTAGGTGAGTTTAGATTTTATTTTCCATTTTTCATTAGCTTAGTTAATTTATCTCTTAATTATCATTAGGAGTAGCATAGAATTAGACAACATCATATGCCTCACTTTGGACTAAACCATACATGACAGAGCTACCACTAGTTCAAGTGGGAAGATAGCAAACCATGATCAAATCATAACGATCTAGATGCCACAACTAGTCCTATTCATGGAATTCAACTAGATTGTGCATGAATGCTTGTGATCCAATGGTTGGGTGTAGGGGTACCTTGGCACTCATCACTCACCCTTAACCTCATGATTATTGTAACTACCCAAAGCCACTGTAAAAAGAATTCAAAGGTAAAAATGAGAGAAGAAGCATTTTGGAAAGAAGAAATTTGAAGATTGCTTGTAAGATGGCTTGCTAAAGACATCATTACAACTGCTTTTTTTTAATCTTATGAGTTCATTCTTTCCTATTTTTTTAGCTACTTAACTAGTGGTTTAGGTAGTATCATGCATGGCATTTAAATTTTGGATTTTTAGATTACTTTTATAGTTCTTTGTTGTGTGATAGTAGACTCCTATTAAGATTTTTCATAGAAGAGTTCATGTTGGAAAGCCTTAAGAGTAATTTAATAGAGAATTTTATTATTATGCAATGTTTTAAGACTGCTATTAGGATTGCTATAAGAGAGCCTATGCTATAGATAAGCTAGTTGAGAAATTCAATGGTTTAGAGGGTTTTAAAAATTCTTTGGTATTTTAATAGGACTAAAATATGTTTTTTATTTTTAAAGTATATTCCCTATGTATTTCAACTAGAAATTGTAAAATATTTGAAAGCTCTATTGTATGTAATCATTGACAACTATTATCTAGCCAAAATAGAGACTCGTATGTGGTGTTTTACGTAGTAATTTTTGGTAGTATAGTAGGATTGTCTCTAATAAATTGCTTGTTTGAGCCTAGAAAATTTGAAAAATTCATAGATATCAAATTAGGGATAACTTTATTATGAATTTTTTCCTCATATCAGTTTACTTTGCATAAATATTTGAGATTTTTACACAAATCTACTTTCTCTTCTTTCTCTTTCCATTGAATATTTCTCTATTTCTAGTTTTCTTGTGGAACTTTCTCTCTCTGGGGGAAATTAGAAGTAGATTGATAGAGTTGTGCTTAAATGGTTTTTCAAAAAAACTTATTTGTTACAAGTAGGTATTGTAAGGACTATATAGACTAAGTGATTAAACAAAATAGGAATCTCCAACAAATCATAGTAGTTTACAAAGTTAGCCAAATCTCTTTCATGATAGTTGATGAGTGGCAAGGTACCCCTACACCAAACCATATAAATCACTAAGGAGTTATGTGTGATTTGATCGAATTCTATGGCCCTATAGTTATCTAATGCACTAGCTCTTCTAGGAAGTGAAATGGGTGTTGACAATGTTCGTTGTTTTTCCAATTACACTTGTAAGGTTTAAGGGTATGGTTTAAGTGTAATTGAGGTATATGATTCTTCTTACTTAATATTTTATGGATTTGGTTTCCTACAAAAAGAATGAAGATTAGAGTAATTAAATATCTAATTCATCTATTGCCTAGATAACCTAACACAAGTAACTGGCCCACTTTCCTGAACACATATAGCACTATTGGGCTACCAAATATTAAATGTTGTTAGGTTACCAACTACTATATGAATGCTCAAAGTAGTCATGCTTGCATTCATTAACTACTAAAAATAAATTACTTAATTCAAATGCATTAGAGTAAAGAGCAAGGAAGCAAAATGCATTAAAGAAAATCTTAATCTATTCTTAGTGCTGCAAGGATTGTCAAAAGAGTTCGTTTTATTCTCATCACACTGTTGTGCTTAGGTACATCAGTGCTCAAATAAAGAACCATACATACTTAGACTCCTTCTGTGGGCACTTAGAAAATATTCTAACTCTAAGGAAAAGAAATGACAAGAGCCTTGCTACCTTGCTTGAAAACTAAAACTAAAACTATGCAAAAATTGGATCCTAGGCACTATATTTATAGGCTAAGATATATGCCCTGACATCAAACACCCAACATTGGAGCCAAGCCCTGAAATTGGGTATGTGACATCACGATCAATAAAACATGTTTCATCATACCCCCATGACTAAATGAAAACTCATCCTCAAGTGAAGAAGAGGAGGAAGAAGTTCTTTACAACATAACATATTAGGTAGGTATGGGATGATTGACTGACATTACAAACTGACTCAGATGAAATAGACATATAGACTCTAAGTGCCCAAGTGTATGGAATTACAATTTTTACAAAATTGGGTGTTCATGAGAGCACCTTAGAGAATATTGACATCCAACACCTCTTGGTAGTAAAAAAAATAAGAAAGAGAGAAGAGATCCAACAAACATGAATGATCCTCATTATGTGGCACTACTACATCATTCTTTGTGAAGATAGTCTCACTTCCATCCCATGCTTCCCACTATAGTCACAACAAAATCATGAATTAGTATGCAATGTGTAACACATAAATATTAAATGCCTTGTCTCATTAGTAACTACACTTGGCTAGGTTATGATTGTGGTTGATTGGTTCCTTGAGTAGTATTAGCGAGAAGGTTGATAGATAGGGTTAATTCAATTAAGTGGTTCATTAAATTTGAAAAATTTTAGTACAAGGAAATATTTGAAGAGGATATAAGAATTCACAACAATAAAAAGTAGAATTCACTAAAAACTATTGTGAAGATGTACATAATTATATGTCATTTATGGAGTAAACAAAAAGAATTTGATTGTAAGAGTGTCTAAGAGTAAAGAACATAACTAACCCAACCAAAAGATATGCAAGTAGGTCCTTCCAAAAGTAGGCACAGGCCTCTTATGCCCTTNCATCAACATTCTAAGACTAATCCATCCCCTGAAACACAAGAGTGCTCCCACAAAACAGCCACCATTCCTTATTAAAGAAGAATTAGAAAGTGAGGAAGGGCCTTAGTTAGAGAGAACTAGTTCCATAACCAGTGCTTGTAGCCCATTTATTCTATCTAATAGGTGTTCTTCGAATTTTCATTATTGTTTTTTTTTCTTTTGAAATTGGAACCACACCATGCAAAGGAACATGCATTTAGTTTGTCCAAGGAATGTGCTTTGAATCCTCATCTTCGTTTTCTTTTCTTCTTGATGAAAACCACATCATGCAAGGACATATGCATTTATTTTGTGCAAAGGGTGTACTTTGAATTTTCATCATTTTCTTTCTTCTTGATGAGAACCACACCATGCAAGGACGTATGCATTTGTTTTTTCTAATGGATGTGCTTTGAATTCTCATCATTTTCTTCTCTAATGAGAACCACACCATGCAAGGACTTACTCAACTTCCTTTATTGATTGGCATGAAATGATAAGAAATTCATGAAAACACACATGCATCTGAGAAAACAAAAAAGCCCAAAGAATACCAAATCCCCTTGAATCCACACCCTATTCAAACCTTTGAATCCTTCCCAATTCTAGAAACTACCAAAGTCAAAAATTTATTAGATTTTTATTAATGAAAAATGGATTGCACATTTCCAAAACAAGGAAAACCATAGAGTTTGTGGATGGGTGAATGTCGTGGACTCACTACCTATTACATGAAGAAGAAACCATGTCCTAATTATTTGTAACAAAATTTAAAGCTAGAAACTAGATACCAACAATCAAATGAAAATGATACTACATACCACTGTCAAGTAATGCATTACAAATGTACCTAGCACTTATTAGCAAAAGGTTAGAAAATCACACCAAAATAAAAAAAATAAAAGAAAGTGTAAAATATTCAAGAAATAGAAAATTTACTAATGATGGTGCAAAACAAAAATTAGAAAAGATTAATAATAGAAAAACAAAAAGATGTAAAATCAAGAATGCATAAAAAAAAAGTTGTAAAACTTAAAAATGTGTAAAATAAAAAATTTTGAAAAACTAAGGAGTCACTTAAATAATTAGCATAGTTGGCCATCTCCCCCACAACTAAGTTGAAAGGAGGATGAAATCAAGAACATGGAGTGTGGTTGTCCATATGATGAGGTGCTTATTGTGTTAGCTGATGTATGCTCATGGAAAGGTTTAATTTGTTGGATGTTGACTAGCCATTTCTTATTCAGGCTCTTAGGTTTATATATCATCATGGCCCTAAAAGGAAAAGTTTCATAAATGACATAATTGCCTTCCCATAGCATTTGGAACTTAGTTCATTGAGGTACGTGTGTGGGGTTCCAATAAAGAACATTGCCTCCCGGTTAAAATTTGACTTTTATAATTTTTAGGTCATGAAATTTTTTATAGGCCTTGTGCAACTAATTAGATGATAGGGCCACTAATTGGTTTTCATCTAGCAAGTTGAGACTCATTACTCTTTCTTTTTAGGCTAGACTTAAGTCAAGGTCAAGGTCAAAAATTGTTGAAAGTGTACAGAGCTCAGATTGAATGGGAAGTATTGGTAATTTTCCATACACAAGATCATAGGGAGAATAGCCTATAGGAAGTTTCCATGTTTAGAAATAGGCCCAAAGGGCATCATTTAGTTTTGTGCTTCAATCCTTCCGATACTTGCTAATAGTTCTTGTTAGTATCCTTATGATTTCCCTATTGATAACCTCAACTTGACCATTAGCTTAGGGATGGTAAGGTGTTGTGAGGTTGTGTTCAACCCTCAAGTGTTGCAAGATCTTATGAAAAGTAGTACCTTTAAAGTGAGTTCCATTGTCAAAAGTTAATGCACATGGCACACCAAACCTATTTACAAAATTTTGTTGTACAAACCAAGTAGCAGTAGAGGATGTATAATAGATGATGGCTACTACTTCTACTCATTTTGTACAATGGTCAACAATGACCATGATGTACACGTTTCCATTTGACATGGGTATGATGGAACCCATGAAATCAATGCCCTAGATGTCGAATGGTTCTAGTTGTTGAATCCATTATTGAGGTTCTTCCATTCAAGTAGTCATTCCACCATGTCGTTGACATCATTCACAAGAGTAGACATAATGATGGGAATCTCTAAAGAGTGTTGGCCAATAGTACCTTTCCATCAAGATTTTAATGGACATGCATATCCCAACATAGTGTCCTCCACAAGGACCTTCATGAGCATCTTGGAGAAGAAACAGTTGATGAGCATCTTGGAGAACACATGGTTGGGACATACCAATGAACTAGGCCATCAACACACACATTGTAGAGATGTACATTAACTTCCATGAACTGCTTTACCTGGTGAAGAAATTGATGTTTCTTTTGGTGGTCCAACCCTTGTGGCAACTCCTAAGTGAGAAGATAGGTAAGAATGTTATCATACCATTTTGATTCATTAGGCATTTGTTCAATCATAGCACTAGCAAAGAGAAGTTCATCAGGAAATGTATTAGATAATGGGCTTTCCTCCTCTTTTTCATCCCATCACAATCAAGACAAGTGATTAGTCACAACAATCTCAATGCCTTTTTGATCTACCATGGTAAGATCAAATTCCTGCAACATCACCAACCACCGTATGACATGGGGGCTCACTGTTGGCTTGTTAATTAGGAAGAAAATGACACTATGGTCTATGTGCAAAAATACCTTGTATCCAAGCACATAATTCTTGAACATTTCTAAAGCAAACACCACCACCATCAATTCTTTCTCTGTTGTGGTGTAGTTTAGTTGTGCACCCACAATGCTTTGGCTTGGGCAATGGATGTAATATGGATGTTTCATATCATCTAACTATATCAACACAGCTCCCAAGGCATAATTTGATGTATCCATCATGATATGGAATGACCTAGACCAATCAAGTGCTTGTAGGATTGGAGTTTCTACAAGCTTATCTTTTAGTTGCTAGAATGATTTCTCACATTCTATGGTCCAAACGAAGAGAGCATCTTTCTTTGTTAGCTCAACCAAAAATTTGCAATCTTAGAAAAACTCTCTATGAATCACTAATAGTAGCCAGTATATCAAAGGAATCAATAAGAATCTTTAACTATTACTGGCTTGTAAGTTATTCCTTATCTTTTTAGGGTCCACCTTAATTCTTGCTTGCAAGATTCTGTGCCTCAGTACAATGCCATCCTAGACCATGAGATGACTCTTCTATCAATTGAACCACAAGTTATTTTCAACACACCATTTTAGCACTTGCTCAAGATGGTCCAAGGCTTGCTCAAATGTAGCCCCATAGGTGGAGAAGTCATCCATGAATACTTCCACACCACTACTAATCTATTATTGAGAAATGATAAGGACCAAGTGTTGGAATGTGGTAGGAGCATTGCATAGACTAAATGGCATCTTACAATATGCAAAATTCCCCAAGGGACTCATGAATGTTATTTTTTCCTAGTCTTCTAGTGCAATTTAAATTTAGTTATAGACACTATAACCATCTAGAAAGTTGTAGTAGCAATGCCTAGATATGGTGTCTAGTACCTGGTCAACAAATGACAACAAAAAATGAACTTTAAATATTTCCATACTTAATAGCCTAAAATAAAAGTAGATCCATCACTTGCCACCTTTCTTTATCACAATTACAAGTGCTCTAGCCCACTTACTATCTACAATGGCATAGATGAACCCTGCCTTGAGGAGTTGCTTAATTTCCTTCTTGATGATCTGCTTCAATTTGTGGTTAAAATGTCTCTATGGCTGCCATTTTGGCTTTATGGCTAAATTTGTGTAAATGAAACTAGCATATCCTAGGATCAATTCCTATGAGTTCAGGATATGACCAAGTAAAATTTGCTAACCATCTTTCAACTACTTTCAACAACATCTTCTTCTATTCTAGAGCAATTCTACATTGATTATAACTAGCTTCCCATTCTTCAAAAATACATATTCCATTCTAGCTAGTAACATTTTTAACTCAAGGGCCTCTTGTTTGAATTTTTCAGGAATTTCCAACTCTCCCTAGTAAGTATCATCATTTATGTCATCAGGGAGTTGGTAATGAACTTACTCTAGTTCATCCATGCTTGTGACATACACACATGTTAAGCTCTCAATTGGTTCCATGCAAAGTGTGCTACTTTTTGAATTAGCGTTCAACCACTGGGTGCCCTCCTATTTTATGGTTGTTGCATATAGAAACCTTTGAATTACTACTTCTAGTGCACAATGCTTGCATGCAGAGATAGATGTTTGCTTTATGGCCCAAAGTTTCTACACAAAATTGCACCTTATATCGTTGTACATGATGCATGGAACTGTCTTCTTCTCAATCTTTTCAAATGCATTTTCTTTAGATATTTGTAGGGAAATATCTCTAATTCCCATTCTTACATTGACAGTGCTTAGCCATGCCCTTTCCATAATGATTGGAAAGTCCCCTTTGTAGTTCTCCACTTTGATTACCAAGAAATTAGCAAGATAAGACCACCCACAAACAATGTTCACAATGTTGTCTACTAGTCCCAATCGAACAATGATGGATTGGTCTACTAATTCTAATTCTATGTTGCTCTTCTTGAGAGGAGGCAAGTTCTAGGTAGTGTACATCTCATGAGAAATCAAATTAACACTAGAACAAGAATCGAGAAGAGCCCTGCATGATTCATTCCTAGTAATCTATAAATAAATTAAATGACTTCCAGGATCAACTAATTTTCTAAAAAGGATTCCTACAAAAATCTAGTTAGACACAATGTGAGTAAGCGTTATGGTATGGATCCTTGGTAGATTTTGGTCTGAAGGAAGCCCAAAGGAATTTGATATGGAGGAAGAGGTAGAAGCAAGGTTTTCAACCATGGGTGTACATAAAGGCTTAGGTGGACTACAAGGTTGAAAAAAGGTCTTTTCTTTGATCATGCACTTGACCCCTTTGACTAATGATTAGGTTACAAATTAATAGCCCTTGTAGCATTGTGTTATTATGGTTGAGTAAATAGTTCACCTTGCATTGGTGGAGCAAGCGATAGATGTGCAACTAGAGGAGGAGTATGTGCAAGCACAAGAGGAGGATAAGGATAAGAGGTGGTATCCCTTATTTCATGTGGTGAATGAGCTTGATAATAATTTGAAGGGTGGTAGTGAGGCTAGAAATTAGAAACATGAATAGAGGAGTCACATGGGGACATGGGTTGCTACACATGTTAACCATATGGATCAAGCTGCTAGTAAGGATATTGTTTCCTAGGTGATGCTAGTGCCCATAATTTTGGTTTCTTCCATTGTTGATACTATTCATATGGTTGGGGTGGAGCTCCACTTGGATAATATAGTTGCTGCTAGTGGAACTACCTGAGATTACCTTGAGGATAAGATAACCTTTTGGATGTTTGNAACTACTTGAGATTACCTTGAGGATAAGATAACCTTTTGGATGTTTTCCTTTTTGTAAGACATGGTTGTAAGGTATACACCCCAGACTCCTATAGATGTGACACAACAGGGCAACATCCATTAGGATGTTCATATTAATAGATGTCACACCCATGATCACCATCTAATTCACTATCCAAAACCTCTTCTATTGTAGCAATCTTGCACTTACCTTTGTAATATGCATGTTCAACTTCTTTGCACCTCCTACGCTCATGCTTACTACTTTGTTCATTGGACTCCTTAGCAATTTTGAGAACAGCTTGAAATCTATTATCCATTGAGTCCCTTAACTAATCAAACTTGGCTGTAATTTCAAATTGGAAGTGTTGGAGTGGCAAGGCTTTCTTATGCATCCCTTCATCGAATACAAACTCATACTCACTATCACAAAATTGAACCTCCCTCTTCCAGATGGAAGGATCACAGTTGTACTGCTCTGTACTTTTTCTTTTTCTTAGTTAACCTTCCTTTTTGGTGACCTTATCTATTAACCTTTGTACCTAATGGACTGTTCATTGTGAAAATCACCCTTGGGCATAGGCATAAAGGGGTTTTGTCATTTCATTATAAAGCCCATCTAAAATGTGGCCAAGTTGAACCAATTGAGAATAATCATGGCCAGGTCATTTGTGCATCAAGGCATAGTATTAGTCAATGGCAACATCCAAGGGTTCATGTATTCCTTGTTTCCACCATTGAATTTTATTCCTTAAGTTGAACACTCTAGAGTACATTTGATACTTATCATTAAACAACTCAAGCATGGTTCTCCATCATTTGATAGATTCTAGCTCTAAGGACTAGTACCAGTTTTCTACTTCCCTGATGAGTGTCCTAAGGATCAACTTCAATTCTTACCACTCATTCTCTATGTTTTGCAAGGCACATGCATCTTGGAAAGCTTGAAGATGATTCTACAAATCAGAGTTATATCCTCCCTCAAATTAAGGAATATTATTCATATCTAACTATTTGATTCGACTATCTTTCACATGCCTTGTTGAAATTTTGACTGCCTCTATGATGTTAAGCATACTTCAGGTAGAAAATAGAGGCTCATCGAGGCCTTGATCATGGTTTCTATGATGTCCTCTACTACCCATTTATTCATGAAAATGTTCCTTTCTTGAATGTTTATACCCTTGATCTTTTCTATCTTGATGGTTCCTTTAGTTATTTTGGTCCTATTGGTCATTTTGTTCATTCAAATTACCTTCATCATAGTCTCACCTTCTGCGATCATGGTTAGACCTAGAAGAAGAAGATGACAATGAATGGAAAGAGGAATGAGAACTAGCATCATCATGGTACCTACTATTGCCTCTTCGATGATCATGATCATAGTTACAATCATGCTTCTTGTCTGCATTCATATCTTAATTTTCCCCTTTGGATCCTCCGTTGTCATTGGATTCCTTGTTACTAGAATCAGGATTGTGAATTATGGAGTGAAAATTCTAATTTTGACCTCCATCATTGAAGTCAAAGAGAATAGTTTCATTAAAGAGAAAACCCCCAAATAAAGGTTCCCCACTAGCTTGTTGGTGCAATAGGAATGTAGAATTGTTAAGTCCTTTTCCCTTCAAAAACTTATAATTTTGCTCTAGCTATCAGTCTCATAGAAATTGTGCTTAGGTGGGATGATAATCCCTAGCATCAACCTCTTTCATAATATATTTCCCATAGCATTCTTGAAGACCACATTGTGCAACCATTTGAGAGATCATTGTAGGAGCAGAACAATTGAGCAACAACATAATGTTGCCCTCCATGTCATGCCACCACAACTATTCATCCTATTATAGGATCAAGGTGAATTTTGACACATACTCATTAGGATGAGTATATATAATTTGATGCTATTGAGGCTCTGGAAAATTAACTCTATTAGCCCTAGGTGGAGAAGTGCTCCTATGAGAAGAAGACATTTTTAGTTAGTGAATAAAAATCTTAGTGTGATCTAAGAATTTGTTGTAGTAATTATGAAATAAGATATGACTCTAAGATTCATTCCTACAATTTACATACTTTTCACTGGGTCCTTGATAGCACAAAAAACAACAAAAAGGTTCTCAGAAATGGTGCCAATGATGAGCGGCAAGGTACCCCTACGCCCAACCATATGAATCACTAAGGTGTTACACACGATCTGGTCAAATTTCATGGACCTATAGTTATCTAATGCACTATCTCTTCTAAAAAGTAAAATGGACATTGAGAACATTCATTGTCTTTCCAATTATAGTTGTGAGATTCAAGGATATGGTTTAAGTGTAATTGAGGTATATGATTTTTCTTACTTTATATTTTATGGATTTGGTCACCTACAACAAGAATAAAGAGTAGATTAATTAAATATCTAATTCATCTATTTCCTAGCTAGCCTAACACAAGTAACTATCCTAGTTTCCTAAACACATCTTGAACACATATAGCACTATTAGGCTACCAAATGTTAAGCGTTGTTGGGTTACCAAGTACTATATGAATGCTTGAAGTGGTTGTGCTTGCATTCATTAATTGCTAGAAATAAATTACTTAATTCAAATGCATTAAAGTAAAGAGAAAGAAAGTAAAATGCATTAAAGAAAATCTTAATCTATTTTCGATGCTACAAGGATTGTCAAAAGAGTTCATTTTATTCTTGTCACACTGCTATGCTCAAGTACATCAATGCTCGAACAAAGAATCATACAAAATTAAACTCCTTCTGTAGGCACTTAGAAAATATTCTAACTCTAAGGAAAAAAATAGTAAGATCTTCACTACCTTGCTTGCAAAATGAAACTAAAACTATGAAAATATTGAAACCCAAGTGCTATATTTATAGGCCAAGATATATGCCCCGATGTTGGACACTTGACATCAAAGCTAGGCCCCAACATTGTGTACCCAACATCATGACCAACAAAACATGTTTCATCAATAGTTTATTATATTTTTATGCATAACCCAACTATTTCAACATTCACAACAATGAACATAGACTCACATTTAACTACTGAGTCTATTTGGAGGCATTTGGGCCTTGGTGTTACCAGAGACCAATGAGAACCTAAATCCTATTTGAGGCATTCACTGTCAGTCACATCCCAAATGGTCAACAACAATATCATATTTATTTTTACTATGCTTATGTGATCTTCCTTTCTTAACAATAAGCTAAACACTTATGTGGGTTGCCTTTCTCAATAAGTATCATTTAATTAGTTTTGATTTTTTTGGGTTTTATGGATGATGGTTGCACCTTTTAGTTATTTTTTTTAGTTTGATAATTAATTTTTAATTAATTCTTTTTTACTTAGCATGTTTTTCTATTTCAATGCTAAGTCTTTGCATGTACCTTTCCCTTGTACATGACTATACAACTACTTGATGACTAAAACTAAAACTCATAAGAGAGTATTTATAGTTTATTTTTCCTACTCTATCTTAGGATTAATTTTCATTGTAGTTTTTGTACATTCTAGGTGATTTAGTTAGTTTTGAGGAAGAAGAGTTAGATGAAGAATTTGATACTTAGAATTATTTTTTTAATGCATTTCTAATTTAGCCATAATATTGCTAATTGTATTTTTTTAAAAAGTTGTAATGTTCAACTAGAATTTTTCAATTATGTAATGCAATACATTGGTTGTGAGGATTTGTGTTTGCCTATTTTTCATGTAGGTCTAACTTTGTCATGGATTTTCTTATTAATTTTTTTGATGCTTGGATCACCAAGTCCAAGACAATAGAAATGCTTTGATGACTATTGTAAGATAGAAATAGTAACACACCATGAATGTTATAATTTCCATGGTGTTACTTACATATATTATACTTGAATAGTTAATAACATAAATAGAGAAGAGTAATATTATTTGACATGTCTCTATTGTCTATGTTATGTTATCATGACATTTTTGAAAGAACTAGAATCAACACATATATAGATCAAGAGGAAGAGTCATGTTAATGGATCAAACAAACATGATGAGTAGTTAACACTAATTAAAAAAATAAAAAATATATAATTTTTAACAAACAATAAACAACAAGTATTATAATACACATGATGAGTAGTTAATAATATAAGTAGAGAATAATAATATTATTCGATATGTCTCTATTGTCTATGTTAGGTAATCATGGCATTTTTGGAAGAACTAGAATTAACACATACATAGATCAAGATGAAGAGTAATGTTAATTGTAATGTCATTGTTCCCAAATTGTGCTACTACATAATGAAGATGGTGCCTCTTCATAACAAGTGTTATCATTATCGTAACAAGACCTAAAAGGACATGTAATTGAGACTCAAGTGCATTATAATAATGGATGTGTCTCTTGAGGTGGCCTTTAGAGGTTTGACCTAAGGAATTTATATTTGGGCTTAGTGGTATAGAGTGGTAGAGTTAGTAAAGGTGAGTCATGGATGCTAGGTGAAGTAGGATAGGAAGAGGATTGGTCATCCCTTCTGGCCAATGACAGGCATAACTATGGTGGTAGTCTTGAATTGCTTCTAAAGGATAGATGCTAAAGGAAGAAAACCCCAAGGAACATCTTGAGAGCATGATTAAAATACTCCATTACATATCAATAAATAATTCTCTTCTTTCTTTTTCTACTTTTTTCCTATTATTTTTTTATGCATAATGTCGAATGTTATATATATTTGATGTTTGGTATATTGTCTTCTTATGCATAATGTCTAATATAATGTATAGTTGACATTTGCCATGACATCAGAGAATGCTATGTCACATTAATGGATCAAATAAACATGATGAGTAGTTAACATAAATTAAAAAAATAAAAAAATAAAATTATTTGTAACAAACAATAAACAACAATTATTATAATACTCAAACACCATAGATGATGTTGTATACCATGATGATGTAAATAAACTATCATGGCATTAAAAAATATAAACATTAATTAACATGTTAAGCTTAATAGAATATATTGAATCTTTAACATTACCCCTCAATCTTAATAGAGATATCAATAACATTGATTTTGTATCAAAAATCAAATTCCTAACATTTATAAAATAAATGATAAGGAAAAAAATCACTTCATTACTAGTCATCATGACACAACATAAATTAAATATTCATAAGAATAACCAAATGTTGTGAAGTAATTTCATTTAAGATAATGCATTTCATAGTGAGTACCATATGACCAAAGAATCATAAGTTATATCTCCAATAAGTAAACCTATGAATTTAAATATAAGATGATAGTAAAAACTTTTCTTTTCTAAAGTAATGTTGTATATCATTTTTGTCATCCATACAATTCTTGAAATGCAAAGGAAAATGACTACAAATATGATGAGTGGCAAGGTACCCCTACACTCAACCATACGAAACAAATGTAGCATGCGCGATTCGGTCGAACTCCACAGACTAAATGCCTAAACACCACAAGGAACACTTGGGGTTAATTAATCGTTGTCTTCGCAGAATTACTTGTTGTTGTCATGGTGTATGGTTAAGTAAGTCCGAGGTATATGATTTTTTTGGTCTTTTCTGGTTTATCTCCTATGCTAAAGGGTGAAGGGTTGAGAGACTAAAACTAACTCTAACTACAGCACTAATTCCTAGTATCAGCATCCGTTCCCACTTGCCATACACACCCTGAACTGTGCAACTGTGGCTACCAAATGCTAATCGTTACTAAGATTACCACACATAATGCATATGCTTGAAGCGGTCGTACTGAGGCACCTAACTAGCCTAAGTGTGACAAGCAACCGATTCCTTGACTAGCCGTACACATCCGTAGATGCTCATAATCAAGTCGTACTTGTCCCACATTCTAGGAGGTAAGGGTGAGAGAATCTAATCGCGATGAGTAGCCGATTCCTTGGCTAGCCGTACACGTTCATCAATGCTCGTAACCAAGTCATACTCATGCTACGTTACTAGGAAAGCAATAAATAACATTAAATAAACCTATCCATGCACTGCAAGGTTTATCCACAAAGCTCGTCTTTATTGCCATACACAACTTGCGTTCAGGTACAAAGCTGCTCGAATAAAGAACCGTTCACTTGGGGGACTCCTACTGCAGGCACATGCAAAATATTCTATCTGTAGGGTGATCAATCCACCAAAGCTTCGCTACTTTATGCCTATTATTGCAAATGAGGGGAGTGTTGCCTCTTATTTATAGATTTGGCGGCGGACCGCGATATCGCATACGCGATATCGTAGGGAACAACATGATATCGCGTACACGATATTATAGAGGATGTGATATCATGGCAGCTACGAGATCACATATGTAATATCGTGGCTTGTGCATATCGCATCTCATCATACCCCCATGACTGAATGAAAACTCATCCTCGAGTTCCTTACAATGATATCGGGTAGGTATGGAATTATTGAGGGGAATGGAACTAATGGGATGACATGTGAACAGATCATTATTACAAGACTTGACAAAACTGGTGTTCATGACAACAAGGATGAACACCTTATTACAATGACATCAGGCCATAGTTGGCAGCTGAGAGAAAAGAGGAGAGAGAAGAGAAGAGAAGAAGAGAGAAGAGTCTTGTTGCTACCAACGCCTAGATTGCATCTTCCGTTGTCCATTTGTAAGCGCATCATCAATCTTGCTACTTGCATAGCTGCTTCAGCACCGCTCCATTCCAAGTGTTTGCTCCAGATCCATTCTGTTGTTGTATGAGTGCCATCTGCAGACACAACACAATCGTATATTAGAAAGGGTAATTGAATCATTAAGTAAATAATACCTTGCTTTGGTGTAGGTTCATTGGCTAGGTTGTGTTATGGTTGATATGGACCTGGGAATATGCTACTGATGACTACCAAAGGTGTAGGGGTTAGGAAGAAAAACAAAAAAATTTGGGGCTTAGGAGAAAAATCAAAAAATCAGGCCCCGTACCCCCATGACTAATCGTGAACCTTCGGTAGCGTTAGAATGGAGAAAGAAAAGGAGTGAGAAAAATAGGTAAAAAGGGACAACTATGGAATCAATGAAGTGGATGTCAAGATGGAAATGAACAAAAGTAAAATTAGTTGCAAAATGTTAAGGAAATGAAGTTAACTAATGTTCCAAATAGGTATGTTAGTGGGTCCTCCCCAAAGCAGGCTCATGTTGTTAATGCCCTGACAAACCCACATTCAAAGAGTCCATAGGCTCTGGGAATGTCTTTTGAAACAAGAGTTAAAGTCTTAATCGCAAGAATTTACCAAAAAGAAAACAATGCATCAACCAAAATATATACACTAATGATACAACCGGCAATGAGGTGAACAATGGAGAGAAGGATGGAGAGAAGAGAAATGGAATGGAATCCCAAGAACAAGGTGGTGTACAGTCCCTTGTGTGTTTTATGGTTAATGTGACTTGGCAAGTCTCATTCCAACTTCAGGCTCAAACCAACCACTTCCAGTGACTTCGCATCAATGAATTTGATTAAACCATCCACTTGGATAATGAGGATGCATCTTCAAAGAGCCACCACGATTCCGACGAACAAAGGAGGCAATGGGAAGTGAGAAGGGCCTTAGTTAGAGGGAACACTTTAGTTCCATAACCAGTGCTTGTAGCCCAAATTTTATTTCATCTAAGGGGTGTGCTTTGAATCCTCACTTCTTTCTTTTTTTTATTTTTTTTTATTTTTTTTATGTTTTGTGTTTTTATGCGTGGGAACCACACCATGCAAAGACTTCTTATTTTTATTGTCTCAACTTCCAACAAATGGGTAACATCGGAACGATAAGAAAACTCAAGAAGGGAACATCCAAGCACCCAAGAGAATGTCCAACACAAAAGCATCAAGTTCCTTTGAAGTCACACCCTTTGCAATCCTTGAGTCCTTCCTTAGTTTGAGAAATACCCAGTCATTGATTCGTTAAAGTTCTTATTGGAAGGGAACTGTACATTTCCAAGCCAAGAGAAACCATAGAAATTGATGGATGGATGGATGAAGTGATCTCATTGGCTACCATATCAAAAGAAACATACCTTAGTATCAACATTGTAACTTAAAGGTAAAAAAAACCAGACATTAGCAGTCAATATGAAAATAGTTCATACCATCAGTCTGAACACTTATTGGATGACGAACTAACATGGTGGATGGCACACACACACACAAAAAAAATAGAAAAAGTATAACGATGGTGTAAAACAAAAACAGAAAAATGTAAAGAAATTTGTAAAACAAAAACATGTAAAACAAAAATGTTGTAAAACAAAAATGTGTAAAAGAAAAAACTAAAAAAGAACTGAGGACCCCATATAGTTAGCATAGGTGGCCATCTCCCCCATGACTGAGTTGTAAGGGAGAGATCCGAAATAATGATCATCTATTTGAATTTCTCAGAAGTGCCCAACTTCTCCCAATTGATGATCTTAAGTTGAGGGGTGAAAGTTGGTGACGCTCACATTCCAATGTGTCTATGCCACAATTGTTGGCATGAGTTATCTTCTTAGTTCATTCCATGCATATTTCTCTACTCCTACGAGTAGCTGTCAACCATGAGGTGTCTACTACTTCTTGTGTGGTTGCTACATACAGGCATCTTTGTTGCAGAGTTTCAAGGGCACACCTGTTACATGGAGACATTTCCTCCATGTCATCACCCGATGAATCACTGTATGTGATGCATGGAACTATCTTCTTCTTGATCTTTCCGTAAATGTTTATCTTAGAAATTTGCAAGGAAAGATCACGAATACCCAGGTACGCATCTACAGTACTTAGCCATGGCCTTCCCATTATAATGGGGAAGTCCCCTTCATTGTTATTTACTTCGATCACCAGAAAGTCAGCTGGGTAGGACCAACTACACACAGTGGTAATAACATCCTCCACCAATCCTAAGGGAATGGTGATGGACTGGTCTGCCAGCTCTAGTTGGATGTTGCTCTTCTTAAGTTGTGGTAGGTTCCAGGCATGATACAGCTTTTGTGAAATTAAGTTGACTTCAGAACCTAAGTTAAGAAGAGCCTGATGCGGTGCATTTTCAACGATCTGCAAATAAATTAAGGGGTTCCCAAGGTTAGATAGTTTCCTGGGAAGGTGACCCACCTTTATCCAGTCAGTTATGGTATGTGTTAACATAACTATTTGGGTACTTAGTTGTTGGACTGAAGGGTTCTCCGAAGCATTAGTAGTTAGAGGCCTATACATGTGTCCACCTGCTTGTTGTTGCAAGAGTTTGTTTGGGCTCCTAGTTCTAAAGAAGGGTCTTTTCTTTGTATAGTTATCAGAACTAGCACCTAGTTGGATATTTACATGCTAAATATTTACAGCTCTCGTGGCGTTATGTTGCTACGGTTGAGTAGGTAATTCCCCTTGCATTGTTGGAACAGGTTGTATGGGAACTAAAGGTGGAAGAGGTGCGGGAGAAGTTAGAGGATGGACTGAATGTCAGATATCTCCCGGAAGATAAGGAGTCCTTTTGAAGTACTCCCGAACTTGGTAGTGACATCGGGGGGTAGTGTGATCCATAGAGTCACCTAGAGAAACTGGCTATTGCACATAATAACCGTAAGGATCGGGCTATCGGTAAGGGTATTGATGTGTTGGCGGTGGCATCCCCCATGACTGTGGGTATTGTTACTTTTGATGTTGTCCAATGGGCTATGAAGGCATTCCACTTGGATAATATGTTAAGGGTTGGTGGAACTGCCTTGGGTTACCTTGTGGATAAGGTAACCTTCAGGGTGTTTGTCGTTGATTAAGTCTTGGATTTAACGCATACACCCCAGACTCTTGCAGATGTAAGATAATTGGGCAACATCCCTTAGGATGATCAGAGTAGTAGACCTCACATCCACTATCATTGTTTGAATCAGAATTCGCAGCCTCATTGGAGATAGGAATTTTCCCCTTACCCTTGTTATGTGCAAGGCTTAAGTTTCTACGCTTGGTTTTGCCTTTGTCACTACCTTGTTCTACCTTAGACTCTTCTATGATTTTTAAGACTGTTTCTATTCTTGAGTCTAAGAAATCCCACATTTGATCTACCTTAAATAATACCTCAGTTGTTAACTTTTGGATTGGTAAGGTTTTCCGATTCACCAACTCTTCGAGTGGTGACTCATCCTCCTCATGACAGAATTTCACTCCCTTCTTGCAAAGGGAGGGATCATGGTTGTATTCTTCCGCACTTTCCCTCTTACGTAGCTCACCCTCTTCTTGTGCTACTTGTTCCAACAAACTTTCAACTTCATGGGCTCTTAGTTCGGAAAGTCTCCCTTGGGCGTAAGTCCCAAGAGTTCTTCTCATTTCATTACATAGCCCATCCACGATGTGGCAAAGTTGATCCCGTTTAGCATACCCATGGCCCAGGCAATGATGTAGTAGTGTATAGTAATGGGCCATGGTAGCATCCAAGGGTTCATAAGCACCTTGTTTCTAGCCTTGGATCTGCTTACACAAATTGGACACTCTGAAGTACGTTTGATATTTCTTATTGAACAGTTCAAGCATTGTACTCCACTTCCTGATGGTTTCTAGTTCTAAGGACCGGTACCAGCTCTCTGCTTCTTTGGTGAGTGTCTTTGAAAACAACTTAAGCTTCTGCCACTCATTATCTATATTTTGCAAGGAACAAGCATCGTGGAATGCCTATAAATGATGTTGAGGATCAGCATTGTATCCCCCTTCAAAATGTGGGATATTATTTATGTCCAAATGCTTGATCTTGCTGTCTTTTAAGTGCCTTGTGGGGATCCTAACTGCCTCTGTGATGTCTAGCATGCTTCAGGTTGCTAGTAGGGGTTCGTCATGATTATCTCTATCATGATGTATGTGATGTCTTTGTGGTGGTTCCCTACTCTCCCTACGTCCTTGCCCTTGTCCTAACTCCTCTCGACCTTCCTGTCGAGGTCTTTCATCTTCCTTACTTTTACCCTCTCTGTTGTGCTCACGATGGTTGCACCCAGAAGTGGAAGGAGAGTGTGAATGGTGAGATGAAGGAGAAGAGCAAGGGGATCCATCACCATGGTGATGTTTCTTACCTTCTCTTTGGCTGCTTCAGCCCCGATCATTGTAACGATCTAAGTGTCCATCCTTAGTGTGAGTGGTTGTTCTTGCCATGAACAGTTGGTGCTCATGGGGATCAGAGCCTGTAGCATGTACAGTTGATCGAAGGCCTTGATGCCTAACATCTTCACTATTGTGAGGAGGAGGAACATTTTTTTCTAAGAAACCCATTGTGAGGGGTTCCTCATCTCCTATTTCACTAAGGACATGGGGGACCTTGCCCTTCAACAATGAATGTTGGCTCTCTTACCTTTCGTCCCGAATACATTGGCCAGCGGTGGGACGATAATCCCTTGTCTCAAAGTCATCCATAACATATTTTGCAAATAGTTCTTGCATGCCAATCTATGCTAAGGCATGGAAAAGCATGTTAGAGACTAATCGATCTGGGGATAACACAATGTTACCTTGCAAATCTCTCCGCCGCAGTTGTTTGTCTTGATGAAGAATAAAAGTAAAATTAGGCACATACTCATTGAGATGACTATATGTCACCTTAGATTGCTGAGGACTTGGCTGATTTGGGTTATGTATATGATGTTGACTGTCTTTTGTGTTATCCCTAGGTGAGTTAACCTTATGAGAAGAAGCCATTTCAATGGTGTGCTATTCACCATTATATATGTTCTTATTTAACTAATTAACCCAAAGTTTCTTTAATGCTCACAACGATGTGAAAGATTTCTTAATGTTCTAATTGGCGTAAAAACACTTAGTCCCCGGCAATGGAGCCAATGATGAGTGGTGAGGTACCCCTACACTCAACCATATGAAACGAGCATAGCATGCATGATCCGGTCGAACTTTGCAGACTAAATGCCTAAACGCTGCAAGGAACACTTGGGGTTAATTAATCGTTTTCTTCCCAGACTTACTTGTTGTTGTCACGGTGTATGGTTAAGTAAGTCCGAGGTATATGATTTTTTTGGTCTTTTCTGGTTTATCTCCTATGCTAAAGGGTGAAGGGTTGAGAGACTAAAACTAACTCTAACTACAACACTAAGTCCTAGTGTCAGCATCCGTTCCCACTTTCCGTACACACCTTGAGCTGTGCAACTGTGGCTACCAAATGCTAATCGTTACTAGGATTACCACATGTAACGCACGTGCTCGAAGCGGTCATACTGAGGCACCTAACTAGCCTAAGTGTGACAACCAACCGATTCCTTGACTAGCCATACACATTTGTAGATGCTCGTAATCAAGTCGTACTTGTCCCACATTCTAGGAGGTAAGGGTGAGGGAATCTAATCGCGATAAGTAGCCGATTCCTTGGCTAGCCGTACACATTCATCAATGCTCGTAACCAAGTCATACTCATGCCGCGTTACTAGGAAAGCAATAAATAACATTAAATAAACCTATCCATGCACTGCAAGGTTTATCCACAAAGCTCATCTTTATTTCCGTACACAACTTGCATTCAGGTACAAAGCTGCTCAAATAAAGAACTGTTCACTTGGGGGACTCCTACTGCGGGCACATGGAAAATATTCTATCTTTGGGGTGATCAATCAGCCAGAGCTTCACTACTTTACGCCTATTATTGCAAATGAGGGAATTTCCACCTCTTATTTATAGATTTGGCGGCTGACCGCGATATCGCATACGCGATATCGCAGGGAACAACACGATATCCTGTACGTGATATCGCAGGGGATGCGATATCGCGTACTCGATATCGTGGCTTGTGCATATCACATCTCATCAAAATATTAGGATAATTATTTACTTTAAAATATATTATAACATAACTAAACACATAATTGCAAAAAGAAAAATATATGCTTATTATGATCATTTAAAATTGAATAACTTCATCATCAAACATAGGAGATTTAAGTGAATAAATAAAAATAAGAAAGTATAACATGTACTAATATATTTTAAAGTAAATAATTATCCTAATATATTGATATAAATTTTATATTTTAAAGTAAATATTTCTTAAAATTATCAAATATGTTATTGATGATTTTTCCTTTTATTTTGATATAGAGTCTTACACAATGGACTCTTTAGAAGCTTCAAGAGGTTTAGAAGATGATAGTGGAGCATCTCAAGCTAAGTGGTTTAATTCTAGATTAGGAGATTTTAATCCTTCTCAAAAGAAGATGTTAACAATTCCTTTTAGTGAGCTATAAAATCATCATTTAATACCTATTCATGTATGCTTCTTATTGTTGCTTTCAACTTCTTTTATTCCTCATTAAATGTCTTTGAAAAATTATTCTTCAAGTTGATAGGCTCTTTTATATGATTTTGCTTTGAATCTAGCTCTTCCTAAATTTTACCAATTTTATCCTACATTGTCAACTTATCTTCCTCTAACTGCATGAAAATCATCATTAGTTCCTCTAATTTATTTGCTAGATTTTTTTTTGGAGATGGAATCCATGATGCTCCATTTTTATTTCAATGCTAATATTCCTTTAGCTTATCTCATAGAAAATTTTCGTTCACCTCCAACCTCTTCTTCGAACTTTGTAAAGGCTTTAGTACACTTTTCATTTTCTTCACACGTAGTTTTCAATTTTTTATTTGATTTATTATTTTGCATCAAAGAGGCATCAAATATTATTTTGTTACTTCTCAGCATGGAACCATAGGTTTTATCTCTAAAATAATGTCCTACTGCAGTGTTCTTTATGATCATTAGATCATACAAAAAATCTTTGAGCCTGCTAAGATCTTTATTTTTCATACCTATAATTACTAATAGAAGTCATTAGTATTTAAGTCTTCATAATCTTTACATGTAGCTTTATCATAAAGAGTTTCCCCTATGGGATTTTTCTCCACTGATGCCATAAAGAAATTAATGGTTTCTTCTTGATCAATAACCTTATTTTTAAAACTATGATGTTGCATCACTGCACATACTATGGATGGAGCCAAGTAGTTACTCTCAAGTTTGATCAACCACTAAACATGAACATTAGTGAGTTTTTTTATTGAAGAAAGCTCCATGGTAGCTTACTTTAGTTTTGAAAATGCTTCAACAAATTATCATTAAATCAACTCTCCATTTTAATTCTTCATCATCATAGTGACTTCAATAATATTTAAATTATTGAAAACTTTAAAAAATGGTTGTAGGAGGTAGTCATAGAAAAATTATTGGAAGAAATAGTATAATATGAGAGTTTTTGTTCCTTCATTTCCATCTTTAAAATTAACAACTAATCTACACATCTTTTCTCCTTTACCATAGCATAGAGTAAATATAACAAAGGCCAAGAGATAGTATTTTCCCTATCTTTTATAGATACCTAATAGGAAATAATGTTGCCAAGATCAAAATATGACATATTAAACTATGAAATTAGAATGTTTATAGTGGTGGTGACGCAAGCCTTTCCTTAGTCATCTTCATTAATCAAACATTTTAAAAATTGATATCTAGGAAACATGACCTTTTTCAAAGTAAAATTTATGTTTACTATCTAAACAAAAAATTGTAAAAATATTTTCTAAATTCTAGAAAATATTTAGATCTATCTAGCTTAATAAATAAACCAACTATTATTATATATCCTTACAAAATTATCTATCACTAGATTATTCATCAATACCACAAACTCCACAATACCATAAGGGCTGACCTCTTTAGTTTAGTACCATGGTCCAATTTAATCATATCTGTAGCTAATGTGAGATAATAATAATGATATTAAACAATAACCTAAGGAGACAAACATATAACATATTCTTCATTGGATAATAATAAATTAAAATTATTTTATATTATTGGGTACAACATCATAATAAATACTAATTGTAGAATGCAACTTGATTTTCTTAGTATCAAATTTTGATGCCAACTTAGGATCCTCACTATGGAAGGATTCATTGTGATTTCTTCATTACTGTGCTAGTAGTCTTGAAGATGATGGTGATTATATGTATCGTTTAAAGAGGTTGATGATGGAATTTGTTAATTTCATTTTCTCTTTGATGAGCCTCAACTTTTTTCATGTCCTCTTCCACCATGAGTAATTTTTACAAGTAGTTACTTTGCAAGTTATGAAAAACTAAGACTTTCTTAAAATGAATTTAAGAAATCAAAAATTGATATGTGATACTAATTTTTATCATTGTGCATAAATTTCACTCATATAGAGATTTTTTTTAACACTTAAACTTCAATTTTCTCAATTAACAACAAGTTAAATATTCTGACATAATTTATTTCTTTAAATTTGAAAGAAAACTATTGTATTCTAACTACACAAGAAATTTAAAAATATATACGAGTCAATAATTATGTGTACAAAGATAATATAAAACTCAACAAGCTTTAAAAATGGGATTCTTTTACTACAGTAAGTTCTTTGTGCTTTTTGGGATTTTGTAAATATGGGAATATATTTATACATATCATTTTTATATTTAATCTAGCATTAAATGCACCTAACTATTAAATCAACACAAATTTTCTATGGTGTTGATTCATTAAGCCATTAAAACTTGTCTATGATGTCATGTTAGGTTTTGTAATACTTGGATCACCATGTTCAAGAAATTGGTAATCATTTAATGACTATTGCAACATAGAATTAGTAACATACTATGAATGCTATAATGTCCATGGCTTTATCTACATACATGATACATGAGTAGTTAATAATTTAAGGAGAGAAGAATAACATTATTTGATATGTCTCTATAGATCACGTTGATAGAACTAAAAGACATAACACATAGGTAACACTAATTAAAGAATACAAAAAATTAAGAATATTTGTAATAAATAATAATAAAAAAGTAATATAATACATGCACACTATATATGCTGTTGTACTTTGTGATGATGCAAATAAAATATTATGGTGTTATAAAATATAAACAATAATTAACATTTTAAGCTTCTTAGAACACAATGAATCTTTAACATTTTTTTTCTATAGCATTGGATATTTTCATACATTCTATTCAATAGTTTTACCATTGTTAGAGTTTAATGCCTTTTAATATTTTATTTTCTTTATATATTTCTAAATTTATTCCATTATTTCTAGTATGTTATTACTATTATTTTTTACTTTGGAAATAGTTCTTTAAACTATTTTTATTAGTGAACAAGCTAGTTTTATACACATTGACCTATCATTACTATATTTTTACATTTTGTTTAAATGGCTCATATATGCTTGTTTATATGGATGTCTACTACTTTGTATGTTATTCTTTTTCTTGGCATCCAACACTTTTTAAGCTACATTTTTCATGAATATATTTTTATTTTCTTACCTAATATTTTTCTAACATAGTCCTAGTTAATGAGGTATTACATGCTAGTATTGGAGTTGAAGGTTTGACAAGTATTCTTGGATTTGTTATATATGGATGTCATGTAAAAGAGTTAAAGCTTCTAAATATAGTAAACCCTAATCAACCTATTGGAAAAATCTCTTGAAATAACTTAATTGTAAGATATTCAATTATTTAAGAAGCTTGAATTAGTCAAATGTCGTGAATGGTGGACAACATTCTAACAACTCAACGAGTAATGGTAGAAGACCCATCAAATAAGGATTCATGGAATAGTTTAGGAGATTGAATTCTCAAAATTTTGATGATTCTAAAGATCATTTCGTATCTCTGAAGTGGCTATGAGAAGTGAAAAAAGCTTTCAATCTTCTAGATTATACTTTGGTATAAAAAACTTATTTGATTATCCATTAACTTAAAGATATACCTAATCATTGATGGTAAATTACCAGAGTTGCTAAAGGATTAAATAATATGAAGGTTAATTGGATTGACTTTTTTAACTCCTTTAAAGGGAGATACATATCGAAAGAGTTTAAAACGACTGAGGTTAAAAAGTTGCTCTACTTAGAACAATGCCATCTTACTATTTCTAAATATGGTGCAAAGTTTCTCTAGTTGATACAACTTAATCTCCACCTATAACATGATGAAGAAAAGATAACTAACCATTTTTGTTAATTGATTTATTGATAATATTTACATAGGATTGATTCCTCTTGAATTAACTAAGTACATGTAAACTTGTACTAAGGTTTTGACAATAGAGAGAAGCATAGGTTTGGGTAGGCTAAAGAAACTAGATCATGGTAAGAGGAGAACTTAATATATGATCAAATATAGGAGTTCTAAGAAATCTAGAACCTTTAGAGAAATTAGACCTTATAACTTCATGGCTAGGTATCATACTTATGGATAAACTTTATACTATTCAAATGAGTGTCTAAATTACTATTCATATGTTAAACCTAGGCATAAATGATGGGAGTTCTCCAATAAAGTACCTAAAACGAAGACTTAAGAAAAAACAAACCTATAGAACAAGAATAATATAAATAATAAAACTTCATAACATAGAGGAAGATTCTATGACTTGATAGTTCGACTCACGGATGAGCAACCTAATAATATCATGGATATAACATGTAATGTTGATGGTCAAGATCTTCTTTCTTAATCTTGTTTAACCTTAGAGATAGTCATTATTTAATGGAATATATAGCTATAATTAAATTGTAGCAGAAGAATTTAACCATGAATTCCTCCCTATTCATCCAAAACATCCAATTTCCTAGTGTAATAGTATCTCAATTATTGTCCTTAACCAAGGTGGTGATACAATGATTTTATGGTGATGGAACTTGAAGATTACACTATGATTTTTGGGATAGATGAGTTGACTAAGTGTGAAGGATTTTTGAATTATAGAAATAAGACTCTCAAATTTATTTCCATAAGCGAAAAAAAATTTTGTGAGCTAAACAAGTATGAGATGCATTAAGCTTGATCTAGTGACAACTAAGAAGTTTCAATAGTTGTGTAAGCAATGTGACATCCCATCCCCAGATGTCATGGCAAACATCAAATATATGATATATTAGACATTATGCATATGAAGAAAATATACAAAATTCAAAATATATGTGATATTCAACATTATGTATAAAGAAAATAATAGGAAAAATGTAGAAAGAGAAAGAAAATAATGCTTCATTGATATGGAATATTGTATCTAGACCATGCTTTGAGAGTGTTCCTTGGGGTTTTCTTCCTTTGGCATCCATTCTTCAAAGGAAATATAGCACTACCACCATGGTTAGGCCTATTACTCAACCAAAAGGAATAGCTAACCTACTTTCTATCCTGCTTCACCCAACTCTCATGACTTGCCTATATTGGTTCCACCACTCCACGTTGGCATGACCTCTAAGCTTGGGTGTAAATGCCTTATGAAAATCCTCAAAGGTTACCTCAAGAGACATTTTTGTTATTACAATATGCCCTTTTAGGTCTCAATTAAAACTACCCTTTCAAGTCTTGTTAAGATAACAATAACACTTGTTATGAAAAGGCATCATCTTCATTAGCTAGTAGCATCATTTTGGAATGTGACAATCTAGCCTCCTTAGGTTTCATTTGTCCTCAAACATGTCCATGTTCTCTATCTTTTTCTAGCTCCAATACTTCTATTATCCTTCCATGCTCTAATAATTTGATTTCTCCTTTAAACTTGAAGTTGTTTCTTACTTATTCTATAAACAAAATGTATGTGAGAAAAATATATGGAAAATTAAATATTACTTTCTTAATAATTACTTAATTTTCTAAGATAATGAAAAAAGGTGAATTAAAGATTTATCAACCACAAATCATGAGTCCTAACCAAGGTTACACAAAGTGAAACTTGGATATAGTTACCCAAGTGAAAGTAGGGCAAATTTTTTATTTCCAATTTTTATTATCTTAGATATTTTACTTATCTAATTGAAATATAAATTAAATAATGAATAAAATAATAAGATCATAAATAAAAGTAAGGGTGAGATACTTCCCAATTTTGATCAACCTTATGAACTAATGGAAATAATTGTAATTCTTCCATAAGTGGTATATGATCAGATGGTCTTTTTTGGGATGGAAAGGCTTGATCTAGATTCTTCTCAACTTCTTATTTAGAAATTAACTCTAGTAACTTGATAACTTGAAATAATGTGACATCGTATCAAATATAATCCAAAGTCTCAATGAAGAATTTTTTTTTTATTCATCCTCATTAATCATAACAGAGTAATTGTTAAATTGTGGTTCTTGATGAGTACTATCCATCAACATCATCTATTTCTAAGCTTTGAAATATAATTTATCTACTAAAGATTCAAAGTAAGTAGAATATGTACTAGCTAATGGAATTGAATGTTCAATTTATGGAAACATCTTCTTCAAATCAAGTTCATCTTCCAAAGATTCCTTGACAAATCCATATTTTAAGAATTGATAAACACTACTTCTAAATTTTGCATTGATGTTCCCACAAACAATAAATGGAACTAGATTAGTCTAACTTATGAACAAATTATTCTTGAAAATTTCTTCTATTTTCTTAATCAAATATGCTTCTTGACATAATCTAACATTTGAACATGTTGGTTTGGCAATTAAGTATTGTGACATCTGAAAATGTTGGTGGCTGGAACATAGAGAGGTCACCAGGCATATAGCCTAACCCCGAATCCATGAGAGGGTAGTGCTAGAGAAAATGGAAATGGGATGCCCTAAACAGTCTGGTCGATTAGATAGGGACTTACATGGTGTTAAAATGACCGTATGTAAGAAGGGTTTTTACTATGTTACGCGTGAGCATCGGGTCTAGGTAAGTTAGAGCGTAGTAGGATGTCCTAACTTGAGAACAGTGATGTGAACATGAAAACATGTATTAAAAAGTGAGAAAATACAAGTTTTATGCTAAATGCTAAAGAGAAATGCTTGAGAAATGCAACAGAGTTTGAGAACATTAGTGCACCACCCCAAAAGAGGGAGTGTAGCTAATTCACAAAGGATCTCAAAACGTACATAGTGTATAACAGGTGCAGTGGGAGCACAGTCATAGCCTCAGTGGTGTTAGGCCATGAAGTCTAGTGCTCACTATGACGAACTGTGCCTATCGGGTTGGTACCCGCAGTGTACCACGTGATGTTCTATAGGGTTGTAATGTGGTTGCAGTGTACCATGCATTGTAGCTATGACTCTTTATGGGTGTGGTGTGCTTTGGGTCTCATACATTCACAAAGCTAAGTGCCAAGATGCCAAAGTGCAAAATGCAAAATGGAAGTGCCAACTACCTCACCGGTCAAAATAAAACGGAAGCCAACACCCCGCCCCCCCCCCTCCTAAACATTAGGGTGTAGGGGTATTTATAGGGCTAGTGCCCAAAATGTGGACTAGGTGCGACATGGTAGTGTAGTAGGTGGGACCACAAGAAAAATTTAGAAAATTTTCTATGTTTGGAGGTGACAAAAAAAAATTCAAAAATTTTCTAACTTTGGTTGCTACACTCATCTCGTGTTACATGCGAGACACGGGACGTTGGCTACTAAGCTTGTCCTGTGTTACGTGCAGGACATGGGATGCTAGCTGCTATGCTTATCCCATGTTACATGCGGGACATAGGACGCTGGCTACTATGATTATTTGTGTTATGTTTGGGACATGGGATGCTTTTTAGTGTCAAGCTATCTATGCTGCACAATGTAACAGAGCGTAGCATGAACACTTAGTAAAATTTTGACTTACCACGCCTATCACGCTGTCTACGCTATATAACTTGATAGGTGTGCTATGTTGTCTATGCTACATAGCTTGATAGGTATGCTATTTTGTCTATGTTGCACAACTTAATAGTTGTGCTACACTATCTACGCTACACAACTTGATAGATGTGTCATGTTGTCTATGCTACACAACTTGACAAGTATGCTATGTTGTCTACATTGCACAGCTTCACACAAAAATTTGTAAAAGTGCCATCATTATGACACTTAGAAAAATTTTTCAAATCTAGTAGTTTGGAGCTAACTATACTCAACACTTGGAAAAATTTGGGCAAAGTGCCATCGTTTTGACACTTAGCAAAATTTGTAGCCAAGATGCCAAGACCAGAAATTTTGTGGTGTTTCAATGACCCCTCTTTGTTGATGTCTGGAGGAGTGGCCCAAGAGACATTGACAAATAATTACAAAACACCACAACAGATATGTTACCAACATCACTCATTGGTACAAGATCAGATGTCATTTTACCATGCTCAAGAGTGCTATGGGAATAAGGTTATGCTGATGGATAAGGGGTATAGGCAATGCTATAGAGATGAAATTTAAATTATGGAAATGAAATGAAAATCATGGATCATGATGTAAAATGTGAATTTATCATGGTTGATAGTGATCATGGCATGAAGTGGTTTGTCCCTAAAACATTGACCTCTCATTGGAGTACTCATGAGAGAGTGAAAGTTGATCTAAGGCTGGGCTAGTTGTGAAGCTACATCATTGTCAATTTTCTTGGGAATATGCTTTTTTCCATTCTCCCCCCCCCCTGCCCATTTTTTTTGCTTTGCTATGAGGTAAACCTTTGTTGGGTTTGGCTTACTACTAAATACTAGCTACAAGGGGTGGGCCATCGAGTAGATGGGATTTTCTTTGATGCAACCACATTGCATCTATAGCACAGGTGTTTCCTCCGTAGGATGAGTTGTGTTACATCTATTTAGGGATTTGACTAGCCCACAAAGGCTTCCCATGGGACAAGTTACATTACGTCCATCATGAGTTTAGCGATTGATGTGAAGAGAATGCCATGTGCATCACAATGCGTATTCCAGAGAGATGTGTTTTCATGAGTGTGTGGGAGATGAGAGGATATTGGGATGAAGGAGTGGATGTGCATAGGCTATAACAGGGATGATGGGGATGTGCACTCTTGAATGGCTTAACTAGTCCAATCATGCACATCAAAACAATGTGACGACTGGCTACTACAATGAGATGCATCTCTGTACGACCACCTCTAAGCCTTCATCCTGCAAACACAACTCCGAGAAAATAAGAAAATCACACAACATGAAATGCAAGTGTAAATGCCAGATGTGAAGATGCTACAAGTGCTATATGTGAAGATGCTATAAATGTGTCAAATGTTATGCCAGTTGCAAGTGCTCAGGAATCCAGTGAAAGTGCTAGGGCGATGATGTTGTGAGTCCTCTAAAGGCTGCACTAATGGTAATTGCTCCAAAAGATCAGCAAGATGGTGGGAGGCGATGATGCTATGAGTGCCCCCAAGGGTTTCACCAATGGAAAGTGCTCAAACAGATTAGAAACATGCCAATTTAAAGTCCTGGTAGACTGTGAACCTAGTTTAATGTCCTAGTAGATCATGATGTGCTAGTTTATAGTCCTAGTAGACTGTTGGATGCTAGTTTAATGTCGTAGTGGATAGTGGATGTTGTGACAGTTTAGTATCATGACCCAAGGATGATTTATGCTAGTTTATAGTCATAGAGGAATGTCTATGCTAGTTTATACTCATAGTGGACTAGTGCTTACCTTGCTTGTATAAGGTGCGATGCTACATGCATAGTCATGTTATGTTCGTATAAGAATCTGCAAAAAATCAACTAGAAAAACAACATCAAATGGAAAATATTGTAAATAGAGTTGAAATGCACGAATGAAAGGAAAGCAATGCAAAAATTAATAGTTTTAGGATGTTCTGGACCATGGGCTAGTTTGAGGCCTTTTGGGCCATGGGCTAGTTTAAGGCCTTTTTGTGCATGTTTTGTTTTTGTTTCTTTTTTATTTATTTATGTGTTTTTGATTTTTTTAAAATGCAATGCATAAGCTAAGTGGATGGATACATAGACAAAGTAGATATGCATAAACAAAGCAAAGAAATGTGTAATCTAGGTAAGCAAGTGAAATGTAAATGCATGAACAAATGCAACCCAAGCAAAAATCAAAAATGTGTGGCCAATGGAGGCAAGGGGTAAGTAGGTGCTTAACATATTTTTGGCCAAGGAAAAATCCTAATCATGTAGTTGGTTCTTAATCAAGTGTGGATTAGGGGAAGTGCAAGGCTTAGGATTCTATAAGAGGATATTGGCTTCAATTGCTCGTTCAGGTGTGTTAGGCTTAGGTGTTACGTTGGTTACTGCAAATGTATCCCCAAGAAACTCCACCTCCAACACTTGCTCCATGTCTATGTTGTGGATAGCTGGAGGGGAGGCATTATCACCATGGATGATAAATTGACCACCTTCATATGGAATATGGATTTCTTGATGAATGGAAGAGGAGACAGCTCATAATTAGGCTAACCAAGGCCTGCCCAAGATCATGTTGAAGCCTAGCATCTCCTCTATGATAGTGGAATCTACACTGGTGGGGAATTACTCTTCTACCATGAAGGCTAATTTGATTATACCACTAATAGTGATGTGTGATCTGTTGAAAGATTTTACACATGTGGATTTGGTTAGCCTAATTTTGTCTACCATGCCTAGCTTATCAATTATGGAGTACAGGACTACATTTGTTGCTACACCATCATCAACATGCACTTTGTGGATGGTGCATTTCCCAACATGTATGCTAATGGATAGTGGAACTGTAGTGACCTCCCCTCATTTGGGGTTGACTTTGACTACATCGTCACAAAACACTAGGGATGTTGAACTCAATTCTTATGGTGCAAGAGGCAACATTGTTGCATGGATCGATGCCTCATCTATAAGAATGTGCTCTGTAATAGGAATGGAGGCCAAGATCTAGGCCAATCCTTTGTAGTGAGCATATGAGGTCATGACTAGGTCATACAAGCTCAACATTGTGTTCTTTTACTTGAGTGTTTGTTTCACTTGGGTTAGTGCAACTATGAAGTCCTTATCATTGGCTATTTTGTTGTCCTTGATTTCCTCCATGTGGCTTAAGAGATAGATCTCTCATGAACGGGACTTCAGCTTGGTTTGCTTAGCTTGCTCCAGGGTAGGGGCCCTAGTGTTTGATTATTGCTTGTTGATTATAGCCTTTTCTTTATCCATGGGGGTCACGAGGCACTCATTCATCCTCTTACATTGCCATTTGTTAGTCGTACCTGGGTTACTAATGAGGTCAACCCTTAAAGGAGGAGGGACTGAGATGTTGCCTACTATTGGGCTTTAGGTAGGTGAGGGGCCATCATGTTGTGGCACCCTTATGAAAAATAGTAGTTTAGAAGTTTTTGTGTGACCAACTCGTTGTGGCACCTTGATGACAAAAGGTTGCTTAGTGATTGTTGTTGTTGCGTCATGCTAGTTTAATGTCTTAGTGGATGATTGGTTCAGCACTTTGACCACAAAGGGTGTTGTGGATGCTTGAGATGGCACTTTGATAAAAAATGGAGGCCTCTTGCTTGTGGAGGCTGAGGGGACCCTTGCCTTGTTAAGAGGCACATGGATCACAAAAGGTTGTTGCATAGGTTTAGGCTGGCCACCTATGCTAATGGAGTTTATGACATTGGAAGCATCATCTACGTTGGATTGGCTTACTATGTCTAGCACCAATTAGCCCTGTTCTATCATTCTTTGTAGGTCATTCTACAAAGCATGATAGTTGTCCATACTATGATCAAACAACCAATGGTAATGATAGTATTGGTTCAACTTGAAGTGTTGTGGAACTAGGGGCTCATTTGGTACTACTAAGGCAGGGTTCCTTAGTAGTACATAGTACCTATCATGTTTTTGGTGAGCAATCTCTAATACATGTTTGTATTGGATTTTCCCAAATTTTAGGAGTTGCTCCAATAATTTAGAGGGCTCCATCGGTAGCGTAGTATATCTTGAATGATCCTTGCACTCAAAGTTGGACCTTGGGGAATCCCTTATCAATGTAGGTGAGTTAGTGCTAGAGTTGGCAGTTTTGTCAGTTGGGGCCTTGGGCTACTTAACTGTTGGACCCTAGTTGGTTGGTTTTGTGCTTGTGGCCATTATTGCCACTATTGTGTTTTTATTGCGAGCATGTTGATTTTTGTGGGCCATGTAGGCTAGGTCATTAGTAGCTTGCGCTACTTCCTCTATTCCTTTTGTTTGGGCAAAGGCTTGGCTAAGAGACTTTACGGCTAGATAATATAGTTTGAACTTGATGAAGTCATTCACTGCACCTTTGAAGATGGCCAGTAGATGTGTCTCTACTAGGGGTTCATGCATTTCAATCAATGTAGTATTCCAACATTGGAGGAATTCTGGCATGGGTTCTAAAGGCCCTTACCTAACCTGCATGAGCTGGTTAAGGGTTTCTTTAGGCTTTAGTTTGTACTTAAAAAGCATATCACAAATCAGCTTATGAGATCCTCCAAAGAGGAGATTGATGCCTTGGGCAGTGTGCAATACCTGTCTAAGGCCTTGCTAGCAAGTGACATGGGGAACATGCACATGATGGCATGTGTCCAGGCTTGAAGGAGTAGGCATTTGGATCAAAATGTGACCAACTGTGCATGGGGGTCCCCTTCACCATTGTACTTGGTAAATTGAGGTAGCTAGACCCCAATTGGGAGAGTTAGGGGTGGTACCATAGGACTTATGGGATTGTCTCATTAGAAGTCCACCACTTTGATAGTATTGGAGAAGGTAGCCTTGAGTTGGTTGATCTCCTTTGTCAAACTTTTGATCAGCTAGAATGCCTAATCCAAGCTTGGAGATGTGCTGGCTGGTTGCATTGGCTGGGGTTGTGTTGATTGCATAGCATAGGGTCAAATTTTTAGTTGCAAAGTTTTCTAGTTTAACATTGTAGTGGATGGTTGTTGCTAGTTTAATGTCATAGCGGATGGGCATTGCCAGTTTAACATTCTAGTAGATAGGTTTAGTTGATTTTTCAGCTAAGGAATGGATGTGGTGAATGAGGTGGACCACACATGAGTGGGTTGGATGGACACCACAGACATCAATGAGATAGGTGGGACATAGGATGCCTGAGTTGTTTGGGGCTAGGAGGTGTCCCCTACGTGAGTATAGGGTTGGGAAAATGTAGCAGTCACTTCCAAGGAAGGATAAATTGACATGGTCACCCTCTCGAAGAGGATGAGTGGACCAAATGAAGGAGGGGCTATACTAGGGAGTGGTTGTTGGAAGATAGTGTAGAGGGGGCTCTCACGTTCGATGCAAGCCTTGAACTCATCTTCTTTGTTCTATGAGGCTTCCTTGTAGGTCGTCCCTACATCATGCTTATTTGCATAAATGAGTTGAGACAATATTTGGTGGTAGGACTCAGTGAGTGAGATAATGTCAAACAAGGAGGGGTTGTACTCCCGTCCATTCTGGTGGACTCATTCGTAGTCCTATTTTGCCTCCAAATCAAGGTAATCCACTAGTAATCCTACTTGGATTTTGGCACAAACAAAATTGTATTGTTCATGGCTTAGTGTGGAACACTTTGGGTGGATCATAATGTCAAATATGTTAGACATCAATGTGGAAGGTTTATCTAGATTCATATTCATAGATCGAGTTGTGAGAGTTGCTATTTGCAAAAAATGGCTAACTCTGAAAACTATAGAAAAATGTGTAAGTCTACCCACAGTAGAAAAATGGCTAAGTATAAAAATGT
Source organism: Gnetum montanum (assembly GCA_015680685.1). Classification (NCBI taxonomy): domain Eukaryota; kingdom Viridiplantae; phylum Streptophyta; class Gnetopsida; order Gnetales; family Gnetaceae; genus Gnetum; species Gnetum montanum. The sequence goes on along the minus strand of MNCI01030279.1, from coordinate 37,122 downwards.
AGGAAAATAGCTTAGTGTAAAAATACAGAAAAATAGCTAAGTATAAAAATTGCAAAAAATTGGTTAGGTGTAAAACTATAGAAAATTTGGCTATGAAAATGTAGGAAAATTGCTCAGTATGAAAATGCAGAAAATGGCTAACTCGAGTGCTACACTTGATACACTAGAACTTTCCATGCTCACTACACTAGAGCTTGTCATGCTCACTATGCTATAGCTTGTCACACTTGCTACACTAGAGCTTGTCATGCTCACTACGCTAGAGCTTGCTACGCTCTAAGAACTTGTTACGCTCTCTAAAACATCTAGAGTTTTGACTAAGTGCTAATCAAAAATGCAAATGGAAATGGCAAGGCCATCATTCTAGCACCAAAAACTATGACATCCAAAAACGTCGGTGGCTAGAACACCGATAGGTCACTAGGTGTATAGCCTAACCCCAAATCCATGAGAGGGCAGTGCTAGAGAAAATGGAAATGGGGTGCCTTGAACAGTCTGGTCGATTAGATAGGGACTTACATGGTGTTAAAATGGCCGTATGTAAGAAGGACTTGTACTATGTTATGCGCAGGCATTGGGTTTAGGTAAGCTAGAGCATAATAGGGTGTCCCGACCTAAGAATAGTGATATGAACATGCAAACATGTATGAAAAATTGAGAAAATACAAGTTTTATGCAAAATTCCAAAGAGAAATGCTTCAGAAATGCAATAGAGTTTGAGAACAGTAGTGGACTACCCCAAAAGAGGGAGCATAGCTAATTCACAAAGGGTTTCAAAAGGTACACAGTGTAAAATAGGTGCAGTAAGAGAGCACTCACAAACTTGATGGTGTTAGGTCATGACGTCTGGTGCTCACTATGATGAATTGTGCCTACTAGGTTGGTAACCACAGTGTACCATGTGATGTTTTACAAGGTTGTAATGGGGCTACAGTGTACCATGTAGTGTAGCTATGCCTCTTTGCTAGTGTGGTGTGCTCTATGTCTCATTCATCAATGAAGCTAAGTGCCAAGATGCTAAAGTGCCAAATGCCAAAATGGAAGTGCCAACTACCTCACTAGTCAAAAAAAATGGAAGCCAACCCCCCTCCTAAACATTAGGACGTAGAGGTATTTATAGGGCTAGGGTTATCCCAAGATGTGGATCAAGTGGCATGTGGTAGTGCAATGGGTGGGACCACAAAGAAAATTCAAAAAATTTTCTAAGTTCGAAGGTGACTAGAAAAAATTAAAAAAATTTCTAACTCTGGCTGTTATGCTCATCCTGTGTTACGTGCAAGACATAGGACATTGGCTGCTACGCTTGTCCCATGTTACATGTAGGACATGGAACACTAGCTACTATGCTTGTCCCATGTTATGTGCGAGACATAGGATGTTGGCTACTACGCTTGTCCTATGTTACGTGGAGGACATGGGACACTTCTCAGTGTTAGGCTATCTACATTGCACAACATAACATAGCATAGCATGAACACTCAATAAAATTTTAACTTGCCACACCTATCACGCTATCTACACTACACAACTTGACAGGTGTGCTATGCTATGTACACCATAGAACATGACAAGTATGCTATGTTTTGTATGCTGCATAGCTTAACACAAATCTGCATAACTTGACAAGTGTGCTACACTGTCTACATTGCATAGCTTGATAGGTGTGTCATGTTGTCTACGCTGCACAAATTGACAGGTGTGCTATGTTGTCTACACTACACAGCTTCATACACAAATCTACAAAATGTGCCATCATTGTGACACTTAGAAAAATTTTTTAAATTTGGAAATTTAGAGCTTACTATACTCAACAGTTGGAAAAATTTGAAACAAATTTGTTGTCAAGATGTGGAGACCTGAAATTTTCTGGTGTTTCAAATGTATGTTAACCATGCATACACATCTTGCTAATAACTAGGCTTTTCGAATCAATGCCAAGGCTATGTGATTTTTTCAAAATCTTGATTGTTCTTTCTTGTCCATCACTTGAAGTTTTGGAATTTCAAAAATCATATTTTCTAAACTCCATTCAAATCCTTGTACCAATTCAAACTTGGCTTCTTTATAAAAGATCACACAACCATCCATGTTGTGATTTTTGCAATAGGCTAATCTATACAGCTCAAAAGAAGAACTTCCACATGAACCTTCTTGCTTATAAATACATCTATATCCCATCTTTTCAAAGTCTAGTTGAAACTAGTATAGAAATTCCCATGGCAAGACCTCTTGTAAGCACAAGACATCAACATCCAAATCTTCTAACTCTACTAGGATGCATGGATATCAATATTCATGCCAATCCAAAAACCATGGTGGACATAATGAATGTTGTTTCTCACTTCCTAAGGATGTTGAAGTATATTGTATGTTGCAACTTTTATTCTCAGTCCTAGATTTTCCTCTAAATCATTTGTCTTCATGAGCATCATACTCCTTGTTGAAATGAGATTTTGAGTCTCCATGTTATTTTTCCATATGCTTTGATTACAGGATGAATTAATATATCTTTTCTTGATGGTTGAATATTGTTCTATTTCCTCAACTAATTCTCCAACTAATACATCAACTAATCATTAACTAATACATCGACTGATAATCAACTACATCAATTGAATAACTACATTATCTAATTTTAGTAATATATAATTACATTACCTAATTTTTAGTAATATTTAACAACATCATATAATTTTAGTAATATGTAACTATATTATCTAATTCTTAATAATCTTTCTATTCCTCACTCCCCTTGAGAACACTGACTCCTGTGCGTGGTCATGGCCGAGTCCAGAGAAGCCGCTTCTCCGTTGAAAGGGAACAACGGATTCACGTATGTGTGAGGCGTCAAGGTATGGAACGAATGTTCTGACATGGCCGCAAATTCGTCCTCTGCTTCTGCTTCTTCCTCACGCTCGGGCTCTACCGCAGGTTGTGAGGCCTGGCCTCTAGCCATGATCAGCTGGGAGATGAGTTCGTTTTGGTGCTCGGTCAAGGGGATTATATCGTGGGCCGCTGGCTTGAAATCGTAACCCCCTCGATGGAGCGCCTCAAAGTTTCGTTTTGCCTCAAGCTCGGCTCGGCTGAGAGCCAACCTCGCTTGGATCTTGACGCAAATGAAGTTGTAGTCTTCAGGGGTTATGACCGTGAAGATAGGATCTTTCCCCTGAAGCCTTAATGAACGGCGCAAGGGTCCCTGAGGACCGGTTGCACCGGGGGCTGGCCCTATGGTCACCGTCGGGTTCACGGGCGCGACACCCGGATCGACAGTGGTCATGGCGGTTGTGGCTGTTGTGTTTGAATAGTAAGAATCCATGGATCAACGATGAAAAAATGACTGAAAGTCGAATCTGAATGAAAGAAAGGTTGACAAACAACACAAAAGGCTTTCTACCCTACCGGATTTCAAAGAAATCGTCTTTGCGACCGATCTACACCACACGATTGACCTTAGACCTCCCTAGAGGTATTACGTCTACGGCCTAGGGTATAGATCTCTAAACAGGGTTACCCGAAATATTCGGATCGGAGCCTGAAGGCCCTCCTTCTAGCGCCAGAAAACTGTAACGACGGAAAACGTCGGCAGCTGGAAATACCGACCGAAATTCCGTGTACACAGCTTTAACCACGGATCCGCGCGAGGGCTAAGCTGGAAAAACGAATCCGCGGTGCCCTGAACGGTCTTGTCGATCAGACAGGGACTTACGGGTCAGTAAAAGCGATGATGATTATGGATTTTTGCGTGCCGTGATTTGGTGCGAGAGATCGTAAAACGGGAAGACAACGACGTAGATGGATCGCTACGAAGATAACGCCAAAACGCCGAAAAGATGCTAATCGGGAGAAAAAAAAACGTGTACGTCGCAAAGATCAAAGATCTATGTTTCAATGCTGGATCGGATGTATGCTTGTGTGTATATTACGTTACAATGGGAGAAAACCCCCAACAACTGGATACAAAATGAGCACAAAACAACAAGAAAACTGTCTGGACAGAAGTCTGATCTACCTTGTAGGCCCAAAGCTTAGGTGCAGGAATGGTCAAGCTCTGAAGTCTGTCGGTCTTTTGAACGATAGAACCTGCTAACTGGGTGAGACGACTCTGCAATTCCCGTTCTGCTTCTTTGCTTCGGGTAGATCTGCTGTTAGGGCTCAGGCGTGCTGTGTTCTGTTCCTGCTAAAGGATGGTGTTTGCAGCGATCACCAAAAGGTTGCTCTTGTTTCTCTGTGCAAGGCGATAGGTGTTCCCTTGCTCAGAAAATTCTCTTGTCCTATTGATCTGCTGCCAACGAAAAGCAATAAGTGCTCTGGTGCTCTGGTTTGTTAACCTGTTTTTCTCGTCAACTCCCCCAATCTCCTCTCCTTTGTAGATTTGTCAACCGGGGTATTTATAGGCTGCGACACGCGCAACCCTGATGATGTGGGCCCGAATGTCGCGGATCCTGTCGACGCGATTCTTTTAAGTCGAACTGAGACTACGCACAACACGCTCGTTTGCGTGATGTGCGTGTAAAGAGCAGGCCCAGGATAGGCGTGTCTCGGCTGCGTTTGCACTCATTCGCGTTGTGTTGCGTGTATGAGCGCAACTTTGGTGTAACAACAACGCGCTCAAGATTGTTTTATGCTCATCACGCAACTGTGCGTGACGCAGCATAAATGTAACATACACTCTCCACGCAGCTACGCGCGGTGGAGTGTAATCAAAGTGTAACTTACGCTCATCACGCAGCTGTGCGTGACGAAGCGTACCGAGCGGGTGCTTGCATTCTGACCTACGCACGAGCACGCATCGCCGCGTAACACGCGTAAAGATCAGTTGCTTAAGCGTTGCGAGAACAAGTGCCAGCCCGTCATGTTTCTCTGGATTTTGCTTAACCGTCCTGGAGCTTATTACGCTCATTACGCTGCCATGCGTGATGGAGCGTAAACTTGTCCTTGAACAAATTCGCCTTTAACTGTCTTGGAGCCTGTTACGCTCATTACGCTGCTGTGCGTGATGGAGCGTAAACTTGTCCTTGACCAAATTCGCCTTTAACTGTCTTGGATCCTATTACGTGCATTACGCTGCCGTGCGTGATGGAGCGTAAACTTGTCCTTAGACAGATTTGAGGCGCGTTCTCGCTCAAATTACGAAGCTTCGCCTGAGGCCGACCTGTAATTTTCACGGTGTTTCAATGGCCCCTCTTTGTTGATGGTTAGAGGGCTTACCCGAAAAACGTCGACAAAGAATGCGAAACACCGGATTGGTAGAAGCAAGAACAACGTGCATCCATGACTACTCAGGTGTTGCTCTGTTTACGTAAAAGGAAGGCTGGCGAGTATGAAAGGTAAAAGGGTGTAACTGGAAACCGGTTCGGGGAAGATGGAAACGGTGTGTTTATTTATGTCAACAGGAATGCTTTCAGACGAGCGTAGCGCGTCAATCTGAGATATCTCTATTACAAATTGTAGCAGGAATGCGTGCAAAAGGGAGCATTGCGCATCACTTTTACGATGTCTCTGCTAGCGTGAGTACAGAAAACGAAGATTTGCGTATGTGAATACTGCGTATGGGAACTAGGTGGTGGGGAAGAAGGAAACAAGGATTAAGGTTAGACGCGTGTCGGGAAGAAATGCG
>MNCI01030271.1:39701-51512 GCA_015680685.1 Gnetum montanum | reverse complement strand
AGGGTGTGTCCGGTAAGTGGGAACGGATGCTGACGCTAGTTAATTTAGACTTAGATCTTTAGTTAGAGTTAGCTTAGTTTCTCAACCCTTTCCCCTGATAGCATAGAAGATAAGCCGAAAATACCAAAAAAATCACATACCTCAGACTTGCTTAACCATACACTGTGACACTTACAAGCAAGCCTGGGAAGACAACGAATGATTAACCCCAAGTGTTTCTTGTGGCGTTAAGGCATTTAGTCTGTGGAGTTCGACCGGATCGCACGTGCACACTCGTATTCGTATGGTGGAGTGTAGAGGTACCTCGCCACTCATCATGTACAAAAAGTGGGACCAAATGCTTATGTTAGGATTAGTTAGAGACTAATTAAATGGTTAAATTAGATTAGTTATTAAATTATTTTATATCTCAACTCTAAGTACCAAAGAATGTAAAACATAAAATAATAAAAATCATATGCCGTAATTACACTTAACCATATTATGTGCATCACAAGTGTAATTAGGAAGAAAACGAGTGGCCTTAGGGCAAGGTTCACTACTTAGAAGACTAGTGCATCAAAAACTATAGAATCCATGGAATTCAATTGTATTGTGTGTGAACACTTTGTGATTTGTATGGTTGGGTGAAGGGGTACCTCAACCACCCATCAATAATACTAAAACTTGACATAAAAAAAATTTGTGTCATAACCATACTCCTTGAACTATATATAATTTTGTAAAAACATCACTATTATAACCTCTAAGATAATAGCTACATAATAGCTATTGTAACCTCTAAGATGATAGCTTGGAATTTTTTTCTTTTCATCTCTTCACATACATAATTGTTGGATTACTTGGTTTGAGTGTAAAAGTCTCTATGACCTTAATGTTTCTAAAAATTCTATATTTTTTGATTTTTTGGATAGTTTAGATAGAAATTTAGCTATTCAAGATTCTCATAATGGTTTTATTGATTTTTCTTGGATTAATCATGTTTTCCCATATTGGCCTAAGTTCATGTATACTCTTATTAATTCTAATACTAATATTTGGCCAAGATTTTTATTATGTTTGGAAGGTTAATCACAATGTGCAGTTATGGAAGTGATGAATTTAGAAGGTATTAAATACCATTACTCCAAAAATTAGATATTTTCTATAGGTACTTGATTCAGCAAGGTTTTCCTATTAGTATTTGGTGCTCTCATCTAGGTGTTCATGACCCAAAATATCCTATGTGCAACATGGAAGATACATCCATTCATTATTATTTTTACTTGTCCCCTTGGCTATAACGTTTGAACTTGGTGTAGTAGGTATTTACATGGTTTCCAATGAGGATTAGATGAAGTTGTTTTTTATGATACTCCTTAACTTTAAGGATTTTCACATCATAGTTGGCATTGCGTTCACCATCTCATTTGTTATGCCATTAGAATTTTCAATGTAATATGGTTTCTTGCAAAGATTCTCTAGTTACTTTTCTTTCTTTCTTAGTTCAAGGTGACATCATTCAATAATTGATGCTTCAGCTAAATTTCTAAATTTTCCTCTCTATAGCTTTTTTTTATTAATAGGATACATTTAGTATGAAGTGAAAACCCATTTGGATGCTTCTGAACAAGAGCAATGTCTCATCCTTTTCCTACCCTAAAGAGAAAGTTTTTCAAGATTGGTTGTAAAGATAAAAATCTAGAAAGGCATTCCCAAAATCAATATGCCTTTCCTTCCTGTTGTTTTGGAGTTTTTGCCCTACTTCTATGCTTTTTCATGCTAAATTTGATATTTTTAATATATTTATTTTTTGGGATCCAACACCTCCCCTAAGTAGAAGATAAAGAAGATGGAGTAGGGGACAATGGTTTTATTTAATGTATGTTAACCATGATTGGCTTTTGTTGATTCAAAAGGTGATATATATATATATATATATATATAATTATTAAGGACCCAATCACGTACTATGGTTTTTGGATCATGGCATGGATGATATTTATAGTAGTCAAATAACCATGGCTACATTATTTATCATATGCATTATTTTTGGCTATGGCATGGATTTTAATTTTAAATAACGTAGTATTCAAATGAATGGTTGCAACCATGCATACAGTTGTAGCTAATTGTATATCATGTATAATTGAAACTCATTATGAAGGATGATGGCTTTGTAAAGGAAATAATGATAAATTTCATGGCGATTTGTAGATATATGGCTTGGAAAGTCAAATAGCCATGGCTAGCCATACCAACCAAAAAGCATGGCATGTGACTAAGCCCTAAGGAATAGACCACATGAACAATGTAGGGTTCCTTCTAAAGCATCTAAAATTTTATGCATCTGGACACATGATTTTAATTCTAGTATAGGACCTTATCCCCTAGTTGCATTTCTAGGTACCTAAGTTTCACATTATACCTGTTCATATGATAGAACTTATGGACTTTGTTATACATAAGGATAATTTTCATCAATGATTCTTGTTGTACTATAGTGAGGTCCAAACCTAAGTCATATGTAGTGGTTGGCGTAAGAAGTTCAACTTGAATAGGCAATTTTGGTAACACTAACTCATAAGCAAAGTAACCTATAGGAAATTTTCATGTGGATCTAGATGCTTATAAGGCATTGTTAAATTTGGTGCTTCAATCATTCCTATATTTATTAATAGTATGAGTTAAGATCTATTCAACTTCACTATTAGTGACTTCGGCTTGGCCATTGGCTTAGGGATGGCAAAGTATAGTAAATCTGTGATTCAATCCTAAGTGTTGCATGAGTATTTTAAACATTATCTTTATAAAGTATATCCCATTATCTAAGTTAAGTGCTTATAGCACACTAAATCTATTTACTACATGTTGCTTAAAGAATTTGATAACAATTGTTATAATACAATCACTTACTATAGCTACTTTGACCCACTTTGTATGATAGTCCATAACAATGATGATGTATGCCTTCCCATTTAATTTAGAGGTGATGGAGCTCATAAAGTTAATTTCCCAAAGATTAAACAACTTTAATGGTGGATCAACTATTGTAGTCCCTCGAAGTGACTATTAACCCACCAGCTCTTTAACAATGCTTGTAGAATGTAGCAATGTGTTGTGCATCTCTAAAGAGTTTCAGTCAAAAATATTTAGCTCTAAATATTTTTAAGGTTATTTATCTTCTAGTGTAATGATCACCATAAGGCCCTTCTTACTCATCTTAGAGAACTCTCAATTTTTTCCTAGTAGACATTAGTGAACTAGGTTATTTGCACAAATCTTATATAGGTTTTCCTCTATTTCTATGTATCATTTGGCCTAGTGGAGAAATTGCTACATCATGCACTTGTCCCATTTAGTAGCAACCCTCTATTCTTTTAAGTAAGATATTTAGCAAACCACAAAACTATTGCATCATGCACATGTCTCATTTAGTACTGACCTTTTACTCCTTCAAGTAAGTAATATATTTAGCAAACCAAAAAATGGTTGCTCATTGAGAGATTATAGTAACTTTAGCAAATAAAGGCTCATTTAGGAATTGATCAAACAAGGGCTCTTAATCAACCTTGTTATCCAATTGTAACTAAGAAAAATGATCTGCAATATTCTTCATTAAAATACACTAAATATAGATGAGATATTATAATTGCAACTTACATTAAAAATAGATGAGATATTATGGTTCTAAATTTAGTCGATGTTTTCTAAATGTTATCATGAACACTTGGTAATTCAAATTCATAGTAAGTATATTTTTATTGTCAATTAGATCTAGAGGGTCTATCATGAAGATTTAATGTTAATTTTATCTATATCATTTTTTAACTAAGTTTATCTAGTCTAATTACAACTTTATAAATAAGCATTACTTAGCAAAATTAAACCTATAACTTAATGCTTTCAAATCAATAGTCTTATTATTAGGCTAACACCTCATTTCTTGAACCAAGATAAATTATAAGAGATGGATGCATTTTATGTAGGCAACACTATTCTAAATTTGGAAGTTGATCTATACCAAGCTTCATTGGCTCACTGAGATCCTCCATAATTCAATTCATGTTGACTCCTTCATGTTAATGGCCCTGCTTCTCTTTAAGTTTCGCTATCCTTCACTGTAAAAGAATGATTTTTCTTTGATCTTCACTTTACTTTCCTAGTTGACTAGCATTGTTTTGGTTGGTGCTTGTAATTTTTAATTTCTTTATTAATAGTTAACGTGATATGATCTTTAAAAAATGCTATTATAAATTCAGAGTTGGAAATTGATACTCAAAGGTCATTGTTAATAAAAAATTGTGTTTAGAATAATAAGGTGTTACCTAGTGGTAAGGGTCTTGGCCATGTAGTTTCATGTCATAGGCTTGATTCTACTAGGTAGCACTAACTTATAAACTTCTATAAATCTTGGGATATACCTATATTATCCTCCAAAAGTCATTTTTAGATGTTGCCTTTTAAAGCTTATTGTCTAATATTATATGTTAAAAAAATTTACTAAAGAAATATAAATCAAAATCAAAAAGCATTAAAAAATTATAATTTTTTTTCTTTTTAGGAACCAAATATGCATGCCAACATAAAAAATTAGCAAAAGAAAGATTGAAATTCAAATTTTACATGTTGAATTTAGAGGTTAAAACCCACAACAATATACTACCTTTATTTGTATTTATAGTTGTTAAATGAAAGATAATTTAAATGAAACCAAAAGTGAACTTTTATTAAGTTCATAAACCCTCTGGATTTATTGGATTATTTGAAACTTTTTAGATGATGAGTTCTAATGAGTGACGAGGTACCCCTACGTCCAACCATATGAATCATAAGCGTTCATGCATGATTCAATCAAATTCTGTGGACTTCATCATTTTCAATGCACTGGCTCTTTAGGAAGTGAATCTAGACTTAAGGTTAATTGTTGTCTTCCCAATTATACTTGTGACCTTTGTTGATATGGTTAAGTGTAACTAAGGCTTTCAATTTTTATCATTTTGATGTTTTATAGATCAGTGCTCAAATATAGATAAAATTAATTTGATTAACTAATCTAAATTAACTAATTTACTAGCATTTAACTAATCCTAACATAAGTATCCATTCCCACTTTTCATACACATCCTAAACCCATGTATCTATTACTAGGCAACCAAGCACTACGCTACTAGGTGTACCAATCAATAACATTGTTGGGATTACCAAGGGAATATGTGTTACACTTGAAGCAGTCATATTTTTGTATTTAATCTATCAAGCTTAAATTGCTTCATTAGCTCAATTACTGGAAAATATTTGCAAAATAATTGAAAAAATTTAACAAATAACTAAAAACATTGAATGCATAAATGAAATAGCTAATCTATCCAAATTGCTACAAGGTTTATTAGAAAGCTCATCTTTATTGTTGCACACATTGTCATGCTTTGGTACAACAATGCTCAAATAAAGATTCCTACACTCAAGGACTTCTACTACAAGCACTCAGGGGAAAAAATTTCTAACCTTTCAATGGAAAAAATACAAGAGCTTTGCTACTACTAAAATCTAGATTACCATAAATGTGGCTAGTAAGCACGTATTATAGGCAATAGATAGATAGTACATCGATGGGGCCTCATCAATGTAGGGTGAGATGCATCGATGATGTTTCATCAATGTAGCCAACCAAAAACAACTCATCATACCCCTCACAACTAAATGAAAACTTGTCCTTAGGTTCTATTACAAAATTGGGAAGGTATGGGATTATTGACTAACTTTTTTTTAACAAAATAACTAACTAACTTTAACAAAAAAATGAAGTGCCTGCATGTACGAATCACCACATTACAAAAATGATAGTGTTCAAGAAACAAAATTCAACACCATGACATAACTCTTCAAAAATTGAACAACACATTCCTTAATGGTATGAAACTTGTTAGAGAAGATCAAATGGTCCCAAGCAATAGTGGTTCATGACGTTCTAAGGAACCTTCATTAGCTACATGCACTAGCAATGGTTGAGGTGGCTATAGCTATCCTACTGCTACTACAACTTCATGTGGGAGGTGGAAAGAATCCAATAGTTCTTTCATTTTTTTCTTCTTACTCCTATGATCACACACCATCCACATAGCTTCCCAATGTGGGTTGAAATGGACACATCCCAAGGACACAGGATCACTAGAAACAACTCCTTAGCATTGAAAAACTAGGCAAAAACCTATTTACATTCAATGTCAAATGCTCTCACTATGTTCTTCAGCTCCTAGTAGTCATTCATCTATTTAGCTAAGTCCTCAGTGATAGATTGTTGATCTGTGAATCACCCTTTGAGAACTTCGAGTTCAGCATTAGTAATCGCAAGCTTTTACTGGGTGTCCTTGTGGTGTTTGAACTTGGCCTTGTATAGCAAATATGAGCTAGCCACTTGTTTCTCCAATTTTGACTATTATCGTTGGACTGTCAACATTACCAAGTTTGCATACCAAGATTGGCAAACTCCATATAATCTTTCATTTATTCTATCTACAACTCCTTCAAGCAGATCTCCACTTTGTTGTAGGCATCAATCCCATCAAGGATGGGCTATCACATCTCTCTTCCTTGCTAGAGTTGCTGGATGGCTTCATTTACATTCATCTTTGCCATCTATATCTTTTTCATTACTTTCTTTTCAGAAACCAACCTAGTCCCTATAGTGATTTTTCGCTCTCTCAAATTTGAGAGCTTTGTTCTTCTAGGTGATGATCTCGATGGCAATTTTTTGTTGCAAGGTGCATACCTCCTTCATTAATAGATTGTGGTTGTTCATGATCAATTTCCTTAGTTTAATATTTACACTAGCAAGTTACTCCTATTTTTGATGAATAAAATCTTGCATTTGATCTCTCTAAGCATCAACATTTCATAGGTGATGATTTTGCATGGTCAATGCTTCATTCTCCTTATGCATCTAATTCAAGTCCTTTTTGATTGAGTGGTTTTTCGCTTCTACCATAGATTTTTTCAAGATGGCCATTACTACTTCCTCCTTGTACATTTGAAATCATTCTTGAAGGTATTTGATAGCTTCGTCTCTTGTCCTTGTTGGGCTAAGGATTTCTTGTTCTACAAGTTGAGCATGAAGTTCAGCAACCTCCATGGCCAAGCATTGATTTTTCTCTTGAGCCATTTCTAATTGCTCTTCTAAGATGATGCATCTACCCCTTGCATTTAGTAGCTCCAACTAGGTTGTGGTGATGTTCTTTGGGAGATCAAAGATATTTGGAGTCAGTTGCCTAGTTCCTACTAGTCATTCCAACAACTGTTCATGCTGGGCTATGTTCAATTTTTCTCTAACCATGCCTGTAGACCTCTACATATCTTGAACTATAGATATGTTTGGTACAAATGTTATAGGTGCATTCAGTGCTTTAGCTACATGGTCAACTACTACTTCTATTGCTATCTCCTACCCTTGGTGCTGCATCACCAAGATAGTTTCCTCTTCACCTTCTTCCAACCTCACTGAGAAAGTGGCAACATTCCCAGTGATTTTTGGAAATAAATGGTGTGTTACTATTGATACCTTCACCTCTCAAACATTGGGATTCAACCTCTAAGGAAACTGCATTCTTTGGGCAGAGAAAATGGAACCACCTCTCTCCATCTGGCTAACTATTTGATCCACCTCATTAAGGTCACTCATCATTGGCTAATACATAGACGGATCCATCCCAGTTGTTCGTGCTTGTTGCTCTTGTTTACTCAAGGGATATTCTTATATTTTTCATAGACACTTAAGGACTACATAAGCCTCCAGTGTTGTCTCTTGAGTGGGTGGTGGTGGTGGTACCTCCTCTTCTTGAGTGGTTATTGGCATCTTATCCTTTATGATTGTTGCCTATGAGGCCAAGGGAGCATGCCTAAGAATATCAGTAGAATAGTAAACAATGCCTATCCTTTTCCAAAGTTTTCTAATAAGATATGGAAAGGGCAAGGTCTTCCTTCCACATTTGTTCTCCTTGAAGAACTTCTTGATCTCCAAATAAATCAGTTGTAAAAGGTTAATGGGAAATTTCTTGCATAGAGAATGCATGTTCGAGTAGAGAAAGTAGTTACCTTGCTTGGTCTTACCATTGGATTGAGGTGATAGGCTGAAATCTTGAGATAAATCTAGTTTGCCGATGTGAGCACACTATACTTTTTACGGTTCGCCCTGTAGCATCATTGGGTCCATTTCCTTTTTGCCTTAGGATCACCTTTTATTGATAATTCTACCAACTTTGTTCCATTGTCTAGAAACCCCAGTGCCTATGCAATAGCCTCCATCGAGTAGGACACTTGAATGTCCTTGATTTTTACAATAAGCCTTAGCATTCAGTTATTCTAGAAGAGATAGCTCTTTCCCATATATCATTCCTCACTAGACGTGATGACTGGCCACATGGGAGAGGCTTACAATTATGTCTTGACATCCTTTGGAGCTTTTTCCAAAAATGGCCTGAGGTTTATCTCTTGAAGAACTAATCTTTGAATTTCTTGAGACTTGATGATGCCTAGGAAAGCTTGAGTTAAAGTGACCTCAAGCCTTGGAATAAGTCCAAGCACTTCTCCTCATTGGGATTATTTCGTAGGCACTTCTTCCTCTGGAATCTATCAAATAGATTACACCTTGGACTCCTCACGAAGAGGTCTATTGCATGGGTCACCTCTTATTATTCTTGGCCTTGTTCCTACTAGCCCCTTCTAGCTTTGGATCATTTCTCCTATGGTTGTGAGGGTTCTCCTTCTTATGGATGCTTTTGTTTGGGTGCCATCTATAATCAGAATAAGACCATGGATCAATAATCATTGTGTAACCTTAAAACAATTGGGATACCTTAACTCTTAAGAATAGTTACACATGGCTAAGTTGTGATTATGGTTGATGTAATGAATTTGATTATTATTTATTTTATGTTATTATGAATAATTCATCCCAGAAGTTGTTGGAAGGGTTAACTTAGAAAAATTTGATGTTTATATATGGTTAAGGTTATTAACCCTTTGGGGGAGTTAGGAAAATTTCCAAAACATTCCATCAATTTTTCATTGGAAACCTTAGGTTTTTTTTCCCCCACGATAAAGATCTTACCTCCAATAAGTGTAAGATAAAAAAATGATGTGATTTGAACAAATAGTTTGAAAGCTATGGGCTCTAGAAGGTTTTGGCTCTGAAAAATTGCAAAAAATTCCTTATGGGTTATGAGAAAATTGCAAAAAATTCCAAAGTTTCTAGTAGTATATATAGCATTTTTTCACTGCATCGACAAGGCCTCGTCAACATAGATATTGATCACCATTAACTTTCATTAACTTTGGTCAAACTTTCAAAATACAAGAAATTTTTTAATGAAATTGGGATTAAATGAATGCTTAGAAGACCAAGAATAGTGTGAAATCATGAGAAGAGGACATTGAAGTTCATAAATTTGAAAAAATGGAGAAATTTTGATTTAATGAATGAATGCAATGAAAGATTAAGGAGTATTGAGTAGTTTACACAATGGAAAATATGAAATATAGGATTGTAGTAATGTCAAAGCTAAGGAACCTTAACTAATCAAGCAAAAACCTATGCAAGTGGATCCTCCCCATAGTAGGCTCATGCCCTTTTTTCCCTTTCATAACCTTAACTAAGGGGTCTGTGGGCCCCATAGTTGATTTAATGATAATTTAAGGACTGACCCAAAAGAATCCACTTAAAAATCCGAACACATCAAACAAAAACATAAAGCATAACATAGAACCTAGCAGTGAGGTGCATTATGGCAACATGGATGGATGATAAAGAAGGTGGAATGGAGTTCCAAATTGAGGTCATAAGAAGTCCCTTGTGAAATTTGTGGTTAAAATGACCCAAGAAGTTCCATCCTTAGTCTAGACCAAAACCATTCACTTTCAATGACTTTGCATCACCATTCTAAAACCAATCCACCCACTCGAGACACAAGAGTGCTTTCACAAAATAACCATCATTCCAAAAAGAAAAGAAAGGAGAAGTAGGAAGTGAGAGAGAGGGCCTTAGTTAGAGGGAATCTTCAAGCATAGTGTTGTTCAAGTCCCATAACCAGTGCTTGTAGCCCTTTTATTTTTCCAAGGGGTATGCTTTGAATTTACATTGTTATTTGTTTGTTTTTTTTTTAAATGGGAACCACACCATGCAAGGATGTATTTTTATCGAAGAAATGTGCTTTGAATTCCCATCATTTTTTTGAATCATGGGAACCACATAATAAAATGGCCATTATTTGTCTTCCTATCATTGGGTGGTATGGAATAGTAAGAAGTCCATGAGAAACACTCAAGCATTCAAGCAAGAAGAAGAGTATAAAGAGTATTGAGTTTCCCTTAAAGTCACAACCTTCATAAACCTTTAAATCCTTCCTAATCCCAAAACTACTAAGGTCACTTATTGATTAAGAGTTTCTTTAATGAAAAGGAATCTCAAATTCCCAGAACAAGGAAAATCATAGAGTTCATTGGATGGGCAGATGACATGGACTCATTGCTTATTCCATGAAAAATAAACTATGTCAAAGTCATCAAACATCATAATTGAAAAATAGAAACCAGACATTGACAATCACACATTAAGCACAAACCATCATTATTAAACATCAATAGTGATACTTTGTCTTATGACAATAAAGCAAATTTATTAGAAAAATGAGAAAATATCACACTTAAACAAAAGAAAAAAATAAAGTAAAATATATAAGAAAGTGTAAAATAATCAATAAAGTTAAAAGGTATTAAAATGATATAAAATTAGAATAATTTGAAGATCAAAAATTTGTAAAATCAAAAATGTGAAAGACAAAAAGGGTAGAAAAATTGAGAAACCATGGTAATGGTCAACACGGATGGCCATCTCCCCAACAATTAAGTTGGAGGGAGGAGATCTGAAAAATAGAACGTGATTGTCCATCTATTGAGGTGGTATTTACACTGGCCTATTTTGGTTCTAGGAAAGGCTTCACTTATTGGATATTAACTAACTGATTTTTATTTGAGCTGTTAGGTTTGTAAATTATCATGGCCCCAAAGGAAAAGGTTTGATCAATTACATAAGGTCCTTCCCTCAATGTTTGGAATTTTTTCTTTTAGGGTATATGTGTGGGGTTCTAGTAGAGAATGTTATCTCCTGGTTGGAGTTTTACTTTCTTGATTATAAGGTCATGATGTTGCTTGCTAAATGCCTTGTTCATCTCATTTAAGGATATTGCCACTAAGCAATTTTCATCTAGCACATTCAGATTGATCAATCTTTCCTTTTGTGCTAGACTTAGGTCAAGTTTTAGATCATAGGCCATTGAGAGTGTACAAATCTTAGATTGAATTAGGAGTGTTGGAAGTTTTTCATACACTAACTCATAGGGAGAATATCCAACAGGAAGTTTCCAAGTTGAACAATAAGCCTAGAGAGCATCATTCAGTTTTGTACTCTAGTCCTTCCCATATTTGCTAATGGTTTGCATTAGTATTTTTGTAATCTCTTGGTTGGTTACCTTTGCTTGACTTTTGGCTTCAGGGTCGTAAGGTGTTGTTAATTTATGTTCGAACCTCAAGATTTTCATTAATTTTCTAAATGTGCACCTATGAAATGAGTTCCATTATCAAAAATTAGTGAACATGGCATCCCAAACCTATTCATGATATTTTGTTGTATAAATTTAGTAGTAGTGGATGATGTACAATTAGTAACAGCTGCTGCTTCTGCCCATTTTGTCTAGTAGTGAACTACTAATATAATATAGGCCTTTTTGTTCGACATGGATGTGATGGGACCCATGAAGTCAATGCCCCATTTGTCGAAAG
>MNCI01030271.1:0-38671 GCA_015680685.1 Gnetum montanum | reverse complement strand
GAAAGGTTTTAGTGGTTGAATCCATTATCAAGGACCTTCCATGTGAGTGGTCATCCCCCCATCAGGTTGACAATGTTTACAAGACTTGATAAATTGGTGGGCATCCCTAAAGATTGTGGGCCAATATTATCCTACCATCAAGATTTTTATGACCATGCGTCTACCTACATAGTGGCCTCTTCAAGGTCCTTCATGAGCATCCTGGAAAATGTGCAATTGATCTTCATCACGGACACACCAACGGATCAAGCCATCAACACACACATTGTAAAGGGGTTTGTTGATTTCCATAAAGTATTTGACCAGATGAAGAAATTGTTTCTTTTTCCTAAATCCAAGTCATATGGCTTCTCTTGAGTAAGAATATATGTGAGGATGCCATTATACCATATTACTTTTTCAACTGTTTGTTCATTTATTTCTCTAGTAAAGAGGAGTTTGTCTGAAAACTAATCAGAAAGTAGCCTCTCCTCCTATTTGTTATCGCATCTTAAGTGAGAGAGGTGGTTAGCAACCACATTCTCAGTCCCTTTTCGATCTACCATAGTAAGATCAAATTCCTACAAGATCACAAGCCACCGTATAACACGAGGGCTCACCATCAGCTTATTCATAAAGAAGTAAATTTCACTGTGATCCATATGTACAAATACCTTATAACCTAGCACATAATGTCTAAAATTTTCTAGCACATACACCACTACCATTAATTATTTCTTCATGGTGGTGTAATTCAACTATGCCCCCACAATGCTTCTACTCATGTACTGAATATGACATGGACATTTCTTATTGTCTAGCTACATGAGCACTGCTCCCAAAGCATGGTTGATGTGTCTATCATGATATCGAATGGTTTGGATCAATTTGGTGCCCGTAGGATTAGTGTTTCTATGAGTTTCTCCTTTAATTATTGGAATGGGTGTTCACATTCCTTGGTCCAAATGAAAGGTGCATCTTTCTTTGTAAGTTCTACCAATGGCTTTGCAATCTTAGAGAAATTCTTAATAAATCATTGGTAGTAACCAGTGTGTCCAAGGAATGATCAAACATCTTTAATAGTCTCTGGTTGGCATGTTATTCCTTGGATAACCCTTATCTTTTTTAGGTCTACCTCAATCCACTTTTGTGAAATTTGGTGTCCTAGCACAATGCCTTCTTGGATCATGAGATGGATCTTTTGCCAACTGATCTGTAGGTTTGTCTCTACACATTTCTTTAGTACTTACTCAAGTCAGTCAAAGGCTTGCTCAAATGTAGCTCCATAGGTGGAGAAGTCATCCATGAAAACTTCAACACCACTACCAATTTGTTGCTGAAACATACTCAAGGCCAAGCATTGAAATGTTGTAGGGGCATTGCATAGGCCAAATGGAATCTTACAGTATGCAAAAGTCTCCTAGGAACTCATGAATGTTGTTTTTGCCTAGTCTTCTAGCACAATTTGGATTTGGTTATAGCCACTATTACCATCCAAGAAACTATAATAATAATGCCCAAATATCATATCTAACACTTGATCTACAAACGACAAAGAAAAATAATCCTTAAATGTTTCCATATTTAATAAACTAAAGTTGAAGCAAACCTTCCATTTGACATCCTTCTTTGTTACTACTACAAGTGGGCTAACCCACTCACTATTCGTGATTGGATAGATGAACCCTACCAAAAGGAGTTGCTCTATCTCCTCCTTGATGATTTTCTTTAATTTGGCATTCAACCACCTCTATGGCTACCTTCTAGGCTTCATGGTTAGATCAATGTAGATGTGATGCTTGCATATCCTTGGATTGATTCCTGTTAGCTATGGATATGACCAAGCAAAGGTTGTTGACCATTTATTCACCACATTTAACAACTTTCCTTTTTTTTAGGAGCAAGTTTGACATTAATGATGACTGGTATACCACTCTTTAAAAATTCATACTCCATACTAGTCGATAAAGTTTTTAGTTCTAAGGGCTCCTGCTTGAAGTGATTAGGGATTTCCAACTCTCCCCAACAGGTATCATCATCTTCATTAGAGAGTTGGGAATGAACTTATTCAATTTTTTCCATGCCTTCAACAGATGCACATGTTAGACTCTCAATTGGCTCCATGCATATTGTGCTACTATCTAAATTAGCTATCAGCCACTGGGTGCCCTCTTGCTTTGTGGTTGCTATGTACAAACACCGTTGAATATTAATTTCTTATGCACACTAACTACATGCCTTAATATATGTGCTCTTGATGGAACAAATCTTTTGC
Source organism: Gnetum montanum (assembly GCA_015680685.1). Lineage (NCBI taxonomy): Eukaryota > Viridiplantae > Streptophyta > Gnetopsida > Gnetales > Gnetaceae > Gnetum > Gnetum montanum. The sequence continues at coordinate 36,417 of MNCI01030271.1, read as the reverse complement.
ACACAATTGCAACCATTATCACTGTATGTAATGCATGGAATATGCTTCTTCTCAATTTTTCCTAGCTCATTTTTCTTAGATATTTCAAGAGACAGGTCCCTTATACCCATTCATGAATCAATTGTGCTTAACCAAGTCCTTCCCATAATAATGGAATAGTCACTTTTGCAATTGTCCACCTTAATTACAAGAAAATCAGTAGGATAGGACCACCCATAGACTATGATCACAATATCCTCTACTAATCCCAAAGAAACAGTAGTCGATTGATCTACTAATTCTAAACGGATGTTACTCTTCTTAAGAGGTGGTAAGTTCTAGGCCTTGTACATATCATGGGAGATGTGGATAACTTTAGAACTAGATTCAAGAAGAGTTTTTCATGGCTCTTGTCTAGTAATTTGTAGATAGATAAGTGGACTTCCTGGATTAGATCTTCTTGTAGGAAGGTTACTATCCTTGATCCAATTAGAAATAGTATAGGTTAACATTATAGTGCGGATCCTAGGTAACACTTGGTTTGAAGGGCACTTGAAGGTATTTGATGTAGAGGATGAGGATGTTGGAGATGTAAGGTGATTAGCTAGAGTAGGTTGTGAGGGCTAGAAAGGACTGCTAGGCTAGAAGAAAGGTTGTTTCCTTGATTGATTATCCAAACCACTTGCTTGAAAAACTAGTTGTAAGTGTACACCCCTTGTAGCATTTCATTGTTGTGGCTATGGTGGAATCTCACCCTACATGGATAAAGCAGGAGCTAATTGAGTTGAAGGTCAAGGTGTAGGTGCAGAGGGATGTGGAGGATGATAAGCATATGGATATGGGTTTTCCCTTCGAGTAGATGGTGAATGTGTTCAATGGTACTTTGGAGGATAATAATGATGCTAGAATGATGCATGACTCTCAGAACTTCTAAGGGAGACGGGCTACTGAACATAGTACCCGTATGGATCTGGTTGCCTATAAGGGTACTACTGCCTTGGCAGTGGCATTCCCCATGATTTTGGTTGATACCACTATTGATATTATTCATACGGTTGTGGAGGAGTTCCACTTGGGTAATAAGCCTATTGTTGCTAGTGGAACTATCTTGGACTGCCTTGAGGATAAGGCAATTTCTTGGAGCTTGCCTACATGCTAGGCAAGGATTCAATGTGTACACTTTAGACTCTTGTAATTGTGACACCATAGGGCAACATCCCTTTGGATGTTCATATTAACAAATGTCACATTCAGTTTCATCATCAAAGTTAGACTCCACAACTTTCTTTACTATAGTAGCTTTTCCCTTACCTCTTTGGTAGGCATGTTCATCTTCGTTTCACCTCCTATGATTATGATCACTATTTTTCTCTTTGGATTCTTTGGTAATCTTTAAAGTGGTTTGAAACTTTTCATCCAAAGAGTCCCATAACTTGTCAACCTTGGCTGAAATATCAAAAACAAATTTTTGGATGGGCAAGATCTTTTTATTCACCACTTCATCAAGGTTTGACTCTTCCTTGTCATCAAATCAACCCTATCATTTTCTAATAGAAGTATTTTTATTATATTCTTCTTTTGCTACTTTGTTCAATTAGCCTTTGGATCTAATGAGCCTCATTTTAGACAATCTTCCTTGGGAATCCAGCCCAAGGGTTCTTCTTATTTCTTCTTTAAGCCCATCTATGATGTGGAAAATTTGTTTTCACTAAGAGTAACCATGGCCAGGGCATCGGTATAGGAGTGAATACTATTAGCTCATGGTAGCATCCAAGGTTCATATGCTCCTTGTTTTTAGCCTTGGATTCACTTTCTCATATTAGACACTCTAGAGTATGTGTAGTATTTGTCATTGAATAGTTCTAACATGGTACTCCATCTATGGATAGATTCTAACTCTAAGGACTGATACAAATTTTCAACTTCCTTAATCAGTGTCCTTGGGAAAAGCTTGAGTTTTTACCACTCATTCTCTATGTTTTATAAGGAATGGGCATCTTAAAAAGCTTGTAGATGTGTCTACAAATAGAATTGCATCCTCCCTCAAATCTTGGGATATTGTTCATATCTAAGCACTTGATCTAACTATCCTTCATATGCCTAGTTGGGATTTTCACTACCTTTGTAATGTTGACCATACTTCAAGTTGGCAATGAAGGTTCATCATCATCACTACATTGATGATGTCGATGATTGTTTTGGCCAACCCTTCAATTTTGGTAGCCTTCATGGTCATTGTTGTTTCATTGATCACCTTCATCATGATTGTTTCGAAAATAGCTTCCATGAGAACCATAAGATGAAAAGGAATGTTCGGAATCAGATGAAGAGGATGAAGAGAAATGTGGACTGCCACTACCACCATGGTGTCCACCACCACTTTTACACTTTTTATGATCATCATAATTATATCCCTTATTATTTTGATGTGTACCCGAGTCCCTACCTTGGCTATCACTCTTTCCTGACCCCAATTTATGAACAATCGATCATAGGATTAGGTTCATACTCTTACCATCAGTAGCAGGGGGTGGGGAATCTTCATGTTGAGAACCTTCCAAGGAAGGATCCTCATTGTCTTCTTGATCTAGTAGGATCAAGGGGTTACTGTAATGTTTCCCCTTTGTAGCTTCATAGAATTTCTCTTGATGTTTTTCTCATTTACATTATGTTTTAGTGGGATAGTAGTTCTAAGTGTCATATCCATCCATAATGTACTCCTTGTGAAGATCTGCTATGCCCAACTTCTTAAGGATTTTAAACATCATTCCAAGCACAGATCTATCAAGGGCTAAAACAACATTGCCCTCCATATCATGCCATTGCATCTATTCATCCTAATGTGGGATGAAGGTGAAATTTGGCACAAACTCATTTGGATGAGTGTATACCACCTTACATTCTTATGGGACTAGTGGTTTAGTATCTTTTGGCTTGTAAAAAGAAGAAGATATTTTGCAAAATAAAATGAAATTATCAGTGTGTTTTTATAATTTTATGTATAGTGGGAATGATATGGGCCTTTAGGTTTTTACAATGATATTAATGATATTCACTTAGACCTAAGTAGCGCATGTTCCATAAACAAAGTCCCTAGAAACAGTGCTTATGATGAGCAATGAGGAACCCCTATGTCCAAACATATGAATCACAAGTGTTCATGCACGATCTAGTTGAATTCTGTGAAATTTATCATTTCTACTGCACTATCCCTTTAGGAAGTGAATCTAGCCTTAAGGTCAATTGTTTTCTTTCCAATTACACTTGTGACATTCATTGGTATGGTTAAGTGTAATTGAAGTATTTGATTTTTATTACTTTGATGTTTTATAGATTAGTGCTCAAATATAGATAAAAGTAATTTGATTAACTAATCTAAATTAACTAATTTACTAGCATTTAACTAATCCTAACATAAGTATCTATTCTCACTTTTCATACACATCCTGAACCCACATATCCACTACTAAGCAACCAAGCACTACACTACCTAGCATTCTAAGTAATAATGCTATTGGAATTACCAAGAAAATACATGTTACGCACGAAGCAATCATACTTATGTATTTAATTTATCTAGCTTAAATTGTTTCATTAACTCAATTGATAGAAAATATTTACGAAATAATTTAAAATATTTAACAAATAATTGAAAACATTGAATGCATAAATGAAATAGTTAATCTATCCAAAGTGCTACAAGGTTTATCAGAATGCTCATTTTTATTGTTGCACACACTATCATGCTTACGTACAACAATGCTCGAATAAAGATCTATACACTTAATGACTCTTGCTACAACACTCTGGGAAAAATATTCTAACTTTCAAATGGAAAAAATGCAAGAGCTTTGCTACTACTAAAATCTACATTGCCATAAATGTGGCTGGTAGGCATGTATTTATAGGCAATGAATAGACACTGCATCGATAGGGCCTCGTCGATGCAAGGTGAGATGTGTTAATGAGGTCTCATCGATGCAGTCAACTGTGTCAACGAGGCCTCATCAATGCAGCCAACCAACAATGACTCATCAAGTTCCCATTAATGCTTTACTAATTGTGCATGTAACTAATGTGGAATAGTAACTAACAAATAATTTTCTTTTAAATTAAGGCCTCTTGCTAGGAATAGGAATGCTTTTTGCCTTCTACATTTTCCAAAAAATTTTAATATAAGGATTGATTTACCGAATCTTGGGTAGGATCACAATATAGAATGTACTCTTGTATATTTCATTTATTAAGCAATAAAATCAAACAATGAAGTTATCTTTTATCATGTGTGATGAGCAGCAAGTACCCCCTATACCCAACCATACAAATCACAAGTGTTCATGCACAATATAGTCAAATTATATGGATGGGACTAGTTGTGGCATCTAGATCATTATGTTTTGATTGTACTTTGTTGTCTTTCCACTTAAACTAGTGGTAGCTTTGTCACATATGGTTTGGTCCAAAGTGAGGCATATGATTGTTGATATTGTTTTGGATTTATGCTACTCCTAACGATAATAGAGAAATTAATTATTTAATCTAATTAACAATGGAAAGATAAAGTCTAAACTATCTTACGGGTGATGAGTGTCGGTTTTGAGCTTTTCATACACATCCTGAACCCATGTATCCACTATTGGAATTACCAAGTGCTACACTACTGAGTAAACTAAGCAATAACACTACTAGGATTAACAAGGGAATGTGTGTTTACACTCGAAACTGGTCGCACTCATTCCGCCAATTCATTGACATGTATAGAAATGTAAATATTAACTAAGTACATGGAATATAAATTGCATTAAAAGTAAATTTAATCTATGTCAAAGTACTGCAATGAATAAGAATCAATGAGACATTCATGGAATGTGTCCAAGTACATTACCACTCAAACAAGATGTTGTACAACTGACTCTGATCCACACTGTGGGCACTCACTAACTGTTCTTTAAGATTACGAAATAAAACTGCACAAATATTTATAGGTGAAAACACATCCCACAATCTCAGATATATGATATTGAAACTTGTACCATGATATCAGGGATTTGATATCAAGGCGTATGAAAAATATGATTCATCAATGTGCTTCCATCTACCATTTTTTGGACTATTTATTCAATAAAGATATAGAAAAATGACATGTAAGCTATAAAACAACAAATGCTTATCTAGAAATAAATGTACACATAGACAATAGTTCTTAGTTATAAGAATATCAAGCAAAAGGTATTTTAGTAAAAGACTTAGCTCAATCCGGAGAGCTAGTTTGATCGACTAAAGGATAGCCTTTGTGTTGATGCGTAAATTTTGGACATATGAACACCTGTGAAAACTCGTTTTAAGATACTATCGCCTAGGGCACCTCCCGTATGGGTACAAAAAACTGGGAATAGTCTCAACTCGAAAGGGCCATGTGACAATAATAATAATAATAATAATGAAGCTTAACTATTTCAAAGTAATTTGGAATTAAAATGCTTATACAATTTAAACTACATCAGAAAAGGGCACATCGTTGGCAGTAGACGCAGTTACCAAATTTTAACAAGCAGATTGCACGTAAGCATAAACTTATACTTACTATTGTGCTGCAAATGCAGACAAGAAAACTATACTTATAAGGGCAACGCAATGAAACAGAACAATGCAACAGGGACCATAGGGAGTTTCCCCATTGAAAACAGTTTACAAGTTAAAAATTGCAATATATTAGTATCTAAGGATTTGTGGATTTGAAACTGGAAAAAACCAAAGGAATGCTACTGCTTTAAATTATAAAATAATGAAAGTTTAAGCATTTTAAAAAAAGGTTTAAAATTAATGCATAAAGTGATATATGACACAATGTACCGGTAACATGTTTGGAAATGTTGAAAATATTGAATATCTGTAATTGAAAATGTCAAACATTTTTGATATTGCTATATGTCGCTAAGATGCAAGTGTGGTTGTAACTGTCCATCACGTTATTTGTGATCACAGGCGTCTGCTGTTACCCTAGCGTCCAGAGAGAAGGCCACCGTCTGCAGGTTTGTTGCTATCAGATGTGCGCCGCTCATAGCAACAAGAGGCAAACAGAAGAACAAAATAAAACAGCGGTTGTTGATGGACATGCCCTGCCAGCTGCTATCGTTTCAAAAAGAAAGATTGGCCACCAGTCTCCCCCTTGTTGCCAATTCTTGCCCCTCTTTATAGCTGCCCTGCGAAAGAAACCCTAATCCTAAACCACCAACTGCCTTTGCCATGTCAACCGCAACGCAATAAAACTAAAATAAGAAAATGAGCAAAAAAAAATAAGCCTTAATTTTTATGGTTTATGTCGAGATTTCTTTTATTTTTTTATTTTTATTTTTTGAATTTTTTGTGATATTAAACTTGTTCAAGCATGGCTCCAGGAAAGCATGGGAGGATTGTTATCTAACACTTACCTATATTTATGGTGGTACTGTTCTTAATTATCTGATGCTTAAATTTAGTAATGCTCGAATTATAAATAAAATAAAGTACTAGTTACTATTGGTCAAGGTCCTATGCCTAGCATGGATGAGGTTGGCCTCAACACTTAGCCCCCAAACTATAGATTGCATGCAAGTGCAAGGACCATAAACTTTTGAATGAGAATGCAATGAATGGGGAAACAAAACAACATGAAACCAGAAATGCAAACTTGAAAGTAAACTATAATGTTCTAAACATGATCAAAATAACCAAATAATCAAAAGATACACCGACATAGGCCATCCAAATAACCATTAAAATCTAAATATATAAGTTATTGCTATTTTATAGTGTTTTTCAGCATGGCAAAGGTGGTTGGGAGACATTCGCAGGGAAGGCTACCAAGACAATAGTTACGGAAACGGAAACGGGACGACGGGCAACGACAACGCACTGGAAACTGCAAAAAATTGGAAACCGTAAAAAATTAGGTTGCGAAAAAGAAACAAGCTTTCAAATATAGAACCAACTTGTAACTTCAGCAATTTTTGTATTTTAGTAAAATTATGTGTATATTTCTTTGTTCATATAACAACAATTTAAAATGTAATACAATACAATGATTTTTATATATAAAAATTTACAATATTTTTATTTATTGGTATCTCAGAACAATTACTCATCAATAAACTTAGACAAAAGTTGTAAAAGAATTTATTTAAAAAATAAATATTTAGACAGAGAGGTAATCATTCTGCTAGAACTTGACAGTGACAAAAAGGTAGTGGCAGAACAAGTGAACAACATTCTAAATTCTCCGTAGAGTCTCACACCAATAATAAACGCAGATTCACCATTGCATGTTAATAATCAAAGAAAATCTTGAAAGATAAGTTGAAAACAATGCAAGACTCTGCGGGCTTTTTCATCTAGCATGAGGCAAGATCCAAGATTAGTTCTATGAATAGAAGGATTTGCTGCCTCCTTGAAATAGGAATAGAGAAAGGCCAAAGACAAGCTTATTATATTAACTTTGAAGAGATGGACTTTAAGAATGAGACCTTATTTTGTCAGAATAAAAAACTCTCACTCACAAAAAAATCTCTCAGTAAAAAAGGATCAATGAAGAGATTATGTACAAAAATGGTCTCTGAATCTGCAGTTTAGCCCATTTTGAAGAGGGAGGAGGAGTGCTTGTTGCGTTGCCGGTAACTATGCTTAAATGTGTTGCTTATTCCCATCCGGTTTCAAAATGCCTCATGAACAGTAACCGTCACTTGGTGGGCGAAATGTTTCTGGGCAGACTGAAACGTTTTTACACGTTTCTTTACGTTTTTGACACATTTCCGTTGATTTTATTTTTTAATTTTAGGTTTCAAGATACGAAAGCATCCAATGCTTTATTCTCAACAACGACATCTGTCACGAATTAAAAGCAGGTCTGCAAGGAATTAAATGTGCAAAAAATTTAGGGTTTATTCTATGGCGAGACGTCAATAAAATTAAATGCAGGTCTGTGAACGCTGCTAATCTTGCTATTTACGTAACTTCTATCTAAGATATTGTAAATTTTTATGTATAAAAATCATTGTATTGTAATGCATTTTAAATTGTTATTCTATGAACAAAAGAAATATTTGCTAAAGTTACTAATTGGTTCTATAAAGCTCGTTTCTTTTTACAACCTGATTTGTTTGCCATTTCCGTTGCGTTGCCGGTAACTATGCTTAAATGTATTGCTTATTGTCATCCCCGCCTAAATTTTTTTTCCTCCTTGTTTGCCGTTGCCATCCTCGCGTAAATTTTTTTCCCTCCATGTTTGCGGTTTCACAAATATGGCCCTAAATTTTTTTCTCTCCATGTTTGCCATTTCACACATTCAATTTTAGTTGAAAATAAAGCATGTCTCACATATCTTTGAAACCATAAAATTAAAAAATAAAATCAAAATAAATCAAACGTGTTAAAAATGTTTCAGTCGGCTCGGAAATGTTTCACCCAGCAAGTGAAGGTTACTGTTCATGGGTGACGGCGTTTTAAAACGGGTTTATGAATTCATTGCGTTTCTGGCAACACAGACCAAGACAAAGAAACAAGCAGAGAAAAATGCCACCTTGATGGCCTGGTTGGCATTAAAAGATATGGGAAGCTTGGAAGCAGCGTTAACACGAGGCCCTATGGACGCACAAGTTTCAGCCACGGTGAATGTGGAGAGCTTTTGGAAATATTATCATAATGCCCTACCCAAAATATCTTACTCCCAAAACTGCCGAAAAACACTTTATTTTCCATCCCACTGAGAAGCACAAATGTTGCTTTATTTGATGACATCATCTCATTTTATATTACATTGACGTCAATATATATGGAGTTTTCAATACTTTTTAATCTTCTTTGGGTAATAAATGTTTATGGATCAACTAACGTTGATGAACTTAATGCAACAATAAATACTTTAAGGGTTTACACATACCTTTTTGATTGAAAGAACCTAATGTATCAAGAGATCAATCTTTTGAATGAAGTAATAACTTTAAATAATTTGGTGAGAAAACTAATTAAAGCATGGGAGATGTTGACACCAACACTTAACCCCCAAACTATAAATTGCATAAAAGTGCAATGATAGCAAAAAAAAATAAAAAATAAAAAATTAAAAGAGCAGAAGAATAAGAAAAATATGAAGAATTAAAAGGATCATAAAATAACAACAAAATGAAATTTGCAAGAAAACTATAATGTTTTAAACATGACTAAAATAATTACATAATCAAGAGTGTAATAAACATGGACCACTCCTTTTTTGGATCATCAATTTAATCAAGATTTAATATATATACTCTACAAACCATAATTTTAATTACATAAACATATATTGTAACCTATAATTAAGAATTCACTCCCAATCATCTCACAAATAAGAGTAATTAGTATGAGGACCACTTAAAGGACAAGACTTAGGCCAAACTTAATGAAGAGGACATGCTTCTCTTAGATCATAACTAGCCACAACTTTTGAATTTTTTCTTAAGTTTGTTTTTTTTCTCTTGAAATTTGGGGAAATAAGTTTAAAAGGGAATCGAGGCTAGTGTGAGGATTACTTGGATCCCATCACACTTAAGAACTTATTACATTACCAATGAACATGGTTCTTGTTTTGTTTTTTTTTTCTTTCTTGAGGAAACTTTGCTCATGGTGCACTTCATTTTTAAGGTAGGAATTCCAACATGAATCTGGCTGATTAGCTACACTGCTAAAGAACATGTCCTTTTGGAAACTTTGCCCATAGTGTAGTTCAACCATCATGCATGTGCCTTTAATTATAAGCTAGATGACATCATAGTAGGTCTTCTAGGTGGCTAAGGGTTGATCTAAGCATAGTAGGTCTTCTAGGTAGCTTAGATCTCCTACTTGAAAAACTTAGTAATTAGCTTGACAAGACCAGTTCCCCTAACTGACTTCACTACTTTTCATTGGATATCAAACTCTTATAGTTTCGTAACCCATTTAGCATGTTTTTCACTAGGATCTTGTAACTTAGCTAATTCCACAATGGCTGAATTAGATACTATAACACAAACTTTTGCATTTAACAGATAGTAGCAGAATTTCTTTTAAGGATTTTATCATAGCATACAATTATTTCTCTATTGGTGAATACTTTAATTCAACATCTTTCAAGGTGTAGACATAAAAGCTATGGCTCTTTCACCTTAACCAACTACATATTGGGTTAAGATAGTGATGGGAGTATTGTCACTAGAAAAATCATATAAAAGAAAATCATTCTCATACCATGAAGAAGTTAAAATTGGAGCATCTATAATTATTGATCTTTCGGTATGCCAAACCTTAAGAAAATTAGAGAACATAGGTTGCTTATATGTGTCTGTATGTGTGATTGTTGTGCTTGCAAGACAAAACCCTTAAATCAAGACAAGAAGATTTGAGGAAGTTTGATAAGCATGGACAAGGAATAAAGAATTCATCATTCAAAGGAAGGATGAAGAAAGACATCTCTAACAAATAGTATATGTCTTGGTAGAATTGAAGGATGCATAGGTAAAGACATCTTCAAGAAACAACAAACATCTTTCCTTAGGTAAACATGTCTTCCATCAAGCAAAGATGTCTTCATAGAATGTAAGCTAGTTTCAAATAAACATCTTCTATTAGACAAAGACATCTTCCCAAAATGGAGATTTTAAAAAGACAACTTTCCTAGACAAAGACATCTTCCCAAAATATAAGGCAAATAGAGAAACACATCTAAAGCATGAAGAAGACATCTTCCATGATTATTAGTGATCATTGGCTAGTTGTTGCATGAGTTCCAAGATGGATTTGAAAATATGACATCTATAAGAATATATCATATGCATTGGAAAATAGGCAAGCTTATGTACAATCATTGTATAATCAATTGTCAATCATTGTAAACCTTGTTACTCCTCATTATTCTATCTCTTGATTATTGTAAAGTGTGTTGTACCTCAAAGTACAAGTGATGAATCATGGTTTGTCAAGTGTTGATATTGGACCCCTGTTATCGGACCCTTAATATCAGGTAAAAGATATTAGGTCTGATGAGTCTCGATATTAGGTACGCGATATCACGACATAACAAGCAATATCGGATACAAAGTATCATGGTTCCCATGTGAGTCTATAAATACACAATGGGACGCATGGAAAAGTAATAGTCAATTAGTATTAGAGTAGGATCTTTTTGTCAGTTTTTCCTCTCAACTCTTTTTCCCCAGTGCATACCTGCAGTGTGATGATTATAATTGTATAGAACCTTTATTCGAGTATGACGTACTTGGACACACACATGACTGGCAATAAAGATCGAGATTACTTCATCATTGCAACATTTACTTAATTTTAATTTTTATTTATTGCTTTTATAATTAATATTTCTCTACCGTCATTTCCTATCCCTGTTAATAAACACGGAATCAATATGACCTAATCATGAGCATTTCAGTGTGACTATTTGGTATCCCAATAGTGTACCTAGGACATGCGCTTGGTAATCCTAGAAGTAGTACACAAGCTCCAAGATGTGTATGGATGATTAAGGGACGTATGCTCATCACACTTAGGCTAGCTTAGACTCTCTTCACCCTTTCCCTCTTAGGTTAATCAAAGTTATTTCCATTGCCTTTAGGAATAGCACTAGTTTAGGACCACATCATACATCTCACTCTAGACTAAACCATACGTGCCAAAGCAAATACTAGTCCATGTGGGAAGACAACAAACTACGATCAACAAGTAACTATCTAGATACCACAACTAGTCCATCTGCAGAGTTCAACTAGATCATGTGTGAATGTTTGTATTCGTATGATTGAGTGTAGGGATACCTCGCCACTCATCATTGGCATCGTTGCCAAGGATAATGCTAGTTATTTAGATTTTTTATATCATACAAGATTGCTGTAACAAAGTATTCACGATATATCTTTTAGAAAAGAAATTAATTTCAACTAAGTCACACACGATTCACAACAATGTCTCTCTCACAAAACTATGATAATGGAACAACTAATAAGGTAATTCATTGGAGAACCAACAATTTATATGATGATGAAGACGAAGTTTGGAATACTCAATTTGATGTAGGGGTCTCCTATGTACATAAACAAAGACAACATCATCCCAACTTACAAACTCATAATCTACCTAGTGATAATGAACCCTTGCTAGCCACTAAGAGCCTAATTCATATACAAGAGGTTGTTCGCATATCCTATAGGCATCGCAAGGAAAGCCATCTACCCAAGCTCAATTTAAACAACTTTCCCAAGTTTTCAAGAGGCTATGATTTAGATCAGCAACAACATTTACAAGCCTTCTATGATGCCTGTGGATGGAACAACATTGATAATGGATGGCAAAAACTTAAGCTCTTTTTGGTGACACTCGTTGGCCAAGCAAAAGTATGGTACATGTCCTTAAGACCAAAATCAATTCAACGTTGGCCAACAATGGTAGAACTCTTTAATGAAAGATATCAAACCTATGTGAGAGTGTCATCCTTAAGGAGACAAATCCAAGAATGGAAACAAGGGCAACATGAAGCCTTGGACATGGCCTTAGAAAGATACTATTTGTTGTTAAACAATTGTCCATGCCATGGATTCTCCAAGGAAAGGCTAATGTATCACATCATGGATGGGCTCCGTAATGAAACAAGGGAAACCCTAGGGATGTATGCCCAAGGTCAACTATACGAGCTACGAGCCCACCAAATCCAAGAGCTTATTAAGTGGATAGAAAACGAAGAAGGAGAATGGCTAAATGGGAGAATGTTGAAAGCTCTCAACGAGACCAAAGTCTTGAATTAGCAAAGGTCCATGATCACGAAGAGAAGAAATTGACTCACCTCGAGGATGTGGAATTATCTTTCCTAATACTATAATCACTAGATGAAATCAAGGTAAAGATCAATAAGATGATGGAATGGATACATGAAAAATGTGGAGAATATGCCAACAGTATTAGAGGTAGAACCATGATGAACCAAGAAGCTAGAAAAAACACCCTTAGAAAATTGAAAAAAAGGGTTGAAGAGAATAAGAACTCAACTTTTAATCATACGTATCAATGTAAAATTTACCTATACGATCACCCAAAAGGTCAATGCCCAATCTTGTCACATTTACATGAGCATTGGGGAAGAATGTTACATCCAAAGTTCATGCAAAAATACTGTCTTCAATCATAGTGGCAAAGATCCCGATCATGGGGGAGGCCACCCTCAAACTGATCACACCCTTCATATCATCTAAACCTAAGTGCTTATTAGGTTTAACATCATATTTCCTCAATTGGTTCAACATCTTATATCTTACCACATTGTTATTATTCTCCTAAGTACTATCCGCCCATGTCATTTCCAACAAGATCATCACCTCATGTTCCTTACACTTCTTTTCAATTTTAATATTCTCATCCTTCACCTCCTTCTACATCACCACCAATAGTACTAGAAGGTTTTGCACCATAGCATCGACCCACAAACGTTACTTGTGCTGCTACAGTCAACCGTAGTGGGAATCTTCCACAACATCGAAGGTGTCCCTTCTTTAGACATGACCATAGAAAGGTATAGCACAATTCTAAGACCATTGCATCCTCCCACTCAGCACAAGTTCAACACTGTAGTGCATCCTTCTCCTCAAACTCAACACCTCATGTTATCTTATGAGGACCACCAATCAATATTCCAACAATTATGCAGCCTAGTGAATATAGCCACATAGGGAGACATATCAATCCTTACATACCATCTTATGGTCAAGGGTGCCATAGTGGTTCAACTCCATATCAATTAAACCCATCTTCTAACTTGCCCCACTATGTCAACTTTAATACAATGTGTGCACCATAATTTTGGTACATTCCAACCATGACATCAAAAAACACCCGATGGTTTGGATATGACCAGGTCCTAATATTTCCAGAATGCATGGATCTAACCCTTCCATTTATTAATTTTTGCTATGATCAAAAGTTTAGTTATGGGGGATATCCCCCATTCTAACAAGAAGAATTAATAAATATTTTTCCTTTTCTTTAATTTTACAATTTTTTTTCCAATTTTTCATCTTTTAATTTATTGTTTTATCTTTTTATCTTTTTATGAGTAATCTTATCTATGAATTAAGCACTCATGTGGCTCATTGGTTAAGGTGTTGTTCTTTGCTATCAAGTCTCGAGTAACTAATTATTTAAACAGTGAGATCATCCCATCCACCCAACCATTCTATTAATAAGAGGTTCTACTTTGGATACAATGATATTCTTGACATTATTAAAACTTAAAATAATTTTGTGCTCATTATACCCAGAGTGAAGAAGGATGGACTAAGAAGGAATGGCCTAAGTATGACATCAAGGGGACTTGTGGATTCTCTTTGGTGACATCTGTAGGAGTTACCATGCATCCTAGGTGTACCAAGATCCTTGTAGGTCTAATGAAAAATGGAAGTAAGAGTAATAAAGGCACTCACTCAATAAAACCAATGCTATTCTAGGGGGTCCCCACTGGAAATACATGCACCCATGCCTGAAGGTAGGTGGCTTCTCTAGATTAAGCATTCAAAAAAAACATTGAAGAAAAAATAAAGAGAGAGAGCAAGAAGAGTGTGCCAAAGAGACCACAAAAAAAGGAAAAGGAAATATCAAGCTAAAAGTGCTTCAAAGAAATTCCAAATCACTCCTTCCTTGAACAAAATGCATCGTACACCTTGTTGTCATGGTACTCTTATGGTTACCCATCATGGGATGAAACAATGTGATGTCACTAATTGGAGGAATGGACTTGGTCTTGATTCTAGAGCGATATGTTAATAACACACTAATCATGCCCTACACTCAAGATTCATTGTGCCCTAGGTTAGTTACCTCATGTCCCAATCTCTACAATCCCTTCTATAATTCACCTCATCTCGCTATTCATGAATTGCTGACTCATGTCTTCTGTCGCATAGAATTCCTACCTTATCACAGTAGTATCAACATGTGTGTGTTTTGTTGCATCAATATAGATTACATTTAACCCTTCTAGTGCCTACAGACATTTTAAGGTATGGTTACACAAGGGCATTATAGGTTTGAACCTACTTTGGGGAGGACCCACTTGCATGACTTTTGTAAATTCTACTTGTTGCACACCACCACATTATTTTATATTCTCCGAGTACTTCATTGTTAAATCTATTCTTTCCTTTGTCATCATTTTATCAAACGTTCCTCAAAACCATTACATGTCCTTTTATGTGTCACCTAAACAAATCAGGTTACACATTAAACTTTTAGGGAAACTTCCTTGAAAAAAATTTCTAACTCTAAAATCACACTAAGCAAAGAATTCAAAATTTATTAAATACAATGAGTAAGGTATGAAATAATTGAAATTCTTTCAATAACCTTACTAACAATTGATCTTTGTGTGATTATAGGTGGACCTTAAAAGAGGACAACAAGAAGGACCTTCTCAAGGTGCAATTGAATGCCTAGGGTAAGGTAAAGACCAAGGACCTCATGTAGAACATGCAGAGTAGGAGGCACAATCATTCAGCATCCATTAGGGACCTCCTATCACTGCACAATTTGACCAAGCAAAAGGTAGAGAGGTCAGGGCCTGAGCCTATGAAGAGGAATAATAGCTATTTGTGGCATGGCATGTCAAGGCCAAGCAAGTGTTCCCATAGCTGTCATGTCCATGGAAAGTCCCAACTCCATCAAACATTGAAACATCAGCATGGATGGCTCATAATCCTTAGATAGAGGAGGAGAAACATCATGCACTTCTTCAATGGTATCAATCTCAAAGCATGGAGCATAAGAGAAAGGGAAAAGATCCATGGAGGAGCCACCACCACTAGGAACCACATGAGTTCCAATAAATTTTGTAATTTCATGTCTATGTCCAAATTTTTTTGTATTCAACTCTCCACTGCGACATGAATAAATTTCTAGTTAGTTAATAATCCCATACCTATCCATTGTGTAATCAATTGAACTTGTTCCTCACTATTTTTAACTCAAGGACGAGTTGTTATTCAATCATAGGGGTATGATGAATCATGGTTTGTGAGGTGCTGATATTGGACCCCTGATATCGGATACAAGATATTAGGTCTAATGAGTCCCAATATCATACCCTTGATATCGAACCCCCGATATTGGGTATGCGGTATCATGGCCTCATGATGAAGTGTCATTAATTCATGCATCGACTGGGCCACATATATGAAGTCGCATATATGTGCGCGCGTCAACGCGGGCTTGTCGACGTGGCCCTATTTACGCAACCGTCTATCTCAGCCTATAAATAAGAGGGCCTTCTGCCCCATTTAGGCATCTTTCAGTTAGTTGTAGCAAAGCTCTTGGAGTTTGTTCCTGCAAGAGATAGAATATTTTCCAAGTGTCTGCAGCAGGTGTAAGAAAAGTGATCGGCTCTTTATTTCAAGGATGTACTCATCGGGATGCTTGTATCTTTATTTCAAGGATGTACTCATCAGGATGCTTGTAAAAGTGTCGGGTCGTGTACAAGCATCCCGATGAGTACATCCTTGATTTCACATTAATACTACATCAATATGAGCATCTACGATGGCGGGACATGCAGGGCAATATTGTACACCCTCCCAATCGATCGGCTCCTGCGATGCTATTTCACAATCTTGGCAAATTGGACATCCAGGACCTTGGAGCAGAGTATGTCATGGAGGACCATGACTACCAGGACTATCATCTCACTGAGGCTCAATGAGTAAGAGATCAGTAGTAGGAAAACAGATATGAATAGCTGACGGGGAAACAATTTAGTAACCCCTTATTTTCGCAAGGGCTGCCAAACAATGGGGATCTCATCTTTCATGACACCCATTCAACTGAACTTCCCCTGGGGTAGCAGGTCCTCCAATCCATGATTCATTCCAAGCATCTAGGTGGCTAAGATTCCCAAGGGGATGAAGGGTCACATAGCAAGGATGAATGGGACAATCAGGACTGTCATCAGGGAAGAGGGAGAGATCCCTCTCCTTCTTCTCCATCCTCTCGCTCTTCTTCTCCTTCATCCAGCTCAAGCTCTGATCATAACCAAGGTATGAGAAAGTGAAAGGATAGGGAAAAAAAGGTTTGAAAGGATCAGAAGGAGCAACATAAGGAGACACGTGAACCATCGCATGATGCTTGCAACATGAAAGGAGGGATAGCTAGAATCGTCACATACATCATGGTCCCCAACAGGACTATGATTCAGATGAGCCATTGTTGGCTACCTGGAGTATGCTCCAGATCTATGAGGTAGTTCAAATCCCTAGTAGGCACATGAAGGATAGCTGGATCAAGCGTGTTGATATGAACATCCCCAGATTTGAAGGGAGATAGAACTATGATCCGCAGACTCACCTACAGGCGTTCCATGATGCCTGCACCCTGCAAAACATTGACAATGATTGGCAGAAGCTGAAGCTGTTCCCTCGCACCCTCATCAAAGAAGCTGAAAGCTGGTACCGGTCCTTGGAGCTGGAATCAATCAAAAGATGGAGTACGATGCTTGAAATTTTCAATGATAAATATCAAATGTACTCCAGAGTGGCGAACCTGAGATGACAGATCCAACGCTAGAAACAAGGGAATCATGAACCCTTGAATGCTACCATAAGCAAGTACTGCTTGTTGTTGCATCGATGATCTAGTCATGGTTACTCTCAGCGGGCATAGCTTCGTCACATCATTGATGGGATTCATTTTGAAATGCAAAAGACCCTTAGCATGTACGCCTAGGGGCAACTGTCAAAGATAAGGACCCATCAATTGCAACACCTCATTGAATAGGTGGCCAAGGAGGAAGGAGAACTTAGGAAAAAGGAGAGTGCAGAAGAATTCAACCAGGACCCTTCCCTAAAAAAAGAAATTCTATTTTTGTGATGAGGAGGAAGAATCATCGCTAGAAGCAGTGGTAAACCAAAAGACCTTGCCGTTACAAAATTTCACATCTAAAATTTCGACAAAGGTGGATAAGATGTGGGACTCCTTGAACGAAAAGGTCCAAAGCGTGTTGAAAATTGCAGAGGATTCCAAAGCACAAGGTAATGACTCTGATCGGCATAGGAAGAAGGAAGCTGAACGTGCCCAATATAAGGGAAAGGGCAAGGTTGCTATAGCAGAGTAGGTTGTAGACTCTAACACCGAGGGGGAAGATGAATGTGGCATATGCCAATATGAACATCCTAAGGGATGTTGTCCTATGGTGTCACATCTTCAAGATTCTGGGGTGTACACATTGAACCATCACTTGGCACAATGGAAAACACCCCAAAGGTTTCCTTATCCACAAGGCAATTTTAGGTAGTTCCACCAGTAGCAACAAGGATACTATCCAAGTGGAGCGCCACCGTAATCGTATGAATACTTCCAACAGTGGCAGCACCGACAAACATTGGGGATGCAACCTCCTAGGTAGCAGTACCCTTACAAATAGCTAGATCCCTATGGGTACTATGTTTAGCAACCACTCTCTCCAAGGAACTCTTCCAGCCATGCGACCTTTCAAAGTCATTATCACCCCTCGGAGTATTTTCGTCCTCGATCGCCATCACCCTAAGGGAAAACCCACATCACTTCTATCCTCCATCACCTTCTCTTGCCACTCCTCCACCACATCCCACTCAGCTGCTACGTACTCCATCAATGCAGGGAGAGATACCACCACAACTACAACAATGAAATGCTACGAGGGCTGTTCACTTACAATCGGCACCTTAGCCGAGTGGACCAGAATCCAAGCCATGAAAATGTCCCTTTTTCTAACCTAATAATTTGAACATACCCTCGCATACACTTGTGGCCAGTGCCTTTGAACCTACAAGAGCCTCCACTATTCCACCACCAGAGCAGCCTCCAAGCCAACAACAACAACACTCCAACGGCCATATGGTCATGCTCACGCATGATGTAACCGACTAGATCAAAGCATGTCACCTTCCCCAAAAATTGACTGATCTAGGTAGCCCCCTCATCTATCTTCAAGTGGCGGGGAATGGGCCATGCAAAGTTCTTCTCAACTTGGGTTTAGGGGTCAATTTGATCTCTCATGATATGTACAAGAACTGGAACCTGCCCCCGCTAAAGAAGAGCAACATTCGGTTCGAGTTAGTAGACCAGTCCATCATCGTTCCCTTAGGATTGATGCATGACATTGTGACCACCGTCTCTGGGTGGTCCTATCCTACTGACTTCCTAGTCATCCGTATAGATAACTGCAAGGGGAACATGCCAATCATCATGGGAAGGGCCTGGCTAAGCACGGTGGATGCATGACTAGGCCTCTGTGATCTATCCCTTGAAATTTCAAAGGAAAATCCTTTCGGGAAGGTTGATAAGAAATGCATTCCATGCATTGCGTACAGTGACTTAGGGTGCAACTATGTGCAGCAATTATGGTCCGCTAAGTGGATATCCCTTCAAGCATGCAGCTGGTGTATCGAGGAATCCCTTGTTCAACAGTGCCTATACGCAGCAGCGAATAACCAAGAAGGCATCCAGTGGCTGACAGTTGATCCTGCTAGCAGCACATTATGCATGGAACCATCAGAGGGGCTTGTACAAGCGTACATCGACAACAAATATGAAATGGAGGAGATTCATCAACAGGTCTCCACTGTTGATGACCAGGATGACTAGGGGAAGCTAGAAATCCTTGACAGCTTCAAACAAGAGCCCCTTGAGTTAAAATCTTTACCAGCTGACTTAGAGTATGCATTTTTGCAAAATGGAAAGCCGATAATCATTAATGCCACCCTTGCTCCAAAACAGAAGAAGTTGTTGGAGCTGGTAAACAAATGGGTTGCTGCATTCGCATGGTCATATCCTGAGTTGACTGGAGTTGATCCTAGGGTCTGCCAGCATCGGATCTATCTTGACCCTCCCATGAAGCCACAATGATTGCCACAAAGATGATTAAATCCAAAATTGAAGTAGGTTGTAAAGGATGAAATTGAATAGTTGCTAATGGCGGGATTCATTTATTCTGTCATCGATAGCGAATGGGTTAGTACACTCATTATTGTCCCTAAAAAAGGTGGAAAGTGGAGGGTTTGTATTGATTTCCGGTTGCTCAATATGGCAACATTCAAGGACCACTTCTTGCTCCCATTTGTGGACCAGGTGTTGGACACCATAGCTGGGCACCGCAACTACAACTTTTTGGATGGTTATATTGGTTATAACCAAATCCAAATAACACTAGAGGACCAAGCCAAAACTACTTTCACAAGTCCATAGGGGACTTTTGCATATAAGAAGATGCCCTTTGGCCTATGTAATGCACCTGCTATGTTCCAATGTCTTTTCCTAAGCATCTTCCAGCAAAAAATCAGCAATGGTGTAGAAGTCTTCATGGATTTAGCATTGTAGCATGCCTTGGACCATCTTGAGCAGGTTCTCAAACGGTGTGTAGACAACAATCTGTGGCTCAATTGGCAGAAAAGCCATTTGATGGTCCAAGAAGGCATTGTGTTGGGGCATCACATCTCACAAATAGGGATCAACGTAGACCTTGAAAAGATCAGGGTCATCCAAGGAATCACCCGCCAACCAAGTACCGTCAAAGATGTTTGGTCATTTCCTGGACACACTAGTTACTACCGGTGATTCATTGAAAAATTCTCAAAGATCACCAAGCTATTGGTAGAGCTAACAAAGAAGGATTCTCCGTTCATCTGGACCAAGGACTACGAGTCTGCATTTCAAGTGCTAAAATAGAAACTCATAGAAACTCCAGTTGTACAAGCCCCTGATTGGTCTAGACCCTTTCACATTATGATGAACGCATCCAACTACACCTTGGGAGCTGAGCTTGCACAGTGTGATGATCAGAAACATCCCTATTATATCCATTGTGCAAGCCATAGTATTTTGGGTGCTTAGTTGAACTACACCACCATCGAAATGGAATTGATCATGGTGGTGTTCTCCTTGGACAAATTCTGGCACTATGTGCTCGAATACAAGGTTTTTATGCATACTCACGATAGTGCTATCTAGTTCTTGATGAACAAACCAACGGTGAGCCCCCACATAATCTAGTGGTTGGTGATTCTTCAAGAGTTTGATCTTACCATGGTAGACAGGAAGGGGACTGAGAATATGGTTGCTGACCACTTGTCTCAATTACGATGGGATGATGCAGAAGAGGAGGAGCCCTTATCCAACCAATTTCCAGATGAACTCCTCTTCACAGGCGCAGTTGATCTACAAGTAACCAAGGAATCCCCTTGGTTCAACCACATCCTCACCTACCTCACCACTCAAGAGTTGCCAAAGGAGTGGAACCATCGGTAGAAACAATAGTTTCTCCATAAGGCCAAGCATTTCATGGAAATTAATGGCCACCTATACAAGGTGTGCGCAGATGGCTTGGTTTGATGGTGTGTCCCTGATGATGATACACTACGCGTCCTCCAGGATGCTCATGAGGGCCCTTGTGGGGGCCACTATGCTAGACACCACACCATCATTAAGATCTTACTTGCAGGGTATTACTGGCCCACCATCTTCAGGGACGCATAATGGTTCGCCTGCTCCTACGAATGCTGCTAGAGGAACGATGTGATGACAGAACGGTTGGAGGGACTTCAACAATGGATCTAGCCACTAGAGCCCTTTGACATTTGGGGTATCAACTTCATGGGACCCATCACACCCTTGTCAAATGAAAAGACATACATCATTGTAGTTGTGGACTACTGTACAAAGTGGGCTGAAGTGGCAACCATCGTCGACTGTTCTTCCAACACCATCGCATAATTTTTCCAACAACAAATCGTTAATAGGTTTGGAGTGCCACGTGCACTCATTTCTAATAATGGATCTCACTTTACAGGTGTCAATTTTTGGAAACTCATGCAACACTTAGGGGTAACACATAAATTCACAACTCCCTATCACCCCGAAGCCAATAGGCAAGCCGAAGTCACCAATAGTGAGATCACCAAGATCCTTACCCGAACCATCAGCAAATACAGGAGGGATTGGAGCACTAAGCTTAACGATGCCCTATGGGCCTATCGCTCCACTTGGAAACTTCCTATAGGGTACTCTCCTTATGAGTTAGTGTACGGAAAGTTGCCAACAATTCCCATTCAGGCCAAACTCCACACACTATCCAATGCTAGTGACTTAGGCCTTGACCTACTACTAGCACAACGTGAACAACTGATCAATCTAAGTGTGCTAGATGAGAACCGACTAGTGGCCCTATCCTCCAATGATATCCACAAGGCCTACAACAAAAAATTGACATGATCTTAGGATTCATAAGGTCACGTTTAGATGTGGAGAGAAGGTGTTGTATTGGAACCCCTCACACATATCCCAACTGACCAAGTTTCAAAAATTATGGGAGGGACCTTACATTATCTCTGAAACCTTCCCATCTAGGGCCTTGCTCATCCACAAACCTACGAACCCCACTAGAACACAGTTAGTCAATTGTCAACAACTAAAACCTTTCTGCGAGCTCCACTAAACTAGTGTAACCACCTCGTCATCGCCAGGTCAACCACGCTCCATTTTTCGTGTCTCCTCCTTTCCACCCAGTTGTGGGGGAGATTGTCATTCCTGCTGATCTATTCCACTACAACCCTCACCATTTTGTCATTTTTGTTTTACACTTTTTTGTTTTTCACCATCGTTTATATGTTTCCAAGTTCTTTATACATTTTTTCCTTTCTTTACTTATTTTTTCATTTCTTTGTGGATGTTTTATTTTTCGTGTAATTGCTCATTCGTTGTCTTTTTGTCTTCAAATGTTTGGCACAGATGGTTTTCGTTGCGATGGGTAATGTGTACCCGTCCACCTAGTTGTCTAGTGTCTACCCTCGCATTGTTCCTTTTTGGACTTTACGTCTACTTTCTACTCATAAAATTGGTAGTTAGTTCACATCATCCACCCATTCACCCACTCCATGATTTTCCTTCTGTTGAGCACATGCAACCCTTTACCTTAACAACATTTTAATTAATGTATGACTTGTGTGGTTCCCAGATTAGGGGATGACCCAATGGTTTGAATCGGGTGTGACTTCAAGGGGAATGGAATATTCATTGTTTTGTTCTACCGCCTAGGGTTTTTGGTATGTCCTTATGGATTTCCTACCACTCCACATCCTTTCCATGGAAGCCTCTGGGCAATTCGACCTTGCATGGTGTGGTCCTCACTAAAAAATTCAAGCAAACAAAAATGATGATGAATGAATGAGGATTCAAAGCACACCCCTTGGTCAGATGCATGCGAACCTAGATGGGTCTTTGCATGGTGTGGTTCCCCCAAAAAAAGAAAAAATAATAATAAATCAAATCACTGTGTGGGAATTCAAAACACACCCCCTAGACTACCTCTAATGGGCCACTGCACTAGTTATGGAACTTCATTGGTCCCCTCTAACTTTGTCTCGTTTCACTTCCTTCCTCTCACGTTTATTGGAGTGGTGGTTGTCTGTGAGGTCATTCTTGCTTCCTTGGGGGATGGCTGGGACTTCATCTATTTTTACAATGTCACTGAATGCAGATAGTTTTGGGTCTAAACTTCAGAACGGTTCTACCAGGTCACTTAACCACATCTCCACATGGGGTTTCATGTGACCGATGATCGAAATACCATTCTCTCATGTCTCTCTCTTCACCTAGTTATCTCCACAACTTACCTCATTGCCTCTTTTATGTCATGAAGGTTCTTCATGATTTTCATGGGTTTCCATGCCATGACGAAATCTTTTGGGTCAGAGTCTTACCTGGACAACACCATTTCTTCACCTTGGGGCCCACAAACCTCAGTGTTGAGGGCTATGCAGGGGCTACTAAGGCTATGGCCTGCTATGGGGAGGACCCACCTGCATTTCCTTGGTTCCTCTTGCTAAGTCTCCCATCCTTTGGATTTCGTGGTTGACTAGTTTTTGGGTCCCATCGCTCGATTTATCCCCCATGGAGTTCTTTTTTGAGTCTCGTTCTCCTATTTTTGTCTCTTTTTTACACTTAATTACCTTCCTCATGTGCTTAGCCATGTTTGGGCCTCTCATTCATTTCAACCGCCTCAATTTTGCATTTCAATGTCATCATTTTGGGCTTTAAATGGGTTGGTCAATGCTGGTCAATGGGTAAACACCCCTACGTCGATGGGGCCCCGTCGACACAGTGCCTAACCCCTATATATACGCCACCACACTTTGCCATTTTTCATCATTTAGAGCCCAAATTAAGGGGAGTTTTTGCCATTTTTTTGCCTAACCTTTTCCAATGCACCTACATTTCGTCGTGAGTCCTCATCAACCGATCCTTGCCCTTTTACGCAACTGGAGGTATGTTCTCAGTTGTGGGGCAAGTGGTGCCTATGTATAATTAATTAATGTAAATTATGAAAATTTTGGCCCTAACCCATAAATTAAGGCTCCGAAAGACTTAACGATGTGCCTGTGCCAAAAACAT
This sequence comes from Gnetum montanum, assembly GCA_015680685.1. NCBI lineage: Eukaryota > Viridiplantae > Streptophyta > Gnetopsida > Gnetales > Gnetaceae > Gnetum > Gnetum montanum. The sequence goes on along the minus strand of MNCI01030271.1, from coordinate 11,988 downwards.
AACTTGGTCAAACTAAGAAAGTGTATACGGACCGTCTTAAGCTACTTATGAATGGTCTAAGAGATGGTTATTTTTTATTGCAGATGGCACCCAAACCAAGGCATCAAAGGGATGAAGGACTGTCACAACCAAGGGACAAGCATCCACGCATGGGAAGAGGATGAGGTGTGCAACCGCCAGAGCATGTGGAGGGCTCTCATGCAACAGGGCCCTTTTGCGAAAGACCTGACATGGAATTTGTTCATTAGATTCCTGAAGAGGAGATTCCCGGCGAGCAATTGCTCGATGATTAAACCCCTTAGATGGCACCATGGCTTGAGGTCACCCTGACCCAAGCCTGCCTTGATGCTATCATGCCAGATGAGGTGCAATGGATGGTCCTCCAAGAGCTAAATTTTGGACCATTCCTCGAGAATGCGGCAGAAGACGTGAGACTCCAACTGCAGAACTCTCCGATGTGGCCAATCATCACAACGAATTGAATGGTACTTAGGAGAAACTTATCTCTTCTGGACGAATTGACAAGTAGGGTCTAGAGTAAGAATCAAAGACATTTATGTCTCTTACTCTTCAGAGGCAATAGTGCAGGCTCTGGGGTTGCCTAAAACTGGGACAGATGTGGTAGAAATTCCAACACAGGCCAATCCATAGGTAAAGGCGCAGTGGACCCAATGGTGATATGGGGTAGAGCACAAGGAATTCGACTCCCTAACCACGGTGGAGAGAGTGTACTCTAAAATCACATCTTACCACCTAAACCTAATGGTAAGACTTAGCAAAATCACAGCCTTCTCCGCTCCCGCATGTGCCACCTCAAGTGGGAAATTTCCCATGAGTCTTCCATAGCTATTGTTTCTAGAGATTGAAAAAAGGTTCACTGAGATCGAACATGGAAGAAGAGCTCTCCCCTTTCCTTGCCTAATACAGAAGTTGTACAAATGGGTAGGGATAACACAATATTCCAATGATATAATCCGGTGTGCTCCAATTGCCTCGTGGCGAGAGATGATGAAAGACAAAACTCCTACAGCCACACAGACAGAGGAAGAGCAGCAACCACCTCCACCACCTCCATAGCCGAGCTCGCAAAACATAGCAGAATACATCCACAAGATTTGAGAAACACTCTTGAGCCATCAAGAGCAATCCAGCAGGACTGGTGGAGGAGAAGACCCTTCGGTCTATCGCCTTGCCATGAGCCACTTGGAGCAAGTGGCTCAATCAGTTAGCTTACTTGAAAGGGCAGGGTTTATATTCTTCGCCGCCCGAGCACAAGTTCCAACAAAAATAGATCCAAGCATCCGATATGTATCAACATCAACCCAATAATTGTTCCCTAAAATTTCAAGGAATGCTGCTACCTTCTCAGTCTGCTTGGAAGATGGTGAAGGGGCGACGATCCTGATGATGTAGCACCAAGGACAAGAATTGCTGACACAATTTCTATGGCTCTCAATGCACTAGTAGCACTTGTATCAAACATTCATGGACTACAAGATGTACAGGTGTCTGCTGGAACTTTGCATAGCCAGATTGACGTAGCCCAACATGAAAAGCTATTGGATCAACTAGTGGGAACTGGGCAACCACTTCTAGATGTTTTCGACCTTCTGGAAAACATTACTGGAACCCAGTCAGAGCTACTCTCGGCAAGGGGAAAGAGCCTTATTTTGGAAGGGTAACTTGAAGCTTCTCAAGTCGCTTGGCAACTGAGGTAGCCCAATTAAGAGCCCAGCTTGCCGATCTAGCCATCCTCAACCACGAAATCACTAGAGATGAAGCTTTTCAATAGCTTCAGCTTAAACTTTACATTGTTGAGGATGTGTGGGAGACAGTGATCCTTAACAAGTCCATAGTAGATGCCCGAGTGTATCACTTAGAGAAGGACTTGGTAGAGGTTCGAGAGGAGAATTTATGGCTGACCGTGGAGGTTCATCGCCTGCGCAATGTTGGTGTAGAGAACGAACACATGAAAACTTTCATCCACCAACAGCAGGAGGAGCTAGCCAGGATGAACGCTGATATAAGAAGGTTGGCTACTAAAAATTGAAATTTTTCAATGGAGGAGGTTCGGGCATTGCGACAAAAGTTTGCAATTGAAATTTCCACTTGGAAGAACAAGGCCTTGAAATTTGAAAAAGTCAAAAATCATTACAGGGACCAAGTGGGATTGCAGAAGGAGGTAAATGAGAAGCACATTCAAGTCACCAAAGCCAAGATGAACCAAGCACTCCAGCAGCTCTGAGAAGGAGGTGATGTATGGCATTCTATCTTTGATGGGTTGAATGCCTATAACAAAGTGGAAATCCACCTAAAGGAGCTGCAAATTGAGGAGATGATAGAATACATGGAGTTGGCCAACCTTCGATATGCAAACCTGGCTATGGTCAAATCCAGGAGACCGTGGTCAGAGTTAGAAAAGCAAGTGGCAGCCTTGTAGTCCCTATACAAGGGAGAGTTCCAGGCACACAAGGTAACAAAACAAAAGCTGGCAACAGCAAACACAGAACTCGAGGTCCTCTACCCAAGCTTTGAAGGACAACATACAATCACAGAGGACCTGGCCCAAAGAATGAATGACTACCAGCAGCTGCAAGCATCAATCTGAGTGTTCAATGTCAAATGCAAGCAGTTCACAGCCTGGTTTGTCAACTTAAAAGAACTCTTTCCAGTGCTACCATGCCCTTGGGAAGTTCCAATTCCAGCACACATTGGAGAAGCTTCCTTGACCATGAATGATCCCAGAAGAAAAGAAGAAAAGATGAGGACCCTCTTGGAGGCTTTCTAGCTACCTCCAGAAGTTGCAGTTGCCACAAGGCAACCGTCATTCGCGCCACCACCAACACATGGGCCAGAGGCTAGAGAAGGTCCATTAGAACCACTGCCCCTAGGGACGGTGTGATCTTCTCTAGAAATTTTTTGCATCATCCTACATAGCAGAGGCTCCAAGACTAATGAGGTGTTCAATTTTCTCTCTGAACACCGCCATTTTTGTAATTTGTCCTCCTCTATAACTCGCGCACTTGGTCAAATTCATGTTGTGTTATGTGTGTGTCATTTATGTGTTTTAGTTATGTGTGTGTTATAAATAAGAATCCATACCTTCCAAATTGTAAAGCAACTCGAGGATGTGTTTTTACTCAGTCGTGGGGGTATGATGAAGTGTCATTAAGTTATGCATCGATTGGGCCACATATACGTGGCCGTGTCGATGCAGGCCCGTCGACGTAGCCTTCCTACATCAACGTGGCCCCATTTACATAGCCACCTATCTCGGCCTATAAATAAGAGGGCCTTCTACCTCATTTAGGCATCTTTCAGTTAGTTGTAGCGAAGCTCTTGCAGTTTGTTCCCGCAAGGCATAGAATATTTTCCAAGTGCTCACAGCAGGTGTAAGAAAAGTGATCAGTTCTTTATTCGAGCGTTGATGTATCTAAGCCCATTGGAATGATGGTAATAAAGACAAACTATTCAAGCATTCCTTGTAGCATTTGGACTTAGTTATTTTATGCATTAATAGTCTAATATGTTTATGCTTTATTAGTTACTTGTTAATTACTTAAGTTTTTGTTATTATAATTTCAATCACTATTGTTCAGTCGTAGCTCATAAAGGCCATAAGTACGACCATCTCGAACTTAAATCAAACACTTGATAAGCCCAATGACACTTAACGTCTGGTAACCTGAAAGTGTTAAGAGATGCTTAGAATGTGCTCAGAAGATGGGATCAAATACTTATGCTAGGAATAGTTAGAGTATAAGCTAAGATAATTATAGATTAGATAATAGTTTATTCTTTAATCTTCATACCTTAATTAGCCACCAAAAGATATGCAAAATGATATAAAAATCATTAGCCTTAATCTCACATAACCATCGTAATCAGAACTTCATAAGTGAGATTAGGAGGATAATGACCATTCTAACCCAAGGTTTCATTGGTTAGGGTCTGGTCTATGTTAAGTGCTTACAGTCTATGGAATTTGATCGAGTCACGTGTGAATGCCCATAATTCACATGGTTGGACGTAGGGATACCTAGCCGCTCATCACCTGACAAGTGATATCAGATACCTGATATCATGGTTCCCATGTGAGCCTATAAATATACAATGGAACACATGAGAAAGCAATAGTTAGTTAGTATTAGAGTAGGATCCTTTTGTTAGTTTTTCCTCTCAACACTTTTTCCCCAATGCATGCCCACAATGTGATGACTGTAATTTTATGGAACCTTTATTCAAGTGTGACATACTTGGACACGCACATGACTGGAAATAAAGATTGAGATTACTTCATCATTGCAGAATTCACTTAATTTTAATTGTTATTTATTAATTTCATCATTAATATTTCTCTATCCTCATTTACTATCCCTATTAGTAAATGCAGAATGATTACGACTTAATCAAAAGCATTTAAGTGTGACTACTTGGTATCCTAGTAGCATACCTAGGACATGTGCTTGGTAATCCAAGTAGTAGTACATGAAGTCCAAGATGTGTACGGATGATTAATGGATGGATGCTCATCGCACTTAGGCTAGCTTAGATTCTCTTCACCCTTTCCCTCTTAGGTTAATCAAAGTTATTTCCATTGCCTTTAGAAGTAACACTAACTTAGGACCACATCATACACCTCACTCTAGACTAAACCATACGTGACAAAGTAAATACTAGTCCAGGTGGGAAGACAGTGAACTGTGATCAATGAGTAACTATCTAGATACCACAACTACTCTGTCTATGGAGTTTGACTAGATCGTGCATGGACGCTTGTATTCGTATGGTTGAGTGTAGGGGTACCTCACTACTCATCAACAAGGATCAACAAATTGAGTTGCATTCATCCCTTGTAATTTTTCTCCCTTGTTGCCTTGTAAGGTTGATGTGCTTCTTGCAAGAAGACATCTTACTTGAGCTTGTTAGAACCCTATAGGATTGAGTGATTTTTGTTGCAACATAACACTTTGGAGTAGAGCTCAAGCTTGTAAAGGTTGTGGAAGCTTGGAAACCATAGTCCAAGCCTAATGGGACCTTATGGGATTGAGTGATTATTATTGTAGCACAACACTCTAGAATAGGACTTGAAGACTATACAAGGTGTGGATCCTTAACATCACAGTTTGGAAGAAACAAAGTCCAAAGGTATTCCTGTGAACTACCGTCTGAGTGTGTACTACCGAAGTTGGGAAACCATGTTAAAATTGGAATGCATTTGTGTCAAAGGATTGAAAATTGAAAAACTTATTCATTCCCTCCCCTCCCACCCTCACCCTCCCCCCTTCTAAGTTCAATGATCCACAAGTGGCATCAGAGCCTAGTACTCTTGCTCTCTATATCAATCTTCAAGCATGAACATGGAATGGACACTCAACATTAGGCATACCTAGAAAAAAAGCATAATGTATATCATCAATTAGTGTGTTCAATTCATTTGTAACATTTGTTATCAAGGTAAGTATCCTATTTCCTTCATTACATTAAAAAATATAGAAAAAGATGCTTATAAAGTTGACAATTCTTGTGATTATCAAAATGATGCTTCCTTTGAAGATAGGTATGAGATATTTTACCATAACATTCTTTCTTTTCAACATTTGTGCATTGAAATAAAATATGCTCTACATGACAAGGAAATAAAAATCAAAGTTCTTAATGACAAATGCTCTTATCTCAAAAAGGAAAACTTATACGTTAGGGCTAAGATTCAAAAACTGAAAAAAATATTTAAGTAGGTGAATAAGAGCTCTATGGAGAGATCCAAAGATTAAAAATTTCTTTTATCTAGGTTTGGAAAATTTCCTAAGAAAAAAACTTGAAATAATTGTTTTGTGGTAAATACAGCCATATTCAAGCTTTTTGCAATCTCTGAATGCATCACCACTCCTAGTCTTTGCAAAACTAGCCTAGAAAGCAAACCATGCAAATTTTGAGAGGAAAAGAAGGGAAGATTGAAAAGAATTTGATGGCTCAAGTTACTTTCTCCAATGACAACACCAGTCCATGGTATATTGACAGTGAGTGTTCAAGCCACATGACAAGTGACAAATCCTACTTTACCCATTTCAAGGAACAAAACTATGGTATAGTCACTTTTGGAAATGACATGGAAGCACCTATAATAAGTATTGATACCATAGGAGGTAAAGATAACGGATTACCAACTATAAAAAAAATGTTTTTTGTTGATGGATTAAAACATAATCTTCTTAGTGTAAGTCAACTTTCTTATTCAAATTTTAATGTTACATATTCAAAACAAAGTTGTAGAATATAAGATTTATCTATTGGAAATGTTGTGATTTCAGGATCTATAAAAGGAAATGTGTACACCACTATTTTTTGAAATTAAACTAACCTTAAATTTGAGTGTTTAGTAAGTTGTGTAGATGATATACATCTTTGGCATAGAAAGCTAGGCCACATAAATAAGTAAATTCTCTAGACCTTGATATCTAAATAAATGGTTTGTGGTCTTCCTAAGCTTAAAGATTTCAACTCAAATACATGTGAAGCCTACCATATAGNTGAATGAAAGAACAAAATCCTAAATGAGATTTGGAGAACAATATTAAATGATTGAAGCCATAAATGTCAAAATAGATTATTATGACATTGCTTGTCCACAACTTGATGATGAGACTATTCCCATTCAAAAATTGTCTAGCCCAACTTTAGTGCAAGATGACAAAAGTTCAAAATCTAGTAGTGATCATAAAGAGGAAGAAAATGATGATGATCAAGTGATATATCCCACTCTACCAAAAATGCCCAGACTTAGGAAAACTCACTCTCTTAATAATGTAATTGGGGAAGTTCAAGATGGTGTTTGTACTAGAAGGAAAATCAAAGAAATATGTGTTTTTTTCGCATATCTCTTCCAACTTGAACCCAAAAACTTTAAAGAATCTAAAAAATAGAAAGGATGGATTTCTACTATGCAAGATGAACTTACTCAATTTTCTAGAAATGATGTATGGGAATTAACACCTAGGCCCATAGATAAACCTATTATTAAAACAAAAATGATCTGTAGGAATAAGACTGATGATAATGAAAACATCATTAAAAAGAAGGCTAGATTGGTTGCCAAAGGATACAACCAATAAGAATGAATATATTTGTTGAAACATTTGCTCCTATTGCTAGGATAGAATCTATTAGAATTATTCTTACCTATGTTAGCATTAACAACATCAAGCTCTATCAAATCATGTCAAAAATGCCTTCTTAAATGAAACCATACAAGAAGAAGTTTACATTGAACAACTTGAAGGATTTTTTGATTCCATTAAGATTGATCATGTCTACAAACTAAAGAAAGCTTTCTCTGGTCTTAAACATGCTCCAAGAGCTTAGTATGAAAGGTTTTTCCAACACCTCACATCAAATGGATTTGAAAGAGGTAAAGTTGATGTTACACTATTCCTTAAAAGAGAAGGCCAAGATCTTCTAATTTTTCAAATCTATGTTGATGATATTATTTTTGGTGTCACTAACAAAATTTGTTGCAAGAAATTTTCTGATCTTATGTAGTTTGAATTTGAAATGAGCATGATGGGAGAACTCAAGAATTTTCTTAGTTTTAGATCTATCAAACAATTGATGGAACCTTCATATGTCTAACCAAATATGTAAATGATCTTCTTCTCAAATATGAACTAGTTGAAATCAAAGTTAAAGGTACTCTAATGGTTGCAAATTATAAACTTATTAAAGACAATCAAGGTAAGTTAGTTGATCCTAAGCTTTATAGAGGAATGATTGGTATTCTTCTTTATTTTACTACTAATAGACTAGATATAGGTTTAAGTGTAGGATTGTGTGCTAGATATCAATCAGCCCCAAAAGATTCTCATTACCAAGTTGTTAGATGTATCTTTCATACTTAAAAGGTACTACTAACTAATTCCTTTGGTATCTGAAGGATTCCTCCCTTGATCTTACTAGTTATTGTGATGCAAACTGGATAGGTTGTCCTACTGATCACTGTAGCATGAGCAGAAACTATTTCTTCCTACGAAGAAGTCTTCTCTCTTGGTTAACTATGAACTAAACCTCTATAGCTCTCTTAATAGTAGAAGCTAAATATATCTTTGTTGTTAGTTTTTGTGCACAATTACTTTGGATGAAAGAAACTCTCAAAGATTTAGGAGTAAATGTAGACTCAAATCCTATTTACTATGATAACAAGAGCATCATTAACATGACAAAGAACCCCATACAATATTCTCATATCAAAAATATTGAGATTCATCATCACTTTATACAAGAACATACACAACATGGTTATGTAAGGCTAGAATTTATTGGAACTAGAATTCAACTAGTTGATGCCTTCACCAAACCTCTAGATGAACATTGGTTGGCATCTCTATGTTAAGATATGGGGATAGGACCTTATCCTTTCATGTGAGTCTTATCATCCTTTCTATCCTTATTCAACACAAAAAATAACAAAAACAAACAAAGAAAACAACAAAAACAAAATACCAAAACAATTTTTTATACATTTATTTAGGGAAAGTTTGCCTCACCTTTTTGTTAAATTTTTCATCCCTATTTATGCTAAATTAGTTAGACCATTAACATAATTTTGTTAGATGTTTCATCCTTGTTTATGTAGTTCTTTAGGGGTAGATGCCTATGTATTATTGTGTATTACTAACCCATTTTCTTAATTTTTGGACATTACCAAAAAGAGGAAGATTGTTGATCTTTTGGTATGTCAAATGTTAAGAAAAATGGAGAACATAGGTTGCCTATGTGTGTGTGTGTGTGTGATTTTTGTGCTTGTAGGACAAAAACCTTAAATCAAGACAAGAATATTTGTGCAAGTTTTATGAGCATGGACAAGGAATGAAGAATTTATCATGGAAAGGAAGGATGAAGAAAGACATCTTTGAGAAACAATATACATCTTGGTAGAATTGGAGGATGCACAGGCAAAGACATCTTCAAGAAATAGTAGATGTCTTTCCTTAGGCAAAAATGTCTTCCATCAAGAAAATATGTCTTCCCAGAATGCAAACCAATTTTAGAAAGATGTATTCCATTAGAAAAAGACATCTTCCTACACTAAATATTACATAAAGACATCTTTCCCAAATAAAGACATCTTCCTAGAATAGAAGGAAAATCCAAAAAGATGTCTTAAAAATGAATAAGAAATCTTCCATGATCATTGATGATTGTTGGCTAGCTCTTGCATGAGTTCCAAGATGGATTTGGAAACATGACAACTATAAGAATACATCATATGCATTGGGAAATGGACAAGCTTGTGTACAATCAGTGTATAATCAATTGTCAATCATTATAAACCTTGTTTCTTTTCATTGTTCCATCTCTTGATCATTGTAATGTGTGTTGTGCCTCAAAGTACAAGGATCAGCAAACTAAGTTGCATTCATCCCTTATAATTATTCTCCCTTGTTGCCTTATGGGGTTGATGTGCTTCTTGTGGGAAGACATCTTACTTGAGCTTGTCGGAATCCTACGAGATTAAGTGACTTGTGTTGCAACACAATACTTTGGACCAAAGCTCAAGATTGTAAAGGTTGTGGAAGCCTAGAAACCACATTCCAAGCATGATGGGACCTTATGGGGTTGAGTGATTGTTGTTGTGGCACAACACTTTGGAGAAGGGCTTGAAGACTCTATAGGGTGTGGACCCTTCAAACGATAATTTGGAAAAAACAAAGTTCAGAGGTGTGCCTACAAGGTGCCCTCCAAGTGTGGACTACCCAAGTTGGGAAACCATGTTAAAAGTGGTATGATTTTGTGTCAAAGAATTGAAAATTGGAGAACTTATTCATCTGCCTCCCTTCCAAGTTCAATGATCCACAATAATGGCTTCTTTAATGGCAAGGAGACCATTATTTCTTTCATCTATCTAATGTATGTTGCTATCATTCTTAAGCATCTTATTTAATGGTCTAACTAATTTAGCATAAATAGGGATGAAACATCTAAAAAAATTAATTTTCCCATAGAAGGCTCTTAAATCAATTTTAGATAAAGGGTATGATATTCTCATTCAGGATCAATCATAATTCCTTCTTTAGTTACTATATGACTAAGAAATTTACCACTTTGAACACCAAACATGGATTTCTTCATATTCAAAATGATATCAAATCATCTACATCTTATAAAAAATTTTCTAAGGTCTCTAAGGTGTGTACCCAATCTTTGGAAAAATGATCAAATCATCTAGATAAATAATAATTCACTTCCTTATTAGCCCATCAAAAGACTTGTTCATAGCTCTTTGAAAGGTAGAAATAGTATTTATAAGATCAAAGGGCATTTAGAAAATTGTGAAGTTTCCCACTTTGTTATAAAAGCAATCTTATATTGGTCCTTCTTACTTAATGAGATTTGATCATATCCTAAATATCCATCTAGAAAGGAATACATTTGGGCACCATTCATGATTTGTAAAAGCTTTCCCATTAAAGGAAGTAGATAGGTATCCTTAATACAAGAAGTATTAAGGTTACAAAAATCAATACATAACCTTAATTCACTAGTTCATTTTCTAACAAGCACTAAATTTGATATCCAACTTAAATGTCTAATAGGATAAATAATTTTAGTATTAAAAGCTTATCAATTTCTTCTTTCATCAAGGTTTCAATCTTAGGATTTCTAGGTCTAAGTTTTTGTCTAAATGGTTTGGTCTTGGGCTTAATATCTTCATATGTCAAAGCCAAAACATCATTAAACTCATGTAATAATTCAATTAAGCTTTGTTTTTCATTAGCATGTAATTGAGATCCTATTTTAATAGGGTAGTTGTGTCCTTTTTTTCTTTTTGAATTTGAATTATTTCTATTTTAGCTAGCATTTACCAATTAGTATTTTTAGGAATTTCTTTGGTTTTAGTATGTAAGTCATCAAATAAAGTCTCTATAGTTGCTATTATAGGAGAAATATTATTTAAAAATATAAAATCCTTTGATATAACTTCCTCATTAATTGGACAAAGTTCAATACATTTATCACTAAATTCACCCATAGAAAATAAAAATTCACAAATATGATTATCATCATCAAATACTCGAAAAGAAAAGATATTATTTGGAATAGAATATGACTTAACCTTTTCAATAATAATTTTAAAATCCCAAGAATTGTGTTTAAAGGGACATCTAAAGTAGTGGTCAGTTGAGCAAGTGCACTAAGAACATAATTTTCCTCTCTAGGAATATGTTCAATGGTTGTGTTCAAATTCTTTAAAATTTTTTAAGGATATAAGCTTTATAAGCCTTCATGGTAGCATCTTTGTCATCAAAAACTCTATTAACTTAATTTAATATTACTTGAGAGTCACTAAAAACCTTGAGTTTGGATAAGTCATAGTATTGAGCTAGTTTGATCCCATGTATAAGTGCTTCATATTCAACCATGTTATTAGTCATAGGTGTGTGAAATTAATGGATTTCAGGATAGGAGCTTTACCAAGAGGTATGAGCATTATTTTGGCTTCACATCCTTTCTTGGAAGAGGAACCATCTACTCTCAAAATCCAAGTCTTTAAATTAATAAAATCTAAAAAATTATCACTTTGATTTATGTAACAATTTTCATCATCAAATCTTGGCTGATCGTCTAATGTTTTATTAGTTTGAATCTCATTTATATCCTTTCCCAATGATGGTGGGTCACCAAAAAGAAATGTTTTGCCATCATGTTGATGATATGGAAAAGTACCTTCATAAATTTCCTCACATTTTCTAAAAGCATGGAAATATTGGATGGAATATGTGTAATCAAAAGGATTTATTTCTAAAGTTTCACTCACATCATCATTCAAAATATATTCACCATGTCCAAGTTCAATAATCCCAACAGAAAGATTAGTATTTTGATTTTCCAAAGATTGATTTTGTTGATCAAAAGTTGTTACCACTTGTTTGTAAAAGGGTTCTCTTTCTATAACAACATATTTTGATTTTCCTTTAATAGGAATTAATAATT
>MNCI01030264.1:0-12418 GCA_015680685.1 Gnetum montanum | reverse complement strand
CCCTGTTTGTAGGAATTCAACAGACCTAATCCTCCTTTGTTTCTAGGAAGAGTGACAATGTTCCAAGCAACACGATGAAAACCTCGTTGGGAATCTTTAAATGACCACATGAAGTCTCGAAATAACCATTCCAAGTTTTGATAGGCTGTGTGGGAAGGAGCCCAGCATGAGGAATAATACACATGGGTAGATGCACAAATGGATTTACAAACAAGATATTTTCCTGCCAAGGTAAGGGCTTCAGTTTTCTTACGAATATGAGAGTTAACTAGCTCCCACAGTGTAGAAGTAGGACCACAGTTTTGAAACAGTGCTTTGCCCTTCCTACATAAGGAAAGTGAATTCAAGTGATCAACCTTTTTTTCCCTCTGGAATCACAAGATACACATAACAGTTAAAATAAATCAATCATTGCTTCACTGCCCGGAAACGTTAATAGTTGCGAGTATTGATGTGATATCCAAGCATTTTTCTGGAAGAAAGCCAACTCAAAAGTTCTTTGTCTGAGAATACAACTTAAAATATTTTCATGGCAGCTTTCTCTGCCGAATACGTTGGAAATTTTTTATGCTGAGTTTGTGATTTTCTTTAAAAGCCAATCTTTGGATCCTTTTGAACAATCCTGATTTTGTTTACCACTGAACTTGGTGCACTGATAATAAAATCTAAATAGATGGCTTTTTTGAAAGCTTCGTCGTAGAAATAGAATGGCCTAATGTTAAATCGTAATAGTATTTTTGAAATTCTTTAACTGTACATGTGCAGATTCAATATTTTAGGGATTATTACTTCATGGAAATTTTTAAATGCTTTTTTCATTCCTGGGATGACGGCTTTAAGAGTCATTTTACTTATATCCATTGAGACCCTTTCAGAAGTCCTTTTATTGAATTTTGTATAATCAAACATGTGATTTGGGGTTACCAAGCCAAGACTCTTACCACTAGGCTAACACCTTATATCAAACAAGCTAGTCATCATGGCCTAAGTAATATATTTGGTTGAGAATTTTAATACTGGAGGCTTTTCTCATAAAAAATATGCTTTAAAAAATATTTAATTGTTAAAAAATAAATTTTCTTTGTAAAGTCATGTAGCATTTATAAAGGTCAACACCTTAAAGTTTCGGGTTCAAATTTACTTAGTATTGGTGGTTCCATTGTTTATAGTAACTTGTCTAAAACATATAATGTATATCTTAAACTGCAAAATGTACTACAATCATAATAGTATTGTTTACCAAACTACTTTGTACTTTCTTACCATAAGAGGTTTTATTCTTGCTGTAACATGGGAAGAATACGTAAAGTACATTGTAGGTTAAAAAAACACATTTCAATCATAGTGGTCTTCACTTTGAAACACATTTTAATTTATTAAATTTCAGTTAAAATTTTCAAAGGTCTTCAGTGAATCCTATCATTTACACACTTATAGGTGATGAAATACATGCTTTAGGCCTATACAAATATCCTAAATGATTGCTATTAGGATATCAAGAGTTCAAAATCAAAATTTTTTGGATAGCAGCTGCATTCCTGATGTGCTTATGTCTGTTTTCTATCATTGTGAGCATTAGATCGTACCTGATGTATTAGGAATCTAAGATTGATAGTTCACAGATAGTTAGCGGAACAATGTTATATCTGTGTAACCTGTTGGAATGGAACTTGAAACTTGTACATCATAAGTTACAAGTCTTAAACAAGCTATATCATCTCACTGATTGTGCAAAGTTGCTGGACTTTTCTTTTTCACTTAACGCTACATATAGAGAAACCTACAAAATCTTATGTATTGTATTATATGGTTGAATTTGGAATAGTTTATGAATGCTGCCTTTAAAGCATGTTCTACTTCATGAAGCTGTTGGGTGTTGATGTTGAACTTTATGTGTAGAAAGCTTAAATAATATATTTGTCACCTAGCTTATTTGCATTGAGACTGGGCTTCTTATGGGTGAGGATTAAGATGAATGATCTGTTAGCAACTTTAACTTTTCTCTCAAATTTTTTCCAAATTTTTTAATTGTCAGTTTGGATGCTTGAAGAAACCTATAAAACAAGCATCTCCTCCTCATATTAACATAACTGCCCAAGTTACATCGCCTTGATTCTGCTGCTGTATCTATTTAATGCGTTTCTTCATGAGTGGGGCTCTTACTTGTTGGCAAACTCCATATTCCTATTTTAAGTATTTTTTTACTGCCTGTGACTTCTATTTACCATGTCAACTTTTTATGCAATTGGTCATATTTTCAGCTTTCAATATGGTGTTAAATATGGATCATAGAACCATTATTCTTATTTTGCTAGCATTCAGAAAATTTGTTGACTTTTTGTCATGTTTTTTTTTCATTTTAGCATATATTTATTCTTTAAAAAAAACTAAGATTGGTACCATGAAAAAGAAGTATTATTTTGGGAAAGTTATGTGGAAGTCTGTTGCTAGAAGGGCTCATCTCTTCCAATAGCATTTCAAGCTCTTTCCTTTTCCAAAATTCAAAGTAGATTCATCTTGCCATTGCTATGTGTTGATGCAGAAATTTGGGCCACGAGCCAAATTAACGCACAATGCCTGACAATGCATGATTTCACAAGGTTATTGCTTAGGGCACCTTGCATATGGGCACAACTAGCCTTGGAATAAGGTTTGGTGAAAGAGGAACGTGACCGATAACTTTAAAGAATAGTATATTCAAAAATATTTAAATACTTGAAAAGAGAAATATTGCATGTGAAATGACTTACATGCATTTAATAGATAATGTCACATTACATAAACATGAACATGAACATGGTGAAACATCAAAAGGGGAAAGAAAGGGGTTTAGCATATCAGCTTTTAGTCCATCTACTTTTGTGGTTGCCAGAATGTTGATTTTTAAACTCCTCTTGAAGATACTCATGATAGGATCAGATAGCTTGAGTCAACTGCTCGATTTGATCCTCGAGCTTCCTAAGGTTGATGATTTTTACCTTCTTTCCAGTTGGGATGCCACCCCAACACTTTTCTCAATCTTTTTTGTGTTGGAATTCAAGGGTTAACTTTTTCAACCTTTTACACAATCTCATATCGATGGTTTCTTGTTCATAGCTTTAGTCCACCTACTGCTCCATTGAATTGGCTAGAATAGGAAGCGATCAAGGTGAGATTGTGTAAAAGGTTGGAAAGGTTAACCTTTGAATTCCAACATGAAAATGATTGGAAAAAGGGTTGGGGTGACATCCCAGCTGGAAAGGAGACAACAATTGTCAACCTTAGGAAGCTCAAGGATCAGACCGAGCAGTTGACTTTAGCTATCCGATCCTATCATGAGTATCTTCAAGAGAAAGTCAAGAATCAACCTTTTGGTAACCATAGAAGCAGATGGATTGATAACTAATCTACTAAGTCCCTTCTTTTTCCCTTTTGATGTTTCACCATGTTCATGTTCATGTTTATGTAATGTGACATTATCTATTATTTTAATGCATGTAAGTCATTTCATTTGCAATATTTCTGCTTTCAAGTATTTAAATATTTTTTGAATATAATGTTTTTTAAAGTTATCGGTCATGTTTATCTTTCACTGAGACTTATTCTTGGGCTAGTCGTGCCCATATGCAAGGTGCCCTAGGCAATACCCTTGCGAAATCATGCGTTGTTGGGCATTGTTCGTTAATTTTCCTTGTGGCCCAAATTTCTACATTAACACCTCTCTCTAGCGCTAAAAGGAGGGCCACCATCACGGTCTCCCTTGACTAGCTTTCATTTCTTTGTTATCTTGTCATTAGTTTCAATTCCTTTTCTTTTTTTTCCTACTTTAATCAAAATCCAAAAAAATTATTTTTAGAAAAATCTTCTTTGTTGTTAACGTAGTTTATGGTTGGGCCTAGTGAAACTCTTAGGCCTGGAGCTAGGAAAACAACAAAACAAAACTTCATAGCTAATCATTTTCCAAGTCATATTTCTACAAGACCTAGATCTAGGTCCTCGCATTCTTCAAACATGGCAAACCTTGTTGCCTAACCTTTGGTCAACAACCCTTTCAACTTTCAAAACTTCAACTCAATTCCAAAATCTCTCCAATATACTTCACTTTCTTTCGATC
Organism: Gnetum montanum; assembly: GCA_015680685.1. NCBI lineage: Eukaryota > Viridiplantae > Streptophyta > Gnetopsida > Gnetales > Gnetaceae > Gnetum > Gnetum montanum. The sequence goes on along the minus strand of MNCI01030264.1, from coordinate 8,325 downwards.
CCTCTTTCAATGATGCTTATCAACATTTTTAAAATTTTGAGACATTATTAGGCATCCACAACATAATTCAACATGATGTGTCTTGCAGGTCTTTTGCCACTACCTTTTGAGGCACAACAACTCAATGGTTTCCAACCCTTCCTAATTCATCAATCTCAACTTGGAACAACTTCAAATCATGTTTCATCTCTTAATTTGACAAGTTTACTAGTCCCACTATAGTTTATAGTAACTTTACTAGCCTTTGAAAGCTTAGTGGAGAAACAATTAGAAATTACAATTTGAGGTTCCTCCAACAGTTGTCCTATGTTTCTAGCAAGATGCATCCACAACCAGAAGGAATCTTAAACTTTTTCCTCTCCGCCATTGATCCTTTCTTTGCATATGCAATCAAGTCTGATCCTAATATCACCGACTTGCAAGGAGTCATGTCCAAAGCAATCAACTTGAACAGATCACTCTCACGAACTCTTTACAATCCCAATTTGGAATTCTTGGCCTAGGTTCCCAAACCCCAATAGTCCCAAATCCTTTTCAAACCAATCCTCCAATCCTCAACTCTCTACCAAATATTCAAAGTCAAAATGCTTTGTCTTCTTTATTTCCTCAAAACCTTGGCCTAAACGATGATCAATCGAAGGCCTTAATTTAATCTATTATCAACCCTCTCTCCATACCTTCCATCCCTAACACTGAGACAACACAAACCTTTAACTTACCTAAAGTTAAGAGTAAGCCTCCAATGAACCAAGTCTTGACCACCCTACAAAAGCTTTCAAATGAAGTGATTGAACTAAAATGCAACAATGTTAAAACAAGAAATCAACATAACAAGGCAAATGAAAACCTAGGAGAAGTAGCTTTCAGCGAATATTGCAAGTTACATAACATCGGACAACATTCTAAGAAGTCTTGTCCTCCTTCTAGCGCTAGAGAGGGGTGTTGATGTAGAAATTTGGGCCATGAGGCAAATTAACTCACAACACCCAACAATGCATGATTTTGCAAGGTTATTGCTTAGGGCACCTTGCATATGGGTACGACTAGCTCAGGAATAAGTCTCAGTGAAAGAGGAACATGATTGGTAACTTTAAAGAATGTTATATTCAAAAATATTTAAATACTTGAAATTAGAAATATTGCAGGTGAAATGACTTACATGCATTAAAATAATAGGTCATGTCACATTACATGAATGTGGGAAAACATCAAACATGAACATGGAAAAACATCAAAAGGGGAAAGGAAGAGACTTAGTGGGTTAGTTTTCGATCCATCTGCTTCTATGGTTGCCGAAAGGTTGATTCTTGACATCTTCTTGAAGATGGTGACAATTGCTCCCTATGGAAGAAGAAGCTTTTTTCTCCTATCTTCCCTTCTTTGGTTCTGTCTTCATTGTCGTCCCCATTCTATACCTCTCTATCTCACCTTAGGCTTAGTCCACTTGATGCTTCCTCGAATTGGCTAGAATAGGAAGCCATTGAGGTGATGTTGTGTAAAAGGTTAGAAGGTTAACCGTTGAATTCCAATATGAAAAGGACTAGGAAAAGTGTTGGGGTGACATCCCAGTTGGAAAGAAGACAACAGTTGTCAACCTTAGGGAGGTTGAGGATCAGACCAAGCAGCTGACTTGGGCTATTCGGTCCTATTGTGAGTATCTTCAAGAGGAGGTTAAGAATCAGCCTTATGACAACCACAGAAGTGGATGGATTGAAGACTAATCCGCTAAGTCCATTACTTTCTCCTTTTGATATTTTCTTATGTTCATGTTTGATGTTTCCCATGTTTATGTGACATTATCATTTTAATGCATGCAAGTCATTTCGTCTGCAATATTTCTGTTTTTAAGTATTTAAATATTTGCCTCATGGCCCAAATTTCCGTATCAACACTATGTATATATAATAATTTTTTATGAAAGACCTTCATAATCTTTCCACCAATTGGATTAGAGCCATTTGTAGTTGCATTAGAAGCATGTGCTCATGCTTTTGTAAGCTTAATTGTCATTGATGTAGATATAGACGATGTTACAAATCATCTTTGTGATATGGTTAATGCCACTCAAGTTGAACGGTTGAAGAAGCTTTCTTTTTTTTTTCTAAAGCAATACTAAATCTTTCCAGTAGTTTTGTGATCGAGGAAAATGCTTATAAGAAGATTGCAGATTTCCCATAAGTCAAAGAAGATTGCAAATATATTTGTAGTATCCTGTATTTGTAGTTTTAGAAAGCTACTGAATGCCTTGGCTGCATTCTTGACCTGATTTTTTATTTTATTTCATTTTAAGAAAGAAGATAAGGTAAGTTTCTAGAAATAGATAAATTAAGTTTATTTCATTTTATTTCATTCTTGACCCAATTAAGTTTTCCCAGTTGCCTGCTATGATAAAATAGATTGATAAATTTTGAACAAGAGCTTAGCAAATATATTGAGACATGTTCATGAAAATCACCGTGAGAAGTGTGAAAACTTGTTGGCTTATGCAGATTTTTCGTTTTACAGGAGTCTTGGCAGATCACCGTTTGAGGTCAGAATAGGTGCGCTCCAAACGTGGCAGATGAGGTAAGATCTATTGATCATTTGTTTTAGTAGGTGTTGATTTTGTGAACTTTATGAGTTACATGGAAAACTGAAAATTAAATTAGCACAATAGACAGTAGTTTTTTATGTTGAAAAATATGTTTGGGTGTGACAAAATTGAGCAGAAAACAGTGCTGCCCTCTCAACTGATTTATAGTTAGTGAAAGATGACAAAATTGAGCAGAAAACAGTGTTGCCCTCTCAGCTGATTTATAGTTAGTGATTGATGACAAAATTGAGCAGAAAACAGTGCTGCCCTCTCAGTTGATTTATAGTTGGTGATTGATTGATATTTTGATGATTTTTAGGAATTAGTTGATTTGAAGAGATTTTCTCTATGTAATTTCTATATATAACTCCACTTGTAGACAAGAAATAATCAAGTGAAAAGATTTCCCTTTCTTTTCAAATTTTGTCATGGTATCAGAGCTTTAGGTTTTGAACCCTAGGGACATTTTTTTTCATTTGGCCTTCTTTGTCGTATTTCTTCTCCTACTACGGCCTTCATTGCCATTTCTAATTAGGTAATTCAACCCTTATTGTTGCAATCCTCTTCTTCTCCTTGTTTTTCTTTACCAAAATGTCTGAATCCAAGATCACTGTCTACCCAATGGAAACCTCCACCACCCCACAACCTGGAGACCTTTAGCAGATTAATACAGCCTATTGACTCAATGGAAAAAACTACTTGAAGTGTTGGTGCGAAAAATTCTAAAAGGCAAAGGAAAATTGGATCACATCTTCAGTATGGGACTGAAAGAGGATGATCCCAAGTTTATAAAATGGGATGAGGAGGATTCGATGATCATGGCATGGCTTTGGAATTTGATGTCACCTGAAATAAGTGACACATGCATGTTTCTTCCCATGGCTCGAGATATCTAGGAAGTTGTGAGATAGACTTACTCCAAAGTGAAAGATGTTGCCCAAATTTATGAGTTGAAGATCAAGACAACCACTGCCAAACAAGAAAATTAGACTGTAACCGAGTATGGCAACCTTTTGAAGGGACTTTGGTAGGAGATGGATCACTACTGTGTTATTCAAATGAAATGTAGTGAGGATGCCACAATTTTGAAAAATTTCATAGAAAAAGATTGAACATATGATTTTTTGGCAGGTCTTAACAATGAGTTCGATCATGTTCGAGTCCAAGTTCTTGGCAAAGACGACTTGCCCCCTCTTAATGAGGTAATTTCTATTATATTGGCTGAAGAGAGTAGGCGTAATGTTATGTTAGTATCAAAACCAGTTTATGCCTTGACAATGCTAATTAATGGAGGAAGTTGTGGGCCAAGAAGGCAGTAGCAAAATGGAGAGAATAGGAAAGGAGAATTCAAACTCGGTGGTCGTGAACCTCGTGAAAACAGGGACAACATGTGGTGTACCTTCTGCAAGAAACCAAGGCATACAAGGAAGATGTGCTTCAAGCTTCATGGAAAGCCACCAAGCAAGAAATGGGGAAATAAGGGTGGAAGGCAAAAAATTCAAGGTCAAGCAAATCAAGCCTCATCTTCACAAGAAGAAGAGAAAAGGGAGTTTGGCAAAGAAGAGATAGAGAAATTGAAGAATCTTCTAGCCACTCTTGAAAAATCTTCAGGTACCTATTCATTGGTACATTCAGGTGAGCTTCCAATTTCTCATTGTTTAAGTGCCTCCAATTAGTGTTTTAAAGACTCCTAGATCATCGATTCAGGAGCCATAGATGACATGACACATGCATCTCATAATTTTAGTTCTTATTTTCCTTGCCCTAGTAATTGAAAAATTACCATGGCAGATGGATCACCAACCACAATTTCCGGTATAGGGAATGTTGATATGATTCTTAAAGATGTTTTTCATGTACCAAAATTATCAACAAATCTCATCTCCATAACCAAACTTTCTCAAGATCTAAATTGCAAAGTAACCTTCTTCCCAACTTATTGTCTATTTCAGGACTAGGACTCAAGCAGGATGATTGGACCTGCTAAGGAGAAGGGAGGATTATACTATCTTGAAAAGACTAAAAAGACAAGTGCTAGTAAGTGGAATCAACCTCTAACCCTCCTATCCACAAGTCATTCAACAAATAAAGACATATTTGGCTTCACCACTTTAGACTAGGACATCCTTCATTCAAAATACTTGAAACCATGTTCCCTCATTTGTTTAAGGGCTTAGAAAAGGAAATGTTTAATTGCGAAACTTGTGAACCTGCAAAGCACAAACGTGTAGCATTTCCCATCAATAATAAAAGAAGCTTGTTTCCATTTGATTTAATTCATAGTAATATTTGGGGGCCATCTCCAATTTCAAATATTTTTGGGGCACAGTGGTTTGTTTCATTTATCAATAATTGCACAAGAGTCACTTGGATTTTCTTAATCAAGTCCAAAATTGATGTTAGTGATGTCCTCCCAAATTTTCATTCCATGATTAAAAATCAATTTGGAGTTAGTATCAAAAGGTTTCGTTCAGATTATGCCAAAGATTATTTTAACCAAACATTGACTATGTTCTTTCAAAAGGAGGGAATCATCCATGAGTCCTCTTGTGTTTATACCGCACAACAAAATGGAGTGGTGGAGAGAAAAAATGGTCACCTTCTTTCCACAGCTCAGGCTTTATTGTTCCAAAAAAATGTCCCAAAAAATTACTAGGGAGAACTTGTTTATTCGACGCATTGACTCTGAGGGAGTCATTGCCCTTATTGTGTATGTTGATGATAGTGTAGTAACAAGAAATTATCATAGGGAGATAAAGAGATTGGGCAAGCACTTGGCAAAGGAGTTTGAGATAAAGGACTTGGGAAATTTGAAGTATTTCGTAGGTATAGGAGTGGCACGGTCAAAGTAGGGAATTTTCATGAGCCAACAAAAATAAATCATCAAGCACACGTATGGATCCCAATCATAAGCTTGGAGAAGTAGAAGAAGATGTGGTCATTGACAAAGAAATGTATCAAAGATTGGTTGGTAAGCTTATTTATCTATCCCATATGCAACTTGATATAGCTTATGTAGTGAGTGTGGTAAGCTAGTTCATGCACAATCCTAAGGAGGTTCACTTACGGGGAGTCTATTGCATCTTGCACTATCTAAAAGGGTCTCCAAGTAAAGGCATCTTATTCAAGGAAATTGATAGACTCACACCAAAGGCTTATACGGATGCAGACTATGTAGGCTTAATCACAAAATCACAAATAGGAGATCCACCATCGGGTACTGTACCTTTGTTGGAGGAAATCTAGTCACTTGGAGGAACAAGAAGCAAAATGTAGTAGCAAGATCTAGTGCTAAGTCTAAATACAGAGCAATGGCACAAGGAATATGCGAACTATTATGGTTGAAGATTGTCCTAGAAGATCTAAGAGTCCATTGGGAAGGACCTATGAGATTATACTGTGATAACAAGTTAGCTATTAGCATCACCCACAATCCCGTGCAACATGACCTGACTAAGCATATTGAAATTGATAGGCACTTTATCAAAGAAAAACTCGAGAGTGGTCTCATTTGTACACCTTATGTTTTTTCCAACTCACAACTACCGGATGTCCTCACTAAAGGACTTTGCAATCCTCTTTTGCAGACATTGGTGTCCAAGCTGAGAATGGACAATGTCTATTCACCAGCTTGAGAGGGAGTGACAAAATTGAGTAGAAAACAGTGCTGCCCTCTCAGCTGATTTATAGTTGGTGATTGATTGATATTTGGCTGATTTTTAGGAATTAGTTGATTTGGAGAGATTTTCTCCTTGATTTTCTCTATGTAATCTCTATATATAACTCCACTTGTAAACAAGAAGCAATCAAGTGAAAAAATTTCCCTTTCTTTTCAAAATTTTTCAGGGTGAATTTAATAAAAGAAATGANCGTACACTGCAAGAATGCTCCATTTGATGGTTGCCGTGAGGTGCTACTCATGTTGTTGCATTGCGTTATGTTAATATGATTGGTGCTGCTCTATGTTTTGATGTCTATTACTTGGTCTCTTGATGTGCAATTCATATTTAATCGTTTATTTCAATGACTCAACTCTTCAAATCGAGAGATATTCTTTTGGTTGTGAGAACTGCGTTTACCCTAACGAATGTTTACCATCAAAAATTTGTGCGTTTAATGTTTATTTTCTTCGTATTAGTTTACTACGATTGCAATATGAATTGAAATTGATTAATTTTTGTTTCTAAAAGTACGGTAAGGTAAGAAACAAAGTCACCATTAATGGTGTTTCAGTTGCCGATAGAAACTGAACACTTGCAAACCTTTAATTTTATTAAGGTGATTCTTGTCTAGTGTATATTATCCAGCTGGGTGTTTGTGTTTAGCAAGCAGAGTAGAGCTCCTTTATACTTGTACCGCAGGAGTTCAGGGATTGTGAGCTGGGGTCCGTCACGAAAAATAGATATATTTGGGGAAACAAGGCTGTTACTATGCCAACTTTAGCCTGTCCATCATGGTTGTGAAAGAGGTAGGTTACCTTTGGAATCCGAAGGCGTAATACTGGGTTCTGTCACCGCCGTGGCATTATAACTGTCACTAATAATTGTGATTTTTCATTTAAAGTATGTGACTTGCATTTTGCAAGTTGTTGGTTTATCCTAATCGGTTACTCATGAGATGTACGGACATTTCGATAAAAAATGATTCATTTTGGAAGGTTCCCGTAAGGTCTCTAAGGTTTAGGACTGCGTCAATATGCTTCTATGGGATAAGGATAGTTTACCTAAAGCACTAAGTGATGATGATTAGATAAATTGAAGGTTAAATCAAACACCATATCCTATGTTGCTTTTGGAGTGTGGTCTACTAGAAGCTAAGCTTTTTGCCAATTTATTGTTTCTACTTAAACTCTTTGAAAAGCACAATAACTCAAGTTTTTAAAAGTAATTTTCAAAAATACAAAAGAACAAGGTTGATACTTTCAAGGAATACAATGGCTCAAAACTTAGAATATCTTATAAAAGGAGATGCAAAGTAACAGTAAGCACATGGGAAGTTGGTTAAACAGTAGGTGTTGGCAAAGTTATGGTCAAATTCAGAGGAAAGAGGACAATAAAAATCCTACTTGAGAGTGTATTAAGGCAATTATTTAGATTCACCTGTACAACATCTTACAGCTCATATCTCATTTAGGGCTTGCAGTTTTATCAACATGGTTCCTCTAAATTCACATTGGCTAAGAATAGAAAGTCGAAGATGGATTTACCTTCTTAGGGAAGAGTGGACGTGTAGGTTATAAAGGTATAGAGTTCTTGAGGATGAATACCTGTTTTTCTTAATTGTCATACCACTGAACATTTAAAGTAAAAATATAATATTTCTGCCAAAAATTTGTATGGTCTTTTTTTAACATCCAATAATGATAGTTAACCGCTTGTTTAATCAGTTTTATCTAACCGCTTGTTTAATCAGTTTTATCCTTTGATGAATAGATCCGCTGGGTCTACCCACAGAATAAAATCTCTAGTTCCCGTATTGTCTAATCGAAGTCATGGTGGTGACAGGGTATGCCAAAATGAATAAAGCAGACAAAGTGGGACCATGTGAAGCATGAACCGTTGACATGATTACAGATTTGTAATACGGGTTGCAATGAGGTCAGTGGTCTTTTGCCATCTTTTTAAAAAAAGAAATCAGAGTTTCTGAAATCTGTCCATTTTGCGATTACCAAGAAAAGGTGGGTTATCAAAAATTCTGCCAATTTGTGGTTTAGTCTCCCTTGTGCAAGACCATCCCTTGAAAACTGGTAACCT
>MNCI01030254.1:86998-114357 GCA_015680685.1 Gnetum montanum | reverse complement strand
GGAATCTAGATGGTCCATGGGTGGATTATCTAGTAAGGGAGGAGAGAATGCGAGGAGATCTTTCCTTATAACTTTACCATCCATGATGGCTTCCATCATGTCTAAAAGGTTGTTGCTAAGGTCCTATGAACTCTTGATGTAAACTTTGATAGCTTTTTCCTCACCTTTAATATGCATAGCAAGTTAAAAACTATTAGTAGGTAGAGCTTCTTAACTTTGTCTAATGCTGAAATGAGATAGTCAGGAGATAGACCCACTAGACCATCTCACCTATGTATGTTGTAAAGGTTAATGTATGGATGGTTCTCTCATTTGACATGTGTGGAGCTAGTCTAAAGATCATATGCATGATGCCTCAGTGGAAGGCATCTTATCCTTTGAATCAGGTATTGTTCCCATGACCTTGGGATATTGTATTGGAATCACCATCATAACATTCTTCCAGTTTTTCATTCTTGCTATTATGAGATGCTCTCCCATATGATTGAATATGTTTTCTAACTTACAAATTTTTCTATATAATCCTGAAAATACATATACCTTCCCCTTATCTTGAGCCATATCTTCAATTTTCTATATCAAGGCCTTGTAGAGAACGTATGGGATGCTGATGGCACACTATCCTCTCATCATCATCATAATCTTCCTGAGTAAAGATACCCAAAGGTATTTTGATGAAAAATAAGTTATATGTAACAATTCTACACATTTCATTTTTAACCAAGAGAATTTTAGACATGTTTACATCCACCTTATCCATGTTAAAGATGTCAAGTAGAACATTCATTCTAAGCTTGGGCTCAATCTTTTGGATTTGTGGCCAACAATTATTTGTTGATTCATTATGGAATTGTATAACTCTAGAGATTATCCAGAGATTATCCATGTCAAAATAAGCATAGGAATCCCATCAAAAAAGACATGTTACTATTTGTAATAAGGTAAAGCTAGAATTATTCTACCTCATGTTGGTATTAAACAAAGGATTGGATGATGTAATCATAGAAGCTTATTTGTTGTAGGAACTTTTTAAGCTTAGGAGAACTAAGCTCTAGGAACTTATGGTAATTCATATCCTTATGGATTGATTATTATTGGATGTCATGTGTATCCACACCTTCTTCGACATCATCAATTTCAAAATCATCATCTTTAGCTACTCTAGTACTTGTTCAACCACTTGCAGCTACACATGTAGTCAACACAAAGATTGATAATTTGATTGTCAACTTCTCAATCTAGTTCTAGGTGAACGTCTTTGTAGAGTACATTTAGGATCAAGTAATTTGAGTTCTTTTTCTTCTCATCCTTATGAACCAATGATTCATGCACAAGCCCATAGACAAAGGACTGGGAGTTTTTTGATCTCTTTCCTCCTTAATCTAAAAATCTTTGATCATAACTCCCCTAGCATGATGAGCTATGAATATTCCTAAAAATCAAGGAATTCTCCAATGCATGATGCTATTATTACAAAAAATACATGTAAAAGCAAGGATAAATAATAATTGAAAATACTTGAAAAGCATCATCATAACTATAGAATCATGGCATGCATGTGTTAGCAAAAGGTAAGGTAGAAATGTTTAAATAACTACCAAATTCGTTAAATACATACTTAGATTGATGTTTCTTCATCATCATTGAGTTACAAGACACCAAGAATACCAAAGATAAGAAAGATAAAGAAGAAAGCATATAAAACTATTACTGATCCAACCTTGCTGGAAAAAATCCAATAGAGTTTTGCTTTTTTGTAGCTTAGAAGTTAAGAAATGAAAATGAATTGGATAAAAATTGAGTGTGGAATGAGTTTGGGAGGACCCCCTCCCCTCATATACTATTTCATTAATGCAAGGAGAGTGAATTGGTGCAACTGATGCCCTTGTGCTAACACCAGTGGCACATCAACACAGCTTCCAACAAGGAAAAAACTACAAAACGCTATCATTCATAGCCTCAACTTATCTCCCCTTACCTCTAAAGTTACCAACAATGTTAAATGCATGTCCAAATCATCAAGAATTAACCAAGTCATAAGAAGAGCTAGACAATAAAAACATTATAGGCTTATCTTATGTGATATTCATGATCATGAGAATTAAGTCATATGATCAATTTATGCATTCCCATGAATAAAAAACTAGGAAATAGGGGTTAGAAAAATGAGAGAATTATTAAAGCACCAAAAAAAATTGAATATAGACTCAAGATATACTATGAAGGGTTTTTCATGATCAAACCTTGAAGCTTGAAGAGTGACACTCACATAAGTGAAAGATCAATCAAGTGCCTTATGCTATGCAACCACCACCATGACTAGGAGATAAGCTTTAGCTAACTTTTTTACAATGTCAATCCACAAAGGATTCAAAATGAATCCTCCTTATAGAAAGTTCCTACCTTTCTTGCCCATAGTATCCAGCATAAGTCTATCTACTTTGATGGCCAAATCTCATTCTCTTCTTTACCTGATCAACTTCCTAGTGTATAAAACAATGGGCAAGAAATGGTATGAAAAATATGAAGATTGAATGATGGATAAGAGAGAGAGAGTGTGTGTGTGTGTGTGTGCAACATCATCATATCCACAACCAATCGTTCAATTAGCTCATGGAAGCACATGATCATGTCCTACATCTTGGGAAAGATCCATTATTGCATTCTTTCACTATTACTCATTCATACAATAGAGATCAACCTTTAAGTCTTCCATCCAAGCACAAGGTCACACCTACCACTTCCATGGTTATCTAGCCTTGATTCTTTCATGGCCTAATAATTGATGGAACCAAACGAAGGTAACATGCTACAAAACACTTAGAAGTTAAGATTTTGGTATGGTTTTCCTTCATTTGTGCACCTACACACAAAAAGCTCACAAAATGTTTCTTTACTAAATACCTCTCATTGATCTATTTGGCTATGCTAACTTATCCCACATTCTAGTAGTGGTTACAATGCCATGAATAAATACATGGAATATTTTGAATTCAAATGTGATCAAGGTTTGAGTCAAGGATTATGATGTTGATGAGTAATGAGGTACCCCTACGCTCAACCACATGAGTCACAAGTGTTCACAAACGATCTGATCGAATTCCATGGATGGGACTAGTTGTCGTATCTAGATTCTTATGCTTTGATCACAATTCGTTGTCTTCCCACTTGGACTAATGGTAGCTTTTTCACATATGATTTAGTCCAAAGTGAGGCATATGATTTTGTCTAATTATATGCTACTCCTAATGATGATAAAAAGATGAATTAATTAAGCTACTGAATAATGGAAAGTAAAATCTAAACTAGCCTACATGCAATGTGTATCTACTCTTAATCATCCGTACATGCCTTGGACTTCATGATACTACTTTTGGGATTTCCAAGTGTATGTCACTAGGTGTGCCAAATGATACACTACTAGATTACCAAGTACTTACACTTTAAGCACTTGTGACTAAGGCATACGCATTTCACTTAATGATAGAAATAGTAAATAGCAATAAATGGAAATTTTAACTAAAAGAAATAGTAAATAATTAAGAATTAAAAGTATTAATTATCTAAGTGGATGATGTAATAATGGAAGTAATCTTGATCTTTATTTCTAGTCATGTAACATGTCCAAGTACATCACACTTGAATAAAGATGTTGTACAATTACAAACATCACACTGTAGGCATGCACAAGAAATAACAAAACTTTAAGAAAAATTATTAAAAATTAAGAACTAAAACTATCTTCCCCTATTACATTTTTTAATTGTGCACCCAAGTGCTCTATTTATAAGCTAGCCTAGAGGAGACAATGTCAGATATCCAACATCGCTTCATAGCTTTGACATCAAGTACCCAATATTAGGGCTTTGATATTGGATACCTCATATTAGAGCTTGACAAATTCATGACTGATCATACCCTCACAACTGAATAAAAACTCATCCTTGAGTCAAACAAAATGAGGAACAAGTCCTTGACAAAATATTGGGAAGGTATGGGTATATTGACTAACTTAAAAAACTAACAAAATAATTGACTCTTACATGCCACATTGGTGTAGTACAAAAATGGAACAAAATATTACAGACAAAAACTAGGAGGCTCATTTGGTATCTGAAGGTAGTGCCTCCTCCATTGGCTACTTCCCTTTGTTGCCAAGCTTGTGAAATTTGTAATAATCAAGAAATGCCTACAACTTTTCTTCTTCCATCCATGGATTGTATACCATCCAGGCTACTAAGCTAATGTATGTTGGTGTTGGTATGTCCGAAGGACATGACAATTGCAGGAACAACTAATTAGCCTTCACATATCAAGCAACAAACTATTGTCATTCCTCTTCAAAGGTCCTAGTTTTTTCTCTAAGTTCATGATAATCTATTAATCTTCTAGCTCAGTTTGAGGCAACATGCTTCTGTCCATGGTAGCTGGATTTAACCACTTCCAATTATAAGTTTGCCACATGTAGCTTCTGCAAAACCTCTTTTCAATTTGCAAAATCTTTTTCATACAATGCATAAGTGGTTGCTACCTACTTCTCTAGCGCATTTCAAGGTTGACCTACTATTAACATGGCAAGGTTAGCACATCTAAGGTTAGCCAACACCATGTATTCTTTCAAATCTTTGATCTATAGGTCTTTATTCTTTACTTCTGCCTAGTGGACCAAGGCATAACTATCTAGAATTGGTTGCCACTCACAATTTTATGTTGATAAGGATCTAATGTGGGCTTTAGCCATCTAAATCTCTTTTTCATTTATTTGTTTATACATGCCTACTTGGTCATGGAAGTGTTTCTTCAACTTCTCATGCTTCTTAGCCTCATTTTTCCACTCAATGATTTCTATTATTGATTTTTTTCAAATTTCATGGACCTCATTCATTGACAGGGTTCTATTTCCTCTAGCCAATCTATTAATGTCCTAGTTGACCCTCACCAGTTATTCTCTTAATTAGCAAATTCTTTCCTCAAGGATGTTCTTTTGCTTTTTGACTATGGTCAACCTTGAATTCTCAATAGCAAGCTACTTGTTTTCTTCTTATGTAGTAGTCAATGCCTTTTTGTAAGTGTTAGACTATGCATTAGTAGCAAAGGGATTCTAGACCACTTTCTCTTTTTCTTGTTCTATAGTTGCACTCTCCTTAGTCAGCTTGGACAATAGCTCCATCTTGAATTTTTTTAGCTAGTCAAGCATAACAAATTGGGTAGGGTCCCATCATTTAAATTTTAGGGCAACCAACTCTTGTTGTAATCTTTGCACTTCTACTTCTGCATGTTTTTCCCTAACTTCAACCATGATCAAATTTTCATTAGTGGTGATGAGATTTGACTATGCTACAGTGAAATCACTAGGGATGTCAAATAAAGTAGTCATTATGTGCCCCATCTACAATAGTTAGTCCAAAACATCCTCATGTACCATAGGATTCATCAAAGTCTTGGCCAACATCTATGCATCTCTGGTCCTAGTAAGATCTACTAGGGGCACAACAAGCACATTGAATGATTCTTGAATATGATCTGTGCTAACTTCTATTGCACTCACCGCATCCTAATACTACATTACCAAAACTGTGGCACCTTCTCCAATTTCAAGCATCACCTGGAAGGATGTGACATTCCCAAAAATTTAACTAGACCACTAGGATCCCCCACTTGAGTGTAATGAGATCTCCCCCCTTGTTGGATCAATTGAAATAATGGGTTGTATGGCATCTTCAATTACTCTCAAGAGATTGGAATCATCCCTACTTCCCCAGTTAACAACTTCAACGATTTTTTGTAAATGGCTCATTGAGGGCTTGTAATCATGTGGTGGTGGTGGTGGTGGGTAATGATCAAAAATGTTAGTGGCTGGAATCACAAAGGGATTGATAGCTACATAGCCTTAACTCCACCTTTGCAAGAGGGCTTTGTTGGAAAATAGAGGTGGAGCACCCTAGACAATCTCATTGATCAAACAAGGACTTTGCCATTGGTAGCCAGGGTAGTGGCTGCAAATAGAGGTTGGCATGGTTAGCCAAAATGCCAACATGAATGGGTGTGAACGATGCTAAGTGTTGAGCATTGTCCATGATGTAAAGTGTAGAGCATAGTCATGAAATAGGGATGAGTGTAGTTAAGGGTTGTGATTAAAACGAGGATGTCAACCCATGGAGACTACCACCTGAGTGTAGTACAATGTAAATACATGTGAAAAATGTGAAAAAAATGTAAACAAATACAAAGAAAATGCAAGGAATAGAAGAGAGAAATGGAACACTACCCCAAATGGAAATGTAGTTAACTCCAAAAGGGGTTTAGAAGGTACGTGGTTTACAATAGGCATAATGGAAGTGTAGTCACAGTCTCAATGGTGTCGTGTCATGAAGTCTGGCACTCGTCCTAGTGTACCATGCTTGCCAGGTTAGCCACTATGGTATACCATGCAATGTTCTATAGGGGTGTAGTGGGGCTATAATGGATTGTGATGTGCAACCCATGGAGCTAAGTGTTAAGATGCCAAAATGCAAAAGTGCCAACTAGTGAAAATGGATTCCAACCGTTAAAACATAAAGTGTAAGGGTATTTATTAGGCTATGGTTAGTCCAAAACATAGATCATGCACCATGTGATAGAGTGGTAGATGGGACTACACTCTAGGATAGTTGGGACTATGCTCACCCCAACTATGCTATGGTGTTAGGCTCTATAGTGTTGAGTGGTGTCATTACTCTGACAGAGTCCATGAAGCTGAGAGACTATGACTATGCTACCTAGCTACATGGAGAAGACTACGAAGTACCTAAAAAGATGCAAACAATATGAAAAAAATGTAAGTTTTGGAGACTATGCTCTAGGTCTACACTCTAGAATGTAGTTACAATTTTTGGGGAAATGGGGATGCAAAAATGCAAAATGCTGGTATTGGAGAGGTGTTGGAGTTGATGTGGATGCCAATGCTAAGGTGTGGGGGCCTTTGGAGGTTGTTCTTACCAACTACACTCTGACTATGCTCTGGAGCATAGTGAGAGTGTAGTCCCAGACTTAGGCAAAATCTAGTCAAAAACTGGCAAAAACTAGAAAAATGTGGCTAAGTGTTGACTATGCTCCAAGGGTGGCTAACTATACTCCTAAGCATAGCAAGCATAGGCTCAACACTTAGAGAAATTTATGTAAAATCTAGTGCTTGAGGTGACTATGTTGACTATGCTCTAGAGCATTTTTGGGAGGTGTAGTCTTAATAATTAGAAAATTCTAGCATTCAGGGCTACCTATGATGACTATGCTCTAGAGCATAGTCCTAATTGTGAGAGCATAGTTTGGACACTTGGAAAATTTTGTTGTAGAAAATGTGCTTCCAAACTGACTACACTCTAAAGCATAGTCCTAGTAGTGGAGAGCATAGTCTAGGTACTTAGAAAATTCTAGTAGAAATTGGACTTCCCAAACTATCTACGCTCTAACTACACTCTAGAGCATAGTCCTGACAGTTAGAAAAATTTTGCATAACTAGCATTCCATGCTGACTACACTCTAACTACACTCTAGTACATAGTCCTAGCAGTGGCAAGCATAGTCTTAGCACTTAAAAAATTTTGCAACTTGTGTCATCATTTTGATACATAGAAAAATATGGTAGAACTAGCAGTTGTGTTGACTATGCTCTAACTACACTCTGGAGTGTAGTCAAGGGGTGCATAGAGTGTAGTCTCAACACTTATAAAACTTTGGGCAAAGTACCATTATTTTTACGCTTAGCCAAATTTACGATTGAGATGATAAAGCCCAAAATTTTTGTGGTGTTTCATTGGTTCCTCTTTATTGACATCTAGAGGAGTGGCCCAAGAGACATTGGCAAAGAACACAAAACACCATAACAGACATGGCACCAACATCACTTGTCATTACCAAATTTGGTGTTGTTCCTCCATGTTCAAGAGTGTTGTGAATAAGGGTATGCTAGGGCATAGTGTTTAGGTAATGTGCTATGGAGATGACATGCAAACAAGGGAGATGCAATGCAAAAAGGATGTGATGATGCAAGATGTGGAGTCAACATAGCTGATAGTGACCATGGCATGGAGTTGCTTATCCCTGAAACATTTACCTCTCATTAGAGTGCTCATGAGAGAGTCAAGGTTGATTCAAGGCTTCACTAGTTTTGAAACTATAGCATTGCTGATTTGCTTGGGGATGTGCATCTCCCCATTCTCTCTCTTTCTCTCTCTCTCTCTCTCTCTCTCTCTCTCTCTCTCTCTCTCTCTCTCTCTCTCTCTCTCTCTCTCTCTCTCTCTCTCTCTCTCTCTCTCTCGGCTTTGAGGCAAACCTCCATTGGGTTCAGCTTATTTCTGAATGCTAGCTACAAGGTGTTGGCCATTAAGTGGATGGGCTTTACTCTGATGCAACTACATGGCATCTATAGGACAAGTGTTTCCTCACAATGATGAGTTGCATTACATCTACTTGGGCTTTGACTAGCCAATAGAATCTCCATAGGACAAGTTGCATTACATCTACCATGGATTCTACAATTGACATGAAGAGAATGTCATGTGCATTATAATGTGTATGCATCAAAGGGTTTGCATGTAAGGGAATGTGGGAAATGCAAGATGGTATTGGAATGCAGGAGTGAATGTGTGTATGCTATAGTAGGATGAGGAGGATGTGCACTATTGAGTGGCTTAGCTAGTCTAATCATGCACATTGGAGCAATGTGGCAACCTGCTACTACAATGAGATGCATCTTTGCACAACTACCTCTGGGGCTTCATCCTACAAGCACAACTCTAAGGAGATAAGAAAACCATAAAACATGGAATGCAAATGAAATGCCAGATGCAAAGATGCTACAAATGCATCAAAAACCTAAACTATTTGCAAGTGCTTGGGAAGCTAGTGAAAGTGCCAAGTGTAATGATATTACGAGTGCTCCAAAGGCCACACCAATGGCAAGTGCTCCAAAAGATTAGAAAAATGCCAATTTAAGGTCTTGGTAGACTGTGAACCTTGTTTAAGGTCTTGGTAGACTGTGAACCTAGTTTAAGGTCTTGGAAAATTGTGGAGTGCTAGTTCATAGTCCTAGTAGATTATTGTGTGCTAGATTAATGTCTTAGAAAATGTGCTATTATGCTAGTTTAATATCATGACCCAAAAATGAGCTGTGCTAGTTTTAGCATCATGGTGAATGAATTCTTACCTTGTTATGTGAGGTGTGATGCTACATGCATAGTCATGCTATGTTCTTGCAAGATCCTGCAAAAATCAACTACAAAAATAGCATTAAGTAGCAACTGTGTAACAAAGTTAATTCACAAATGAAAAGGAAAGCAATGTGAAAAGTGATATTTTTGGGTTCTTTTGAGCCATAATAGAAGTTTAAGGCCATTCCAAGCTACGTGTAATGCTAGTTTTGGGCCATTTTGGGCCATTACTAGTTTAAGGCCATTTCAGGCTATGGGTGCTAGTTTAAGGCCATGGCTAGCCATGACATCATCAATTTAAGGCCATGGCAGGCCATGATGCTAGTTTAAGGCCATTTCAGGCTATGGGTGCTAGTTTAAGGCCATGGCTAGCCATGAAATCATCAATTTAAGGCCATGGCAGGCCATGATGCTAGTTTAAGGTCATTTTAGGCTATGGGTACTAGTTCAAGGTCGTGTCAGGTAGTGACATCATCAATTTAAGGCCATGGTAGGCCATGATGCTAGTTTAAGGCCATTTCGAGCCATACACTATTTTAAGGCCTTTTTGGACCACAAAAATAGTTTAAGACCATTGTGGATATTGTGATGTGACTGCTGGTTTAAGGCCATTTCAAGCGATGATGATAGTTTAAGGCCATTGTAGGCCATGCATTGTTTCTGTGATTTTATTGTTTTTTGAGTTTTATGGGTTTTGATTTTTTTCAAATGTAATGCATAAGCTAAGTGGATAGATGCGTAAACAAAGAAAATATGCATAAATAAAGTGAAAAAATGTGTAATCTTAGTAAATAGGTGAAATGTAAATGTGTAGACTAGTGTAATGCAGGTGAAAGTCATAAATGCAAAGATCATGGCAACAAAGTGTGGGTAGGTGCCTAGCATGCTTTTGGCCAAGGGAGTGTCTCAGTCATGTAGTTGCTTCCTAACTAGGTGTGGATTAGGGTGTGCACAAGGCCTAGGATCCTCTAGGAGGTTGTTGGCTTTAACTACTCATTTGGGTGTGTTAACCTTAGGCATTACGTTTGTTGTTGTAGGTATGCCACCAAGAAGCTCCACCTCTGACACTTGTTCCATGTCTATGTTATGGTTAGTTGGAGGGGAGAGGTTATCATTGTAGATGATAACTTGACCACCTTTGTATGGAAAGTGGACCTCTTGATGGATGGGAGAGGAAACGACCTATAGTTGCGCTAGCCAAGGCCAACCTAGGATTAGGTTGAAGCCTGGCATCTCCTTGATGATGGTGTATTCTATAGAGGTGGGGAACTACTCCCCTATCACAAAGGTGATGTTTATTGTACCCCTGATGGTGATGCATGATCCATTGAAGGATTTTAGACATGTGATTTTGGTTAGCCTAATCTCATCTGTCAAGCCTAGTTTGTTGATGATGGAGTATAGAACTATGTTTGTTACCACACCATCATCAATGTGTACCTTACAAATGGTGCATTGTCCAATGTGTATGCTAATGGATAATAGAGCTATAGTGACCTTCCCTCATTTGGGATTGATCTTGACTACATTGTCACTAAAGGCTAGGGATGTTAAACCTAATTCCTGTGGCGTAGGAGGCAAGATTGCTACACAGATGACATTCTCATCTATAGGGATGCCCTCCATAATAGGAATGAAGGCCAACATCTAGGCTATTTCTTGGCGATAAGTAGATGAGATCATGACCAATTCATACAAGATTAGTGTTGTGTTCTTTTCCTTAAGCATGTGTTTTACCTAGGTTAGTGTAGCTGTGAAGTTTTTGTCACTGGAAGTTGTGTTGGCCTTGACCTCCTTCATGTAGCTTTAGAGATGAATCTCTCACAAAGGGAACTTGGATTTGGATTTGTTTGGCCTAATGGGGGCAAGGACCCTAGTGTTTAGTTGAGGTTTTCTAGTTTTCACCTTTGCTTCAGTAATGGGGGTTACAAGGTGCTCATTCAGCTTTTTACATTTCCATTTGGTAGGCCTACCCATGTTGCCAGTGGGATCAGCCCTTGAAGGAGAAGAGACTAACATGTTGCCCACTATCAAGCTTCACGTAGGTGAGGGGCTAGCACATTGTGGCACCCTAATGATAAATGGATGTTTGGGAGTTGTTGTAGGACCAACTCATTATGGCACCTTGATGACAAAGGGTTGCTTAGTAGTTCTTGTCACTACATCATGCTAATTTAATATCTTAGTAAATAGTTGTTTCCAGTTTAACATCTTAGCAGATAGATACTTGGTGTGCTAGTTTAATGTCTTAGTGGATGATTGCTATGGGACCTTGACCATGAAAGGTATTTTCAACACTCAAGGTGGTACTTTGATCATGAAGGGGGGCCTCTTGCTTATGGAGGCTAGGGGTACCATTGCCTTGCTAGTAGGCATGTGAATCACTAAAGGCTATTATGTAGGTTTAGACTTACCTCCTACGCTGATGGAGTTTATGATGTAGGAGGCATCATCTACATTAGATTGGCTCACTGTGTCAAGCACAAGTTGTCCCCTTTCTATCATTCTTTGCAAATTGTCTTGCAAAGCCCAACAGAAGTCCATACTATGATGGAACATCTAGTGGTAGTGATAGTATTGGTCTAGTCAAAAGTATTTTGAGATTGGGGGCTCATTTGGTACTGTTGAGGCAAGGTTCCTTAGTAGTTCACAGTACCTATCATGTCATTAGTGGGCATTCTCTATTTCATATTTTTATTGGATCACCCAACTTTAAGGAGTTGGTCCAAGAACTCAAAGGGTTTCATCAGCAATGGGGTATACTTTAAGTAATCACCTTAAAGTGGCTTCCACTATGGCCCTTACCATTGTACACAAGTTAGTGCCAGAGTTGGTAGCTTCATGTGCTAGGGCATTAGGCTGCTTTGCTGTTAGGTATTAGTTGGTTGGCTTGGTGGTTATGGCTATGGTTGCCACTATTGCATTTTGCTTACATTCATGTTATTTTCTATAGGCCACATAGACTGAGTCATTACTTGCTTGTGTTGCCTCCTCTATGCCCTTTGCTTGGGCAAAGGCTTGGTTGAGAGACTTTGGGGCCAAGTAGTATAGTTTGAACTTGATAAAGTCATTCATTGCATACTTGAAAATGGCCAAGTGATGCATCTATGTGATCAGCTCCCTCATTTTATTCAATGATGTGCTCCAGTGTTGGATGAATTTGGGCATAGTCTCTAGGGGCCTTTGCTTAACTTGCATGAGCTGGTCAAGGGTAGCTTCAAGCTTTAGGTTTTACCTGAAGTGTGTCACAAACTAGCTTAGAAGGCCCTTTAAGGAGGAGATAGAGGCCCTGGATAGTGCATGGTACCAGTCTAGAGCTTTACTAGTTAGGGACATGGGGAAGACATGCATGATGGTATGTAGCTGGGCTTGCAATAACAAGCACTTAGACCTGAACATCACTAAGTGTGCATTGGGGTCATCCTCATCATTGTACTTCATGAGTTGAGGTAGCAAGACCCTAGTTGGAAGAGTTAGTGGTAGGATTACAAGACTTATTAGATCATCCTAGTAAAAGTCCACCACCTTGATGGTTTTGGAGGAGGCAGCATTAAGCTAGTTGATCTCCTTCATTAAACTATGGATCAGCTAGAATGCCTGATCCAATCTTGGGAATGTGCTAGCCAATTGCATTGACTAGGCTCTTGTTGGTTGCACGGCATAGGGCTGAATTGTTTGTTACAAAGTTTACTAGTTTAATGTTTTGGCAAACAGTTGTTGCTAGTTTAACATCATAGCATATTGTTGCTAATTTAATGTTGTAGTAGATGGATTTTGTTGATCTGATGGTTGAGTGATTGGCATAGTGACTAAGGTAGGCCACACACACATGGGTTGGATAGACACCGAGGGCACTAATGAGACAAGCAAGATGTAGGATGCAAAAATCATTTGGGGCTGGGAGGTGGTCCCAATGTGAGCATCAGGTTGGATAGATACTATGGTTGCTTGCAAGGAAGGTTGAGCTAGAATTGTCACCATCTTGAAGAGGATGGATGAACTGAACTAAGGACAAGCTGTACTGGGAAGTGGTTGTTGGAAGACATGGAAGAGGCTCTTGCATTTGGAGCAGGCTTCAAATTTGTCTTCTTCATCTTGTAAGGCTTCCTCATAGGTTATCCCTGCATCATGCTTGTTTGCTTGGATGAGTTGGAAAAACAATTGGTGGTAGGACTCTGTGAGTGGAATTATGTCAAACAAGGTAGGGTTGTACTCTCATCTATCCCAATGGACTTGTTTGTAGTCTTTTTTTACCTCTAGCTTAAAGTGATCCACTAGTAAGCCTACTTGGATTTTTGCACAAAAAATATTATATTTTTCATGGCTTAGTACAGCATGATTTGGGTGGATTATGAAGCTATCAAGTGCATTAGACACTAATGTGGAAGGTTGATCTAGATTCATATTCACAGATCAAGTTGTGAGAGTTGATGTTTACAAAAAATGGCTAACTTTGGAAATGCAAAAAAAAAAAAAAAACCTAAGTCTACCAATAGTAGAAAATGGCTAAGTTTAAAAATTCCAAAAATTGACTAAGTGTAAAATTGCAGAAAGTTGACTAAATATGAAACTGCAAAAATTTGGCTAAGTATGAAAATGTAGAAAAAATGCTAAGTATGGAAATTCAAAAGAAAATGACTAAGTATGAAAATGTAGAAAATTAGCTAAGTATGGAGGCTATGCTCTACATAAAAAAATTAGCTAAGTATGAAGACTACACTCCACACCAATTGTGCTCTCCACTAACTATGCTTACTATGGTTAGAGAATGAAGACTTAGAAAAAAGTGGAGAACAACATAATTTGGGTTTCTACATGGGGTCTTAGGGAGACCAACAATAGGTCCAATCTACACCAATGGGAGTGTAGAGAGCATGCAAAGACAACCATAGCTAAATGCAAAGAAGGAAATGACATTGCCCTCCTTCTAGCACCAAAGAACTATAATGATCAAAACATTGGTGGCTAGAATCACTAAGGGATCAAAGGCTGCACAGCCTTCACCCCACCTTTGTGTAAGGGCCTTGCTAGAAAATAGAGGTAGATCACCCTAGATGGTCTTGTTGATCAAATAGGAACTTTGCTATTGGCAACTAGGGCAATGGCTACAAACAGGGGCTAGCATGGTTAGCCAAAATGCCAACATGAATAGGTGTGAATGGTGCTAAGTGTTGAGTGTTATCTACGATGCAAAGTGCAGAGCATACTCATGAAATGGGGGTGAGTGTAGTCAAGGATTTTAGCTGTAATGAGGATGCCAACCCATGGAGACTACCATCCAATCATATTACAATGTGACTGCATATGGAAAATGCAAAAAAATGTATAAAATGTAAGGAATAGAAGAGAGAAATGGAACACCACCCCAAATGGGAGTGTAGTTAACTCCAAAAGAGGTTTAGAAAGTACATGGTTTACAACAGGTGTAGTGGGAGCATAGTCATAGTCTCGATGGTATTAGGCTATGAAGTATGGTGCTTGTCATGGTGTACCATGCCTACCAGGTTGGCCACCACAGTGTACTATGCAATGTTCTATAAGGATGCAATAGGGTTGTAGTGGACTATGGTGTGTAACTCTACCTCTCTACTAGTGTGGTGTGCTCTAGGTCTCATTCTCCCATGGAGATAAGTGCCAAGATGCCAAAATGCCCAAAATGCAAAAGTGTCAACTAATGAAAATGGAAGCCAACCCCTAAAATGTGAAGTGCATGGATATTTATGATTAGTCCAAAATGTAGATCATGTGCCACATAGCAGAGTGGTAGATGGGACTACACTCTGGAGTAATTAGAACTACACTCATCCCAACTATGCTCTAATGTTAGGCTCTTTGGTGTTGAGCAGTGTCATTGCTCTAAAAAGGTTTGTGAAGTTGAGAGATTGTGACTACACTACCTAGTAGTAAAAAGAAAATACCTCAAAAGATGCAAACAATGCCAAAAAATTCAACTTTTGGAGACTACACTCTACGTCTATGCTCTAGAGCATAGTTACAATTTTTTGGTAAAGTGGAATGTTAAAATACAAAATTTTATTGCTGGAGAGGTGTTGCAGTCAATGTGGATGTCAATGTTGAGATGTGGGGACGTTTGGAGGTTGTTCTTACCAACTACACTCTAGAGCATAATGAGAGTGTAGTCCCAGACTTAGGCAAAATCTAGTCAAAAACTAGAAAAATGTGGGTAAGTGTTGACTATGCTCCTGAGGAGGCTAACTATGCTCTCAAGTGTAGTGCAGATAGGCTCAACACTTAGAGAAATTTATGCAAAATCTGGTGCTTGAGATGACTATGTTGACTATGCTCTAGAGCATAGTTGGGAGGTGTAGTCCTTATAGTTAGAAAATTTTGACATCCAAGGTTAGCTATGTTGACTATGCTCTAAAGCATAGTCCCAGTGGTGAGAGCATAGTCTAGACACTTCAAAAAATATACTATAGAAAATGTGCTTCCAAACTACACTCTAGAGAATAGTCCCAATAGTGAAGAGCATAGTCCCAGTAGTGAAGAGCATAGTTTGGGTACTTAGAAAATTCTAATAGAAATTGGACTTCCCAAACTGTCTATGCTCTAACTACACTATAGAGTATAGTCCCGACAGTTAGAAAAATTTTGTAACACTGGTGTTCCATGCTAAATACACTCTAACTACACTCTGGAGCATAGTCCTAGCAATGGAGAGCATAGTCTTAGCACTTAGAAAAATCTATAGCTTGTATCACTATTCTGGCACTTAGAAAAATCTGGCAAAACTAGCAGTTGTGTTGATTACAGTTTGACTACTTTCAAGAATGTAGTCAAGGGGTGTACAAAGCATAGTCTCAACACTTGAAAAAATTTGGGCAAAGTGCCATCATTTTGACATTTAGTCAAATTTGTGATTGAGACACCAAAGCCCAAAATTTTTGTGGTTTTTCATGGTAGAGCTTGTGTTTCTAGGTGTTGTTTAGGCTCACGTTGTACTTCTACTTCTGGCTCTACGTCCTTTTCTAGTTCTTTCTCTTCACCAAGATCTTTTCTTGGTGTTGTAGGTTTGAAGAGTTTGGTAAAAGAGGTGTTTTGAGCCTTCCTAGGGATATAATTCATATATCCCAAGATTCTAGTGCATTTGCATAGCCTCCTGATTAGGAAAGGGAATGGGAATGTTGGCTTCCTTACCTTTTTCTTTCGAACCACTGTTGAATTTCAATGAAGTAGAATTGGGGAATATTGGCCACATATTTTCTCATTAAGGTATCACTTCCCCTAGCTACATATGTTGAAATTCAGTTGAGCCCTTTCATGAAAAATAAATAGTATGTGTCAATCTTGAAATATGTCCTCTTCTCCAAAGTTAGTTCATTATATGTTTTATCTTCTTTGTCATATGCTTGTTTCAGCCATAGTTTTCTAGTGTCGAGATCAAATCTAGTGGATAGATGGGCTACCTTAGCCCCTTCATTCAGTAAATTCAGAGCTACTATAATTTCCTTGACTAAGAAAGAGACATTAACTTTCCAAATTTTAATAGTGGTGCCCTCATCTTTGTTGTGCCAGAATTGAAAAGTCTCACCAAGGTGCCACTCACCATTGTTTGAAAGAATGGGCCACAAAGGCGATGCCTTAAGTTGCGTTCAAATTACTTTTGAGGAAAATTCCATAAACAGTCTAAAGTTCATCTCAACTATGATTGTGGTCAATGTGGACTTTTCTTGAATGGTTGCAAGGCAATCAAGGGGCAATGTGAGACATTATCCCTACATGGGAGCTGGTGGTTCTACGGCCTCTCCTTGAACCAACTATCTAGTAGCAGGAGACTCTTGATGAATGTTGAATGACTAGGCTTCCTACTCCTCATGTTCTACATGTTCACCTTGTTGGCCTTGGCCACCTCTTTTTAGGACCATCTACAATCAAGCAAAGATCAAGTGTTACTAAGGATGTATTCTTTATCATTAATTAGTTTATACCATACTTGTTAGCTTAGTTCATTAAGTTCTTAATTCATATGACTATAGAGTTACAAACATTTTTAAGAAAAATCCCCAAAAAGTATCTATCTCCTCATACAACCTTACACAGTTGATTTCTCTCTTTTTTTTTCTTATGTGTGGCTTGTTATGATAGTTTTGGTCCCTTAGGTGGAAAAATTAAGGTTTTTGGCATTAATACAATTGATTATTCATGATAATTCCTAAAGTTTTTAACACTCTTACCCTTATAATACCTTCAAGGCAATAGCAAATTATCAAAAATTGAAACAAGTTTTTTACTTAAGCACCCCCCATGACTAACTTGAACAATTCGAGTTTAGATAGGTTCAAACAGCATGGAAATTGAAGTGGTAGAAAGCCAAATACTACAAGTAGAAAGTGGGTGTGTAGAGCTCTAAGTCATGAGAGAAAATTTGAATAGCTCCCCTAGTAGAAAATGATGAAAATGATGTGTGGGTACCATGAGGGTCATATATATATATATAGGTTTGAGTGACCCAACATCAAGTATTTGACATCATGTCCAACACAAAGTCAAGTAGTCGATGTCGAGGTCCATGTATAAGCACCAAATAGGATATTTGAGTAGGAAAACTAAAGCTTTATGATTAGTTGGAAGGTTTGAGGTAAGGTTCATAGTTCTAGATAAGTGGAAAATTAGTTTGAGAAACTAGAAGTGTAAGAAGGTGGAGTCATCAATGTGAAAAGCTTTGAAAGAGACAAGAAAAATGACATTAAATTAATGTTGTGGAATAGATCAATTACAAGATAAGGGAAACAACCAAATATAACAATTGAGTGCTTGGAAGGTGAAGAATGATGTGGTTTTGTTAAACAAGTACAAGTCAAAAAAGTTACATAAGTGGATCCTCCCCAAAGTAGGCTCTAGCCTATGATGCCCTTATGTAACCATACCTAAAAATGTTTGTAGGAACAAAAGGGGTTGAATGCAACACATACCTATGAAACAAAACACACATGTTAAAACTGCCAATTTGAGATAATTTCTCTATGTTACACAAAACCACAAGTTACGGTCACCCAAACAACAAGATGAGATGGACTGTAGAAAGGATTATAGGAATTAGGACATGAGGTGTTTAACCATGGGCATAATAAAACCGTACGTGTTATTAATGGTTACATAATCATGAGTCCTTTCCAAGATTCAAACCAAGTCCACACCACATTGCAGTGACATCACATCATTTCATCACATCAGTAGACAACCATAAGACTATCATAGTTGTAAGGAGTAACATTACTTGGCATTTTGTCCAAGGGAGGACCTGATTTATGGCACATGTTCTTTTGTGTTTTTTTTTATGGTCTAAGAAGCTACCAACCTTCAAGCATGAGTACATGTCATTCCAATGGAACCCATAGAAGTTTACTCAGTGTTGTTTTAGGTTACTCTTACTCCCATTTTTCATTAGATCTACAAGGATATGGTTACAAACTTAGCAACATGATAGAACATAAAGAAGTGGCCAAAGAGAATCCACAAATCTCCCTGATGTTACTCCCCTTACATTCCACCTTGGTTCTACACTCTTCTACCTAGACACAATGATTATGAAGTTATCTTCAAGTTGGATGATGAAAAACATTATCATTATGACTAGGGCAAGAACTTCTTATTAATGGAATGGGAGGATGGATGTTGTGGTCTTAATGTCCAAATAATCAATCCATTGTGACTTGACAACATACAAAAATCCTTATCTCAATTGACTTTTTTCCATTTCTAGTTATTTTAGAGGCATCCAAAGCTTTTGAAAGGCTCCAATAGGGTTGTAAGATCACTAGGGTAGGTTTTAAGGTTATTTTTGCTATAATATACATTTTTTAGCATACCCCAAGGCATCCATGCTAGATCCATGCTAGGTAGTGTGGATGGAGGGTTACAAGCATGGAGATAGCTTCATATGTAAAAATTAGCTCAAATCTTATCGACTACTGGAGAAAAAGGAAGGGTATCTAGGCTATTAGAGTGCATTTTATGACTGTTTAAGGTTACGGAAAGTGATTTATGCCATATCCCTAGGACACCGCTAGATCCACACTAGTTAGCATGGATGGGGGGTTCACCAACATGGGGAGGTGTTTAAATGCAAAACTTTGAGTTATTTTTGGCCAATCTATGTTATCAAAAGCTAATGAGGGATGTTAAAGTTAAAATATGGTAATTGGGTGGTCAATTTTAGTAATTTGAGGTTATCCCCCATCCATCCACATTGGATCCTTGCTGGGCAACATGGATGAAGACCTCTTCAATGTAGATCAACTATATCTAAAATTTTTGGGCACTTTCATCTAGGTTTAAAAAGGCCTTGATNAAAATTTTTGGGCACTTTCATCTAGGTTTAAAAAGGCCTTGATGCTACTGGGTATGGCTACAGGGGTTTGAGGCTATGTGGGATCACCCAGAGATCAAATTAGGGTAGGCGTACATCAAAGAGTGAGTATAATTACTCTACCTCCCTAGGAAATGCTAGTTTTCAATCTTAAGCCTTAGCAGGCTATACATTATGCAATTGTAAACATGTGCTACTACTTTTAGGCCATAGTGGGCCATGCGTTATAAAAGAATGTTGATAGTGTTAGGCCATGACAAGCCATGAGGTCATACCCACCTAGAAAGTATGGGCTATAGTATTGAAAGGGCATATAAGGATAACATAAACCATGAAACATGGTATAAGTTTGCGAAGGTGAATAAAATTTTGTTAGCAAAAGAAGGGATAATATATTTATAATGCATTTTTTTTACCTTTGATAAGTCAAAGGGCTTACTTTGCATAATCGCACTCTCATCATGCTACTTGTTTGACATGGAAATTAATAAGTATTTTTTTTTATCACTTTTGGTGAGTTTAGCTTCATTGTTGTTATTGTTGGTCTTATTAGTTCTAGCCCTAACTTGAGTTTTAGGAGTCTCCTCTTGAAACTCCACCTCAAAACCTTGGTCAATGTTAACATAGTTAACTAAAGAAAGTGGTACATTGATCTCCACATATCACAATTTTCCCATCTTCGTATAGCAAGTAAATCTTCTAATGTATAGGGGATGAAACTACCTGCAGCTTCACCAACCATGATCTCCTAAGGATCAAGTTAAACCCAGGTGCCTCCTCAACTACTAGGAAGTTGGAAAATGTAGGGAAATTTCTCATTGGTCATGAAATCCAAAGTGATGAAACCTCACACTGCTACTCATAACCCATTGAATGATTTAAGTGCTAAGGTAGTGGTCACTTATATATTCTCAGTTAGGCCTAGTTTGTCAACCATAGAATATGGTATCACATTCATGGCTATGCCATCATCCACATGAACATGGTGGACCTTGTATCTACCAACACATATAGTGATGAGAAGAGGATTATATAGTACTTCTCTATTTTAAGAGTCAATTTTTACTTCACTATCACAAAAGTTGAGCATGGGTTAATGTTGGTTTTCCCTAGGTAAAGCTCACTCAATGATAGAGTGAATCAATTTTTTGTTAGCAAGCATGTCTCTACTTGCAAGGATAGAGATCAACACTTGAGCTAGTGTGTTCCTATGAGCAAAAGATGTCATGACTATGTCTTACAATTTTGGTGATGTGTTCTCTTCCTTAAGGGATTATTTTTCTTATTTCATTATTGCAAGAAAACTCTTTCCCTTGGCTTGTGATGTTTTAGCCTTAGTGGTTCTAACCTTCTCCATCCTTCCTAGAGTTTGCAACTTAGGTTTTGGTTCATGTGCCTTCAGCCCCTTGTCCATCAGTGTAGTCGGCCTTCGTGTAGGTCTTGGTTGATTACCTTCAATGGACTTATTTTTTGGTTTGATGATAGGTTACTTGTGCCACCATTTTGATGATGGTTTCTTACTAACCTTTGAGTTATTAGCCACTATAGGTGGGCTTTGGTCATGAGTCATTATGGTCTTACTTATTGAATGTGGAGGAACCGAAATAATGAATGGTTCCCTAAGCTTTGAAGGATTAGCAACTTGTTGATTATGTTGTGATTATGAAGCAACTAAAGGGGGGACATGTATGATCAAAGGCCCATTAGCGACTATAAAAGGTAGTACCTATATGACAAATGGCTCTCTAGGCTTTGTGTTTTGGAATCATGGTGCTACTCTAATGACAAATAGTTTCCTAGGAGGATTAGACCATTTGGTTTCTATGAATGAGGCCACTGTATAAGAGTTGTTGTTGGCTCTTGAAGAGCTAGGCTCACTCACTACCAACTCTCCATGGTTTATTATCTTCTAGAGGTCATCCTTTAATGCTAAGAAAAAATCAATGTCATGACTAGCCATTTGATGATAATGGCTAAAGTACTTTGATAGCTTGGGATCATCTTTGGTAGATATCGTTAAGTCTCTAGCTATGTCACAAAGACAATCATGCCTCTTATGAGCCTCTTTAGATAGTTTCTTATGTTGTATATAGTTGTATTTAAGCAATTTTTCTAAGAGCTTAGAGGGCATTGCAGGCACCCTTATGTACTTAGACCTATCATTTTGCCCAAAGTTTAATCTGGATTAATTTTGGGCATAGGAAGTCAATGGTTGGGATGAGTCGAAAGATGTGTTTTGTAATGGTAATCCATGCCTTTCTCCTTATTTTGACACTTTTTTCACTATAGCCATAATTGTATGTTCTTGCTTGGTCCTATCCTTATCTCTTCTTGTATGTTGGGTTTTATAGGCCACATAGGCTAGATTTTTGCTTTCTTTAGTTGCCTCCTAAATGTTCTTGTTTTTTTAGAAGGCCTGGCTTAGTGACCATGGCTTTAGGTAGTATAGCTTTAACATAATAAAGTTATTTACTACTCCTTTGTAAATGGCCAAGAGGTGGGTTTTAGTAATAGGCTCTTGGATTTTTTTGAGTGCTAAGTTCCACCTTTGAATAAATCTTTTGACCAGTTTGGATGGCCCCACCCTCATCTTCATCAATTAATCCAATGTGACATCCAAGTTTAAGTTATATTTTAAGTGACTGACAAACTAGTTAATCAAGTCCTCAAGGGAAGAGAGAGAACCCCTAGGCAAGGTTTGATACCAATCTAGAGCCTTTCCCTTAAGAAACATGGAAAAACTTCCTAATATCATATGAGTCCAAGCTTGCAAAAATAGGCACTCAGACCAAAAGATTACTAGATGTATGTTGGGATCCCCTTCACCATTGTATTTGGTGAAGTCTAGAATAGGCAAGCCTATGGGTAAGGTTATTTGAGGCATTGTAGCACTTATGGGATCACCTTGGTAGAAATCTAATACCTTGATCACTTGAGTTGTATCAACCTTAAGTTTTTTCAACTCTTTGGTAAGGTCTTGGATTATTTGGAAGGCTTGATCCAAGCCTTGGGGCATCCTTGTAGACTACAATGTTTGCATTGATGGCTGATGAGAAAGTTATAAGGCTTGAGGCCTTGCGATAGGCTACGGTATTAAATGGAGAGGCTAGGTCATGGTTGTCATAGGTTGGATAAATAAGGAGAAAGATATTTCTGCTAGAATTTGAGGCACAAAAGGGACAAATGTGGTATGGGAGGCTTGTGTCACTTGAGGTTTTAATGAAGGTCCCACCAATATGTCAAAGGGAGATGGTGAGATAGAAATCACCATGACTAGGTGAACAAAGTTAGGTTGTGTGGTAAACAACATCAATGAGAATAAGGAGGTAGGTTGAGACATGGGTTGTGTCTGGTGTGGCAATGATCGGTGTAAACCCAAACATGGTAGAATGGATAGGAGGAGAGTTGGGTCGATGGATCTATTCCATTGATGAGGTAAGATATGTGGAGTTGGATGTGTCCTTTGGGGGAGCCAAAGATTGGAAAAGACTTCCAATGAAGGTGTCCAACTCCTGTTCAGCCTCAAACTCATCTTCCTCTACTTGTNGTGTCCAACTCCTGTTCAGCCTCAAACTCATCTTCCTCTACTTGCTGATCCTTTGAGCTAATTTCCTCATTAAAATCATCAACCTCTATGACTTGTGTGAGCATTTTCACATAGAAGTTTGTGAGAGGGATTTGTTCATAGAGGGATGGAATGTATTCTTTTCCATCCCAACATGTGATTTTGAATTGATGCTTAGCATTAGATTTGGAGCATGATATCAATAGATTGGCTTGAATCTTAGCATAGAGGAAGTTGCAGGACTCCTTGTTGATAACTACAAAATCTAGGTTCTTACCCCTTTGTGTAAGTGATTTTCCTCATTTTATGATTGTAGGGTCTTTCAGGTCATAAACATGAATTACATCTTGGCTAGATACCATGTTTGTTAGGTTGAGAGGCAAGATGGTTGATCAGCTAAAAGACATTGTGAAAGGTGTTAAAAATGACTTGATGAAGACTAAATTAGTAGAGGAAAAGGATATTCAAACAAGTGAAATTCTTAAAATGCTAAAAGGGATTAAAAATGGCTAAAATATATTTTTTAGCTATAAATAATAAGTGAGAGGTCAAGGGAGGTATACCCATTTACCAAAAATCATAAAAGGTTGGTATCAAATCCCAACCACACTTGATTAGCTAGCCACACCAATATTGGGAGAAAAAGGGAAAAAGAAAGGGGGTAAGATATACAATCTTAACTTTATCACAATGTTGGTATAGGGAGGAGGGGTGTAGACATTCTAGCTATGGTGTGTAACACCCACGTTGAAGGTGGAGATGATGAAAAGTTAAAAATGATAAAAATAGCTAAAAAGAGTTTTTTACTATAAATAGTAAGGTGGTTGTCAAAGGGGGTATACACCTTTACTAAAAATAGAAAATAGGTGGTATCACACTCCACCCACTCCTAGCTTTCTAGCTACACCTACATTGGGATGTAGCATGGGGGAAAGGAAGGGGGTAAGATGGGATGTCTAACACCTTTTCTTTCAATGTTGGAGTAGAAGGAAGGGTTTGAAAACCAAAGTGGAAACTTTGACTTTCCATAAGAAAATGGCTTCGAAAAACTACCAATTTTCTTAGCAAGGAGAAAAAAGGGGGATGAGGATTTGTATGGTAAATCCACCAACTTTGGTCTCTATTGAGAAAATTTGGCAACAAGGGGGGAATGGGTTTAAACAAAAAACCCATGTTGGCTTTAAAATTCATAGCAATTATTGTGAAAATCTAAAAAGCCCAAACACTTGTAGCTTCTATGCTAGGCGTTAGTTACAAGGGAGACTATGTTACAACATTGGATTTTGTGGCAAAAAAATGGCAAAATGGTTTGGACACAAAACTTGGATAGAGGCCCTCCTTCTAGTGCCAAAAAACTATAGCAACTAAAAAATTTGATTACTCAAAGACTAAAAATTCTAGCATAACAACTTTAACCTTGAATCCCCAAGGCCTCTGAAAAATGGGATTCAAGGTGCCTTGGATGGTTCAACAAATCACCCAGGGACTTGGAAAATGTTAATGAGGGTAAAAAAATGCAATGCAAATCTAAGAAAATAAATGCACCAAAATGGAACAAATAAATCAATCTTGCACATAAATAGAACTATAAACTTTATTTTAAAACAAATAAAGAATGGTTTAAGAAATGTGTACAAAACTATGCCTAAGGTAGCAAGGGGATTGACTTCAATGGGGGCTTGAAATCCATTGCTCCACAATTTAGATGCTTCAAAACTTCCAATGCTTTTGAACCTTTGCTGCTCCTTGCACTAGATCTATAAGGGGGTGTAACAATGGCTATGGGGATAAAAATCATCCAAAAGGGGGGTTCCATGCTAAATAGATCCAAGAATTAGCATTTTTAAAATTTTGCAAGAGCTCTTGGGTACCAAAAATGCCAAAAATGCAAATGCTAAGGGGTTCCAACCTTAAAATGACATTTGGGGTTGGTTTATATAGGGTTTTGGCCATACTGTTTGCTACAAATTGGGCTATAAAACTACTAGAAATTGGCTAAAAATTTTTGCTAAATTTTTATCTATGTAGATCTTCCACACTAAGGTAGATCTTCCTCGCTAGGGGGAGGGGCATAAATCTTCCTTGNCATAGATTTGCAATGTTGGAGATAGATCTTCCACACTAGAGGTAGATCATCCATACTAGGAGGATTGCATCCACACTAGGGGTAGGTGAGTCACATTCTCATGCATCCACACTAGAGGTATATGACTTGCACACCCATGCATCAACACTAGCGGTAGGTGAGTTGTACCCTCTCATGCAGCCATGCTAGGGATAGGTGCATCAATGCTATGGGAATGATCATACCCCCTCCACGATTTGTATGATGGATACCACATCCTCCATGTTGGAAGTAGGTGCGTTGTACCCCTCCATGTTGAGAGTAGGTGAGATCTACCCCTTCACATTCATGGTAGGTTAACTATATCCCCCATGCTTGGATCTCCAACATAGAAAGTGCTATACCCCCTTCCATAAAACCCTTTAAATTGCCTCTTTTGGCATTTCAAGAATTTTTCATCCCCAAAAGTATAAAGTATGTGAGATTTCATCTCTTGGGTCGCAATCTTCACATTTACAATGAAGTTTAGCCTCAAGTTTCATGGTATATGGTTACAAAAATTACAACATGAAAATTTGATGATGTTTCAAGCTTGATGTGCCTTCTCTTCAAGAGGCTTTGAACAATTGGATGATAGAAGAAGAATGACAAAATGTAGCATGTTAAGCTAGATACTCTTGAAGAAAATTACAAGCAATATTCAATATTCAAAATCATCAAGAATCCATGTGCCATCACCATGATGAGCGTCTTCTTGCTATTTTATTATTAATTTTAGCACTGATGAGGCTATTGTGTTTACAACAAGCCCTATTGCTAGTGCCAATCAAGCAAGAAACAACTTTTTGCTAAACTTGTTTTACGTGGTTTTCTAGTCTCTAGTACCACCAAGGCATGAATACCAATAAATAGTCTTTGTTGGGGTTAATAAGCTAAATGTACCTCAAGGTATCTAACAAGACATATTTATCTAGGCAAACAAGAATATCTAACTAAGAAATTTTTGACTTATATGTAATCGATGTCTATCTCTCTTGGCTCTATTTTAGAATTACTTAAAAGAATTGAATAGCTTTCCTATAAGTCTATCTTTTATTTCTTACATAACACACATATAATAAATAGATGTTTTATAGAAAATGTTAACCTTAAATTATAAACTTTCTACTAGCTAAAATCCCAAAGTAAAATAGCAAAAGCTTTGCTAAACAAAGTAGGAAATTGAAAAAAAAATATTATTCATAAAGTTTAGAAACACATAAAGATGATAATAATTCTATGCTAAATTGGTTAAGGATTGACACTCATAAAAGCTATCTCATCCAACCAAAATAACAAAAATAAGCTAAACCTCAGTTCATAGATAAAATAGCCTATTCCAAAACTAACGATCCATTGATGTGTGACTATGTAGCTTTTAAGCTAAACAAAAAGGAAAAGCTAACCAACTACAAATACAAGCTAAAAGAGATAGAAGAACCTATTTAAAATGTCATTCTATTAAACAGCCTTTACAATCCTTTTCTTGATCATAATCCTCCTTCCTTCTTCCATTCTTTCTTCTTTAAAAAATGTACTCTACACTTTATATATTAGCCTTTAGCAGTTACAACCATTACAAAAATTTAAAAGCTACAGTTGCTTCATGTTCTATTCATATCATTAAAAAGGATTGAATAACTATTTTGTTAATAAATTATCCTTATTTTTTAGATCTAAATCCCCTTAACTAGTAACTATCATAATTTGAGAAAGCTTTTATCAGCTCAATTTAGAGAGCTTTAATCAATTTGATTCATTGTATTTCTTCAAGACTTCTTCAACACTCATTCTTTCCATAACTGATTCAATTATGGAATTTTTTATTTTTGTTGAAGTAGCTCCCATACTTTTTCAAACCATAATTTGAACTTTGCCTTAGCAATTTCAACCATGATTCTAGTAGCTACCCTGTTTGTTCTGAGATCATGAACATTCTAGCTAATCTAATAATCTTCATGCTTTTTATCCATTCACATAAGTATGAATTATTTTTCTGTGATAGCTTAGTACTCTAATGGCTTTCCCATGTTGTTCTCTAGCTCTATTCTTGCTCTTAGCTTTGGGATTTGATGAGACGCGACTTGCACTGGGCCGCGATATCGCGTACGCGATATCGAGTCTTCTCCTGCGATATCACGTACGCGATATCGCGTCCCGCCGCCATATCTA
>MNCI01030254.1:34080-80098 GCA_015680685.1 Gnetum montanum | reverse complement strand
ACTTGCTTAACCATACACCGTGACACATACAAGCAAGCCTGGGAAGACAACGAACGATTAACCCCAAGTGTTTCTTGTGGCGTTAAGGCATTTAGTCTGCGGAGTTCGACCGGATCGTGCATGTACGCTCGTATTCGTATGGTGGAGTGTAGGGGTACCTCGCCACTCATCAGGATTTAAAATTTGAACCCTATTCCCTTTAGTTTTATGGGCCTTCTTTATGAGTTGATGTGGTAGAGCCTTTGTAAGCATTTTCATAAGGCTAAATGTTTAGCTTTATAAACTAGTTCTATGACCTTGAACATTTATTTAGCTTTTATTTATGTAGCCTTAGTGTAGACATTAGCTCATAAAGCTATTACCATGTTAGAGTATCTCTTGGAATTTTTCCAAGCTTACTTATTAAACGTTTTTTAGACTTTTTTTTCTTTCCAAGATGGATCATAACTTAGATGCATATATGCATAAAATATAATTCTTTACAGTCTAGGATGAGTTGTGACATGGCATTGCTAACATGGTAGATGATGCAACATTCATCTAGATGAAAAAAAAAGTTTCATCTACTTGTTGACATGGCAACGTTGATGATGAAGCAACATTGATCTAGATGGAGAAACGAGCTTCATCTATTTTCTAATGTGGTAGTGTTAATGTGGTAGATGAAACAACATTGATCTACATAAAGAAATGAACTTTATCTATTTGCTTATGTGGTAGTGTTGATGTGACGATGCTGACATGGTAGATGAAGCAACATTGATCTAGATGAAGAAATGAGTTTCATTTATTTGTTGATGTGGTAGTACTAACATGGTAATGCTAATGTGGCAGATGAAACATTTAGATGAGGCTTTACCATCTAGATAAAAATGCACTCCCACCATTTACCAGCTTTAACAAGCTCATGTTTAAGTTGTCATGGGTCCCATCATTACTTTAACTTATGCACTCAAATAAAAAACTTAACTTTCTTTTTAAGTAGCTTAATCTTGTATCTTTAATAGAGCTCAAATTATCTAGATGGAAATTTCTACTAATTTTGAATGCTAACGTGGTGCGTATGCTTGAACATTTTCTCCAAAATGAAGTAATGGCTAAAGGTTGAAAAGCTAGGACCTCCATTTAAAATAGCTTTTAGACATGTGCATTTTTTAACACATCTAGATGCAAACAATGCATCTAGATAGAAAGCTTCATGACTGATGCACTTATGTAGCTTGAAAATAGCTTAAGAAACCTTAATCATGTTCATAAATCATAATGATGATGTAACTACTTATTAAGCTTTCTTTGCTAATCTTAGGCAGCTTCAACACATGTCTATGGTAAAACTTGCATCGCATAATTTCTAGCTAGATGATGGTTTTCCATCTAAATAATTTTTGCCTTTGCTTTTTCAAAAGCTTTCCTCTCCATCTCAAGCATTTGAAATAGCTTTCAAAAGAAGCCAAAGTAATTCCTTAAGTTGATATAATGCTTGAAAACACAACTTAGCTCTTACGAGGGGTCCTCC
Organism: Gnetum montanum; assembly: GCA_015680685.1. Lineage (NCBI taxonomy): Eukaryota > Viridiplantae > Streptophyta > Gnetopsida > Gnetales > Gnetaceae > Gnetum > Gnetum montanum. The sequence goes on along the minus strand of MNCI01030254.1, from coordinate 78,582 downwards.
ACTTAAAAGCTTAATTGAAGATTGTGTTTTTTGGGAAATTGAAAAAAAATAATTCCATATAGATGGGAATTTCCTTTGAGTGCTATTTGGCTACTTCAGTTTCTTTAAAGGCATGTTTGTTTAAGCTAATGTAGAAGAGTTATATTGTACTAGAGGCTTTTTTTCTTTTAAATATTTAAAGCTTTATTCAACTTCCAAATTTTGCATAATGTTTAGCCTTTCTTTAATTTTTAATAGCTTTATAATATTCATGTATTTTTAATTAGTTGTATAATAAATTTGATCTTCTTCTTGCTTGAGCTTTTTAGAATTTAGTTTTGCATTGCTTATTGATGAACTGGTAGATGGGCTATCTCGATGATGTTTTTTCATATAAATGAGAAACTCCTAATGCTCGTAAATACTTAGCCCAATATGCACTTGACAAACCATTTTTTGTTGAAATGCTTGAGCTATTACTAATCCTAAAATTTCTTTAGCTCATGCATATAAAGTTTATTTAGAAGCAAAATTTTTATCTAGATGCAAATCATAGCTACATCTAAATGCATGTGGCATGACTTTCTACTGAAGCTCTTCTTTTGTAAACTTAACTAAATCCATGAAAGGTGACATGGGCCTATTCTAGATGAAATGAAACCTCATCTAAATGCTAACTCAACTTTCATTCCCTATTTACTCAATAATACAACTAACATTTTAATCACAACTAGAGATTTCTGCTAGGTGAAGCTTATTTTCCTAGCACTGGCTAATGTGAAAAATCCTTTCATTTAGCTAACTATTTTTTAGCTTTACTTTTCTTTTAATGGTGGTTTCAAAAGAATTAAGTATGACATTGTAATTTATGGTTGTTCCATGAAATGGCTAATTATTGCAACAACAATATTCCTAAACAAAACAATCTCTTTCTTCCAACACTTATGTACAAAAACAAATTAACTAAGCATAGGCTCAAATATTTTTTGAGGAGAAACCCTTGTATCTTAAGGCTTAGTAGGAATGAAAAAATTCTAATCCTAAACTTTTCAAATAAACTAACTAAACCTAAGCTAATGAAACTAGATGACATTGTACAGTAGTTATGACTTTCCTTAGAACCTTTTATTCTAAGGCTTCATTGTACTCAAACTCGATCATTACTTGTGTAGGTATTGCAAATTGTACATCATTACCCCAATCCTATCCTTCCTTGGGTTCCTTGGAAATTGCATCTCCCTTGGGCTCCTTTTCTTATTTCAACTCCTTTCTAAACTTTCAAGCTTTGCTTCAGTGTCATTTTTAGGCAAATTAACCAAGACATTGTTGTAATTAAAATTACAAATTGGGCTTTCCTCATTAAATTTTTCCTTTAGTGAAAGGTTCAAGCATTTTGGAATCTTGATCTAATTTCTAACATGGATAAATTTTCCATTTGTAGCATAGAAAATTCATCACAAAGCTAGGTAATACATAAGCAATTGTAAGATGCTCCATTGGTATCTTCATGTAATATATCCTCTACACATATTTGAGGCAACGCCCAAACAAATAAGAAATAGAAGGCCTAGCTTTCATTATGACTTTTGTGGATCTACAAATAATCTTCTTCTTATCATGGGCCTTGTCTTCCTGACCATGCTTGTCTAAGTTGAACGTACAAATTTTATAGCTTAGTTTCTACCCTTTATATAGTCCTAAGAACTAGTTACTAAACACTATGCACATATTTAAAACTTTGGTCAACGATTTAGAACTATTTTAAGTGGGTGGTTACCTAAAGTAATTTTTCAGATGAAGCATGTTAAAAAAATAGCTTAACACTTGTCCATCTAATAAAGAAAGCTTAAATGTATTTTCAAATACTTGTTGCTTAATCATCAATGGCCCCCGATCCACTTAGCTAAAATTTTGTTAGCTTTACCTTTTCCTTTAATCCTCCAAAATAATATTAAATTGCCTTCTTTGAATGCCTTCCATCCTACTTGGTGATCAAACCACCTCTTCATTAATGTTGCATTATGCAATAGCTTATATTGGGCTTCATCAATCTTAGTTTTCCTCTTTAATAATAGATCCATCACAACACATTCTTTATCTAATCATGGGCTATAATTTTTCACATACCCAACCATTGAAGACACAACCACATTAGTAATTTTAGCATTAAATTTATAAACAAAGCTAAATGATGTAGTCCCTATAGATTTATTTATTCTAATACTCTCAATCCATAAAGCTCCTTACAACAACTCATGCCAATTTTCCACACTATTATTCATGGAATGCTTGATATATAAGATCAACTTTTTATTAGTAGATTTAATTAGGTTATTTTGTTGTGGATAGTTGTTGGAAGAGGATCAAAGTAGGATTGATTTCTCATATGTTGATCTCACAAACTTGGCTAATTGAAAATCTATTCTATTATTAGTTATTAATGATTCTAGTATTCCAAAGTAATTCGTGATGCTTTGTTCAAGAAACTTGATCACATCATAAGATGTGCCTCTTCTTAGTGCTTTAGCTTCTAAGTACTTGGCAAAATAATTAGTGGCTATCAAAATGAATTTATGGCCTACTTTAGATGGAGCTATAGCTACTATAAATCCAATCCTCATCTTTGAAAAGACCTATCTATTATCACTACTTTTAGTGGAGCATTAGCTTTCTTCAGCTTTAATCCATGTATTTGGCACTTGTTATAGTTTAAAATTTTATCTCTCACATCCTTATACATAGTGGATCAGTAAAAGTCATATCTTAATATATGTTTCTTCATCACTCTTGGGGATTCATAATACAAATCATCATGATCATGAAATTGTTTCAATATACCTTTGATTTATTATTTTCAGGCAAATTCCAATAAAATACCTCTAAAATCCTTTTTATACAAAGCTCCTTAAATATAGATGTACTTCTTTGTTTTGATTATAAAAGCTCATTTTTTACTTTTAGATAGATTTTTGGGAATCTTTCGACTAATAAGAAACCTTACTATATCATCATACCAATTGGTATTTTTAGAGAGGACTAGTATTTCTTATTTAGATTCTTTTGCCATCATTCTAGTTAATCCCATATTCTTTACTATTTTACAAGTTTCTAAAGTAAATCTAAATTGTTGAAGCTTGATTATCCAGTTAGCTTACTTCAATTTGATTTCATTTCATTTTGAGACAAGAATTACCTTACAACTGGCTCTATGGTCATGATGTGAACTAAGGCATTTTGAAAATAGTACTTAAAATGTTATAGGGCATTAATTACAACAAATGCTTATTTTATAATTATGATTAATTTCTTTCAGCATCTTTTAATTGATAGCCAAAAAATTCAATTGGCTTTTCTTCGATTCCATCCTTCTATTTTAATATTGCAACCAATGAGTCCTTTTAAGAGAATTCATATAACCAAAAATCTTCTTTACATTTTGGTTTTACTAGATATGGAGCTTCTAAAATGGCTTCCTTAATTTGATTCAAGGCTTCAAGGGAATCTTTACTCTTTTTTACTTCAACATCCTTTTTTAACATATGTGAAAGAGGGTTTGTTATTTTAGTAAATTTGGGAATAAATTTTTGATAAAGTTAATATTTCCAAAGAAAGATTTTAATGTCTTTTTATTTGTAGGATATTATATTATTTAAATGGCTTCAATTCTAGCTCTATCAATAACTATCCCTTTCTAACAAATTATATGTCCAAGTAAGCTACCTGATTTTACTCTAAGGATATGCTTTTTAGGATTGAAGATGATACCAAACTCCTAACATTTATTAAATATCTGTTGTAAATGAGAAATATGATTCAGCTCATGTTTTCATTAAACTATAATATCATCCAAATAAATGACAATAAATTTCTCAATGAGTCTTTTGAAAGCAATATCCATAGCTCACTGAAAAGTAGTCCCTGCATTTGATAAGGAAAATGGAATTCTCTTTAATGTGTACATTCCCCATTTAATGATAAAATCTATTTTAAATATGTCATTATTATCCACTATTATTTGATTATAGCCTAAAAATCCATCTAGATATGACTATAGCTGAGATCTTGATACCTTTATCAGTATTTCATCAATTCATGGAAGTGAATATCTATCCTTAATTGAAGCATCATTTAAATTTCTAAAATTAATACATAATCTTATGTCTCCATTCTTTTCCTAAATGGTAGTAAGTTCACTATCTAGGTTAAATATTGAATCAAATAAATTATGCCAGCCCCTAAAAATTTCTTAATTTAAACTTCCACAAAGACTAGATTAAATTTCCTTAGCTTTTGCTTTACTAATTTACAATCGTTTTCTAGAGGAATTTTATGAGTCATAATGTTAGGATCAAAAGTTCTTAAATGATCATATGACTAAGTGAAACCATCTAGATTTTCTTTGAGGACTTGCATTATTTTTCCTTTTTATGTTTGATTGAAGCCTTTTTCCAATATTGAGAAGCCTTAGAACATCTTGACACCCTATGTTAATTATCTCATAAGCTTGATCTCTGAGATCTTGGACATCTAATCCTTTCATTAGTTTATGTTTGAATTCTTCCTCCAACTATAGTACCCTTTGAGGTATCCCTCCTTCTTTAAGTCTTAAACTAACATTTTCATGAATTTGACCTTTGAATTCTCCTATGCTATTGAAGAATAAAATTATTTACTAATCATATTCAAATACTTAAAAACACTTCTGATTATTAGGAATTGTTGGCTCTGATTCTAACTCAATTACTATTTTATGGCTTTCAGCAATTCTTGATAAGTCTTGAGTTAAAGCTACTGCTACAAGCTCATCAATCTTCTAACTCTTTTTCCTTGGAATGTTTTCAATTTTATATTCCATAAAAATTTTTACTAATCTTACTGCTATTTTCCTATAAGTTTTTAAAAAATGAGCTTTTAACACTGCACTTCCCTTCAACTTGATCACATAAGAGTTTTGAGTCTCTTTTAACCACTAATTTGGTAATTCCTTTTTCATGTGTCATTTTCAAGCCTCTACATAGAGCTTCATATTTTACTCTATTATTAGTAAAANCAAGCCTCTACATAGAGCTTCATATTTTACTCTATTATTAGTAAAAGNTTAAATTTCCTTAGCTTTTGCTTTACTAATTTACAATCGTTTTCTAGAGGAATTTTATGAGTCATAATGTTAGGATCAAAAGTTCTTAAATGATCATATGACTAAGTGAAACCATCTAGATTTTCTTTGAGGACTTGCATTATTTTTCCTTTTTATGTTTGATTGAAGCCTTTTTCCAATATTGAGAAGCCTTAGAACATCTTGACACCCTATGTTAATTATCTCATAAGCTTGATCTCTGAGATCTTGGACATCTAATCCTTTCATTAGTTTATGTTTGAATTCTTCCTCCAACTATAGTACCCTTTGAGGTATCCCTCCTTCTTTAAGTCTTAAACTAACATTTTCATGAATTTGACCTTTGAATTCTCCTATGCTATTGAAGAATAAAATTATTTACTAATCATATTCAAATACTTAAAAACACTTCTGATTATTAGGAATTGTTGGCTCTGATTCTAACTCAATTACTATTTTATGGCTTTCAGCAATTCTTGATAAGTCTTGAGTTAAAGCTACTGCTACAAGCTCATCAATCTTCTAACTCTTTTTCCTTGGAATGTTTTCAATTTTATATTCCATAAAAATTTTTACTAATCTTACTGCTATTTTCCTATAAGTTTTTAAAAAATGAGCTTTTAACACTGCACTTCCCTTCAACTTGATCACATAAGAGTTTTGAGTCTCTTTTAACCACTAATTTGGTAATTCCTTTTTCATGTGTCATTTTCAAGCCTCTACATAGAGCTTCATATTTTACTCTATTATTAGTAAAAGAAAATTCTAATTATATGCCTTTCAAATCCACTTGATTTCCTAGGCCAACTAAGATAATGTCAATACCTAACCCTTTTGAGTTACAAGCTTCATCAAAATAACTAAAAGAGTCATTCTATTAGATTATCAAAATGCATAACTTGTATTTCTCAAATTAAAAGAACTTCTAATTCAACTTCTCTTGACTTAATCCTCTTATTCTTGAGGGTCGTTGAACTTAGAAGTGAGGGGGGATGGATAAGTTCCCCAAATTAAAAACTCTTTAACACAAAGCACACACCAAATTTAACGTGGTTTCCCAACTTGGGTAGCCCACACTAAGAGGATAGTTTGCTATCACACCTTTGGGCTTCATTCCTCTAAAAATGTGATTTGAAGGATACCATACCCTATACAAGCTCTAAGCTCTACAACAGAGTGATTCATCACTACAAATCCACTCAACCCCAAGGTCCCAACAAGTTTAGAATGTTGTTTCCAGGATCCCACAACCTTTACAAACTTGAGCTCCACTTTAGAGTGTTGTGGCCCAGTACCAACACTCAATTCTTCAAGATCCTAATAAGCTCAAGATGATGTCTTCTTGTAAGAAGCACATCAACCCCAACAGGGCAATAAGAAAAAGAAACAAAAATCACAAGGAGAGAATGCATCCTTCTTCTTAATTTTTCTTAAGGTTTTAACATACCAAAAGGTCAACAATCTTCCCCTTTTTAGTGATGTCCAAAACTTAAGAAAATGGATGAGATAAACAAAAAAATAATATTAAGACATAAAAATTCCTATGGTAGCCAAGGACTAGGATAAAAGCATTGAGGTTCAAGGTGGTTTAAAGTGAAGAAGAAAAAGATAAATGTGAATATGATATGATGCAAAAGTAAAAAAAAAAAACTATTTCCAAAGAGCACCACATAGAAAAAACCAACAAAACTACCATCAATCTATATCATGAACCATCTGCTACTATCCATACAATTGATCATACAACTGTCCACATCATGTAAAAAAAAAACCACATGTGCAAATCCAAAAAAAATCAGATATGTGAATATCTTCCAAATTGCTTCCCCTTCTTGGACATTAACAAAAAGAAGAGAGAAAAATCACCTAAGGAGCCTAATCACTTACTTTAGTGGCATCATCAAATTCAAACTCAGCTGCTACTCTAGATGGATGATAAGTCTCCTCCTCATTGTCATCACTACTGGTGCTAAAACTACTCTAACACTATTCATTCTCATCTAAGAATTCTATTTGTTGAACAAGGGTCCTTTGGGGATGAAGATTCATTTGAAATTGAGATGAAGCTGGTGCATCAAGCTAAGATAAAGTCTATTGGAAAGATGAGAAAGCTTCCTTCCTCTAATATGTCTAAGCTTCAACAAGTGCATATTGAGACATAGTTCCAAAGATACTTTCCATGGCCTATTGTGCAAAGCATCTAAGAGAATCTTCTAGAGGTGGAACATGATGCTCAGGCTATGTGGGACCATGATACTTATACTACTATAGGGGAACATGATGCTCTCCTTGAAATTGACTTGGTGGTGCATCAGGCTTAGAATCAGACTTCATCTCTAAGTCATATGCACAAGAAGGTCCAATTGTTGCAATGTGCCTTGATGAAGTAATAATTCCCTTCTCACTATCAAAGATAGAAGGAGTAATGACCTCCATAAGCTACTACCCATCTGAAGGAAAAAGTATGTCAACATCATCCATTCTTTTATGAAAGTAAGATTGATTCCTCCCAAGCATCCAAATAGCATGAGAAAATGATCAAGGAAGCTTCTTCAAGGATGATCTAAGTTGTGCTCCAATAGATTTGGACCTACTTAACTAAGGAGAGGCCCTAGATAATGATACTTCCTTCTTCTTCTTCTATGATGGAGGTGGCCCAGTGCTTGGTCCTACTTCTTTTGTACATGAGTGGCTCCTCTTCTCAACAAACTTGTTGAGCCTCCTCTTGCCCTTGAACAAAGGCATCTTTGGAATACGTACATCCCTTTGACATATCAACCAACTGATGATATAGGGGTGACTAAGCATTCTCTCCTTAGCATACAAACTCAGCATGTCTTGGTAGAGAGTCTGCCCCAAATCTAGCAGTTGTCCTATGAGGAGGTAGTAAAGCACAAAACCTTGGGGTGGTATTGTAGCTTCCCCCTTTCACAATGATATTATACAATACAATAAGAGATATAATGGAAGCATCAAGAACCATTCTATTCCTATTAATCTTGCCTCTATCAAAAGATATAGTCTCACCAAACATGACACTACAAAACTCATCATGTGTGATGGGAATTATACCATTAGTGTAAATATCATTCATGGAATTAACGGTAACCCAAAACACATTAGCACTAGAAATTCCAAGAAGTGCATTTACAACTTGGGAAGACACCTCAATAACCAAACCCCCAACCATGAAATTAAAAGGCTCAACCACAACATTGGAAATTACAATATTATAATAAAATTCCCTAATCAAAATCTTAGAGACCAAGAAATCCATTGTAATAAACGTAGCCCAGTTTAGAACCTAAAAATAACTCATCAAAATCTACTACCTATGTAAGGAAAATGACATAGAGTGCTTAGAAATAATGTTCATGATTTGAGTTACATCAAACCAATATTTGGTGCTTGTAGATCTGAATTGAGGCGTATAGGAGCTAGGATTACTATTGGACCTTGTCCTAGATCTTTTCTTTGGTGATGGCCTAGATGTTCCAACTTTCTTATGGGCCATTGCTGATAAAATTTCTACTGTTGATGGAACCCTGGTCATATTTGTGGGGTTTTCTTCAAAGAATAAGGACAAAATGAGGGTTTGGATCTTTTATAACCACACTAACAAGGGCTTTTTGATGAGAAAGAAGACATCTTTCATCAAAAGAAGATGTCTTCCCTACATTTAAAACTAGAGTTAGACATCTTCTTTTCAAAGTAGACATCTCTACCATAGTTCTAGAGATGATAGGTAGATGTCTTCTCTTTAGTGTAGATGTCTCTTACTAGATGTTCCATGGAAAAAGTAGACATCTCCTAGAAGACATCTTTAGGTAGATGTCTCCTTTGGATGAGCCTCAACAAGATGGGATTTAGAAAAGCTTACCCAGGTCTATAGCTCTAAGAATACTTATCATTAATTTAAAAACTTACCTATACCTACATTTCTAAACAAGAAAAATGAAGATATTTAGAATGCTAGAGAATGAGATTCCTCTTTTGAGGTTTCTTGTTTTAGCCAAAGTTCCTCTATCTTCAAGGCTTGGCTTCCCTTCATGAATCTTTTTGTAAGAGTCTCCTCATTCTCTTGTTTCTTCCTTTTGACTCTCCATTCTTTCTTAACCTCCTTGTTCTTTTGAGTTATTGTCAAATCTTTCCATGATCTTGCATAAATTCCTTTCTCAGTGCATTTTGATAAGACCAAGGAATCCTATGGTATGTCTAGCTATTCATATGATAATACTTTCAATTTCATTCCCATTATTTATGCCCAAATTTATGACAATACTAGCATCTAATCCTTCTATGGTAGTAAAAGTGATTAGGGTGTGAAAACACCACAAAAATTTTGGCCTAGCACTTTCAAACAAGATTCAAGTTAAGTCATGCAGCTGCCCAAGCATGAGTACAGCATGACCAAACTTGGAGGCCTTTGAAATAGCCCCCGATAGTTCACGATTCAATAGGCAAGGCTCCCCCAGGGCCCACAAGAAATTGCACCAACTTCCAACATCCAGAATCAGAAGTTTTGGGTCAAAATGCTTGGTTTTGGCTAAGTATACTTTGGCTACATTTTCTTACGCTGCACAGCGTAAGGATCAACGTCACCAACTTTTGGAGCCCCGAAACTAAGTTAAAATAGGCCAAAATCGAGCACAAGGACCCCCCATGACCTTCACCAAGGCCCCCAGTAGGTCCCAGACTTCAGAAACTCAAAATGTGGGCCTTAAATAAGGTGTTTTTAGTTGATTACGTTGGAGCTACATTTTCTTACGCTACACAACGTAAGGATCAGCGTCACCAACTTTTGAAGCCTAGAAACTGAGTTAAAACAAGTCAAAATCAAGCACAAGGACCCCCCCATGACCTTCACCAAGGCCCCTAGTAGCTCCCAGCCTTTAGAAAATCAAAATTTTGGCCTTAAATGAGGTATTTTCAGTTGGTGATGCTGGGGTTACTTTTTCAAACACTGAACAGCATAACCACAGCGTGACCAAACAAGAACAACTCAATTCAGGCACCTCTGGGAAAAATTTCAACATGAATTCAACTCCCATAAGCTAGGAAACAATTGTACATGTTCAAAGGCTTCAAAAACTCCAAATTTGAGCCTCAAATATGCCATTTTGACTTGGTGATGTTGGGGTTACTTTTTCAGACGCTGAACAGCATAACCACAACATGACCAAACAAGAACAGCTCAATTCAAGAACCTCCGAGCAAAATTTTGACATGAATTCAACTCCTACAAGCTAGGAAAAAATTGTACATGATCACATGATTTAGAAAATCAAGATTTGAGCTTCAAATATGTCATTTTGACTTGGTCATGCTAGGGTCAGACTTTGGTCACGTTGCACAGCATAATCACAGTGTGACCAAACCAAACTAGCCCAAAATGGTAGCCAAACGGAGTCAAAATTTGCACCCAGACCACCCTCAAGAGCAAGCAGTAGTTAGGAAACATCAAATAGGCATCAGTGTATAAAAATGAGCTCAAAACAGGGCAGAAACACTTGGTGACGCTAGGGTTACTTTTTCAGACTCTACACAGTGTAGTGCCCAACGTAATCAACCAAAACAAGGTCAAAATGACATCCAAATCAGCCCAAATTTGGCACATAGAATCCTCATGACCCAAGGCATGTAGATCCACTCTAAAAATGGGTCTCACAGGTCAAAAATGGGTTCAAATGCACTATTTTTAGGTTAAACATTGTTAGTCACACTGGCATGCTTCCAGCAGCGTAAACCCAACGTAAACACTTTCATATGCTAGACGTTGGACGCTGGACACCAGACACTAACACCAGAATAGGCTACGCACACATCAAACCTAGATCCATGCTTGAACATTAAAATTTGTTGCATTTTTGACATTTTTTTAGTGTTTCAAGTTCTTACGCTAGGCATTACGCACGCCAGCATAAGAGATCTTGGACGTTGCACTGCACATTGTAACAATTTCTATGCATCTGGTCAACACACACCTATCACCCGATTCGAATTTTTCTCACCCCGCAACCACTGATCTTCTCCCAAATCCAAATCTCACGTCCAAAACCCTATAAATCTCCTATTTTCCACAAGATCAAGGTTTGAAAAATTTGAATCTCGCAGACTTAAGAAATCTGGGCATCAATCTCATATGTTGGGCTTCATACAAACTTGGATGATGTACACCTGCAATCCAAAACCTGCATCTTCCTAGCATCAGTTCTCATCCATCCGGGCTAAATGTTTGCCTTGTGACCACTCTGCAACTGCATTCTGACCAGTGCACATTCTAATTATTTATCAATACAAATAGTTTGCATTATTGCCCAGATTCTTACAGTTTAAATTATTATTCCTGTTCACATTTTTTCTTGTTTTCATTATTTGTCATTTAAATAGTCTACATTTGTTTTCATTCGTTTACATTCAGTTTTGCTTTTGTTTACATATAACCCAACACATCGTAATTGCATACATTCGGGGAAGTCCTCATTTGATTCGCATGCAGACCATTCAAGGCACTCTGCCTCCATTGATTTCTAGCTTGCCCTCAAGTGAAGGCAGGGTCTTACTCTTTCATCTGTAGATCTCTCGATGTCTGTCCATTCCAGCCTCTCACTGATGATTTTGGACGATACAATAAATGGTGCTAGAAGGAGGGTCATTTCTCTATTAGATCCGCCTCTTAGCATCCCAGATCCAGTGTTCCTATGCTACCTTGTTCCTAGTGTTTAGGTGTTGTTTCCTACTGATAAATCCTATTATCTAGTCCAGACGTTGTTTCAAAGTTTTCCAAACACGTTCCTGATTGAATCATAGCATCCTGCACCTTTCCCTCTCAGATCCAGATGCTGCCCTTAGCATCGTGCACTCCCTGCCAATTTCAGACATTGTTTATAGTGTCCCTCATCCTTATCTCTCTTTTTTGGTGCTCTTCACAATGTCCAGATCTAAGTTTTCTTCTTAGACGTTGTGTACAACACTTAGTTTTCTCACCCATGCACCCCATCCAGTGTCCAGACGCTGTGCCTTAGCTTCAGAAGCTGTACCTGGTTTACACACGCTAACGTTGGTCACACTGACATTGGTTATGCTACTCCTCACCCTACCTTATACGTTGTGCACATTAATTATACACTGCACCTCTTGAAACTCTGTGTACGCTACTCTTGGTGTTCATATGCTGCAGTATATTTTTATATGCTGAAACCCCTTTGTACGTTGTTCAACACTTAGCCATATTTTCTTCCTCTGACACTTAGCCATATTTTCTCTCTCTAACACTTAGCCATAGTTTTTTTCTCTGACACTTAGCCATATTTTCTCTCTCTGACACTTAGCCATATTTTCTCTCTCTGATACTTAGCCATATTTTCTCTCTCTGACACTTAGCCATATTTTCTCTCTCTGATACTTAGCCATATTTTCTCTCTCTGACACTTAGCCATTTATTTTCTTTCTCTTATGCTGTTACATTTAGATACTTTGACAATGGACTCTATGCACACCAACACCACCGTCATGCTCGTTACTGACTTCAGTACCACAATCTCAAGCCCTGTCACTGCCACTAAGTCCATAGTTTCTCTTGGCATGATGAATCCTCAGGGGCCATCTTGTCGGTCACTGAGACTGCAAGGTAGGGATCCCACGTTAACCATCCTAACTCCTGAACAATATAACTTTATTTTTGTTAAAATCTAAGCTAACCTAGCTATTAACCAAGCCGAGCTGGAAGCAAAGAGACACTATGAGCTAATTTACAAAGGAGGTCATGACTTTGTTCCCACTGCCTACGATGTCATCCCCCTCACTGAATCCCACCATGAACTCCTATCCCAACTCCTCATGGCCAAGAACCAAACCTCATGCCAACCTGCCATAGAATCTCAAAATGGAGATGAGGAAGACAATTTCGCAACTCAATCTAAACACGGAGATTCATACCATACTCTCAGTCCACATACTTACATGAACACATTATTTCACTCGTTTACGGGAGAGACCATGTCTCTTCATATAGTTAAAAGCACTAAAGCACATGTGCCCCAACGTAGATGACAGGGTAGCCACGAACGTAGTACCATACCCCATCATCAAACAGTTAGGGCTAACTGAACAAATCAAACTAACTTCTACGACATTCCTAAAATTATTCAATGGATCACGTGTAGTTTTCAAAGGAATACTAACTTTGGATTTCATAGCAGGGGACCGGTTCCCTACGTCAGCTGAATTTGTAGTCGTAGACGAGATGCCTTGATTTAACTTGATATTGGGACAACCATGGTTAGCCCAATTAAAAGCGGTTTCCTCACCCATCCACCAAGAGATTCACTTACCCTATGAAGGTGGTGAAATCATTATACACAATGATGCAGCTACACCCAACACCTCTACACACGTAGGCACAAACCAAGGCTCAGAGGTTGAATTTGATGAGCCTAAACAAGATGACACTACTCTTGAGCTTAAATAGGATGCCACACCCATTAACAACCAAAATGATAACCAATCTCCAAACCGTAATCCCCCAGAAAATATGGAAGCATTAAAAAACGTGGAAACATCAGAGCATGCTGACATAGGAGTTATTCCCCTAAACATCTCATGGTCAGAATTACTATTTAACATAATTATCGAAGGAGATGTTGAATATACAATTACACCCACATTCCTGACACACCATATCAATCTTCGAAAATTAAAGAAGCTACTCAACTGTTAAAACTACTACTCGTCCAAAATGACGTTAAACTACTATTGTCCAAAATAACGTTAAACTACAACTGTCCAAGATGACGTTAAACTACTACTTGTCCGAAATGATGTTAAACTACTACTTGTCCGAAAAGACGTTAAAATATAGCACATCCGTGATGACATAAAACTAGCCACAGTCAAAAATGGCTGGTTTATTTTAAAACCCACTGAAGCGGTTTAAATCTCTCTTGTTTTCTCATGGCCCGAAATGGCCTTAAACTAGAACAAGTTACATTTCCGTTTCGTTAAAATTACATTCTTTATTTGCATGCATAGTTGCATCCTTGCTTTACAAATTTCTATTCCCCTTACATTTCTTCTACGCTATTTACAAACAGTTAAAATAACAAAATAAAAAAAACAAGTAAAAATAAAAATAAAAAAAATAATATTTTGTGTTTACACTTGCGTTTATCAAAAATTTGAACAAAATTTAAAATAAAATAAAAAACTTGAACAACAAAAAAAAAAAGCAAAAAAATGTATAAATGTATAAATGGAATAATATCAAATGTTAACATTGTATCATACATTTGCTTCTATAAAATCCACAAAATTTCAACACAAAAAAAAAAACATAACTAAGCTAACAACAATGACAAGTTAAATTAAACATCAACGCTAGGAGGGGCTTGGTCCCCAAACTCATCCACATCATCAGGTCCCACTCCACTGGGGCCACCATAAGCATCATCATGTTCCTTCAAAAAACAGAAAGTACAACAACAAAAAATAATTAATTAGTAAATGAAAAAGAAAAGAGAGAACATTAACTGGAAAACAACAAAAACATTATAAGACCAAAATACTTACTTTGTCCTAAAGTTAAGATGATAAACTGACACCATACCCAACCACCACTTAAAACACAAGTAACACTTAGTCCTAGAATTATGACTTAAAACTGATACCAACCCATATTTCAAACACATAAAATAATTCCCCAGTGGACGAGATATTGTAACAATCGCTGTAGAGATACTTGAATGCATATAAACATATAAATTATTCATACACAACAGTTTACACTAACACTTAAGTGCATGCTTAACACGCGGGACACTTAGTAGAAATTTATACTTAGTTTTCACATGCCCTCGTAAGCACTGGGGACTGGTTAGCAGAGGTCTACATTAATTTGACTGACCAAAGGCGTTAGGATCCCGAATTTACCAGGCCCTCCGTAACAGCTAGTTTACCGTTGGCATCTAAACAAATTAGCCCTAGGAGCACCCACAAATATTTTATAAAATGCATTGGGGAGCGGCTTGGTTCCAGACTCACCCCACCTACAATGATTGAGAACCTTTCAGACGCTAAAAAAAAATCAACACTAGTCATGATGAAGGGGAAAGTAAAAATAGAGCACCATGAGCTTGCATATGGCCATTGGCCATGTGCTGGTGAGCTTGCATATGGCCATTGGCCATGTGCTGGTGGGATTCGTTGCTTTATAAGCAAACAGATTTTTAAAATAGTTGAACAAGCATCCATCCATCATCATGTACATGAATCATGACCCATGACGATGACCCTATTTTGTTTTCTCTGTTTTCAGCAGAAATATGAAAAAGAGCAGAAACCAGCAATGAACACGCCCTAAAAGGGCAAAAGACAGTGGCCTCCAAAGGGGTGCTTAAGGGTAAGCGCTTCAAGGAAACGCTTTCTCCAACGAAGGGGTGCGTGCCTAAGGGTACGCGTGAAATGTAGACGCTTATGGTAACTTCGTATCCCCACTTCAGTGTCCCCTCCCGTATAAAAAACTGGACGCCGTGAACCAGCTATTACTGTGTAACTACGCTACTCTTTCAAGGGGACGCCGTGAACCTTTTCCAAGCATAACTACGCTACTCTTTCAAGAGATCTCGTACAAACGTCCAAATGTCACGTCACGCTTGCTTTTATATAACGTGATCTATTTATCTGCCCGACACATGTCCTAAGTGGCAACGCGCAACGCTAACCTTTTCATCAACATGAAATGTTCTCACGAAAAATAACCACGCGTGAATGTGTGTGTCATGGCGGAACCTTTGACGCTTCCAAAGGCAGGCGAATCCATACAAATGCAGTGTTTTACTTGCACGCCCCGTCCAAAACTCGATTTCCGTATGACCCATACTTGCCCGTAAGGGGCCTTCGGTTACCACAGTGTTTGTTTATTTATTCGTACTCCCTGGTTTTCTGTGATCCACCTCATGCCGATGCCACGAATTGTGATCGCTTGCTTGCCACTTAACAATGAAATGAAATTTTTGGTATGATTCAGAACAGGAGAAGATACATAAGATTTTAATGCAAAATGCAGACATCACTAAAAAGGCAAGAACAATACGAGGTAAGGTAAGGCGACCATTTCAATGTACAAATCCAGACAAAATTACCCATTGAATTTACTGCACTTCTGTACGCACTCCTGAATCCGATAATCGTGAATCTCCGGCGCATAGGGTGGCAGTGACTTACGATAAAATAAACCAAAACTCACGCTGAAAACACAAGGCTCTACTCACGCTAAGGGTGCAGAAACTCATGCTGAGTATGGAGAAAAATACTCATGCTGGGTATCAACAACAATACAACCCCTCATGCTGCCCAAATTAGAGGCCTAGGTCACGTTGGTCCAACAGCTCACGCTGCCAAGAAACCTAACTCACGCTAATAGAGCTTCACAATAGCCGACGCTGTCGGTACCCACGGCCATAAAGATGGCTACTCACGTTTGACAGCCCAAAGCGGAAAACACACGCTGCAATAGAAATGAGGGCAACAATTCACGCTCACGCTGTGTACGGAAATCAAGCACTCATGCTTAGTGTAGCCAACAATTCCCGTTGGGTTGTGTTAGGCTAGAACATTCACGCTGATCGGAGGCCATATACTCACACAGGAATACGGTCCTACACTCACACTCACACTGATTTTAGTCCTGCACTCGCACTGGCGCTGATTTTAGTCATGTATTCATGCTGACACTGATTTTAGTCATGAATTTACGCTGACATTGATTTTAGTAGGAACTCACACTGAACAATGAAAGCTAGGATACTCACACTGAGCAATGAAAGTTAGGATACTCACACTGACCTAAGTTAGATACTCATGCTGTGACATCTACCAAGATGGATGCTCACGTTGACCCCGCCCGTCTCCCCAAACTCAACCCAATTTACTCACACTTTGAAAAAAGGGGGGAGGGGACAGCAACTCACGATGGAATAATTTACTGCAATAAAAACCAGACATTCAATGGATACCAAGCATTCAAACCCTCATTTACAGACCCTAGAAATGCAACTAACTCTAGAAATGCAGCCCCTACAAATCACGATGAGTAGAAATTGCAGAAACCGTGGTCCTCCCCGAAACAAAATACACCAAAATGTTGCTGTTGTTGTCATTCACGCTGCCTATGGACACACATCACTTACGCTCATAAATCAAAACAACCAGGCCAAGAAAAACGCACATCATGGACAACGCAGTCCAAAAGTTAACTACTTACGTTAATGAAATTAAATCACACAGAAGACACCATTCACATAAAAAAATTTACCCCAAAACAAATCGTTTCTTACACACGCTGCAAATGCCCAGGGTACAAGGACGTTTACGATGTACACATGGGAATAGTAACAAAAAATAGCAAGAAAAAGCACAAATAAAATATGAAACAGGAGCGTACCTACACAAACCCTGTCCATGAAGGGATCCTGGGTTGAATAAGGCTTTGAAGCATCGCCTTGCTTTCCTCCATGAATGCTAGCGTTGCCTCCTTCCTTCCCTTGCCCTTGTCTTGCTTACCTTTACCCATTTTGCACCTTATGCTACAGATCTGGACGCTGTAGCTATAGATCTGGCCCCAAATGATGTAGATCTAGGTGCAGTAGTTAGTCACACTCCCCTTCGGGATGTAGTTAGTCACACTCCCCTTCGGGATGCTGTACACACTCCGACTCTACTTCTGATGCTGGCTGTACACTACCCACCTTGCTTATGCTGTCATTGTTGCCTGGTTTCCAATACTCACACTATAAAATGATGAAATGACTTTTCCTGTTACCTTTTTAATTCACTTGGTCTTACACTGACATGCTTGGGCTCGACCCTCGAGTAATCCAGCATAACATTATGCTTGATCCAAAACTAAGACCAATGAAACAAAAAGCACGCAAGGTCAAGCCTGAAGTAGCGTTGGCAGTTTGCAATGAGATCATGAGGCTTTATCAAGCTAGCTTCATTCGAGCTGTGGACTACGCTGATTGGGTATCCAACATAGTTATAGTTCCAAAGAAGAACGGGAGCATACATCTATGTATTGACTTCCATGACCTCAACATCGCAACCATAAAAGATGACTTTCCGCTACCTAGCATCGATCAACTTGTTGATTCAACTACTAGGCATGCACTGTTATCCTTTATAGATGGCTTTTCAGGATACAACCAGATTAGGATCAACCCCGAACATCAACTCAGGACAACCTTTATGACACCATGGGGTACATTTTATTATACGATGATGCCATTCAGTCTCAAGAACGCTGGGGCTACATATCAACGAGCGATGACATTCATCTTTAGTAATTACATGTTCAACTTGCTCAATGACTATGTAGATGAAATTGCTGCCAAATCAAAAACCATTGAGCAACATGTACAAGATCTAGACTTGAAACTGAAACGTTGTTTAAAATACGAGCTTAGACTTAACCCGAAAAAATGTCTTTGGGATCAAAATAGGAAAAATGCTTAGATTCGTCGTATCTAAGACAGGGATATGAGTAGATCCGGATAAGGTTAAGGTAATAACAAATCTAAAACCACCTAGCAACCTTACTGAACTTCGTGGTCTACAAGGTAGATTACAGTTTATTAGATGTTTCATTGAAAAACTTACGGACAAGTTGATGCCTATGCAGCACTTATTGTGCAAGAATGTCCATTTTGAATGGACTCCACAGTGTCAATAAGCCTTTGAGAACATCAAAATAACACTAGCTCAACTACCGACAATTCATCCACCACAAAATAATAAACCATTTTACATCTACCTCACAACATCTGATTCATCCATTACATCTATGCTTTGTCAGAAATTCAAGGATGGAACTGAAATCCCTGTTTACTACTTGAGCCATGCATTAGTAGCCCACGAACAACGTTACAATGACGTGGAGAGGTCATGCCTTGCCCTTATCTTTTCTTTGAAGAAGTGGTGACATTATCTCTTCCGTAACCAAGTTAATATCATCTGTAAAGACAACGTGCTTAGAGCTCACGAACAACATATATGAATCAAGCAAGATAGCTAGATGGAAAGTGATGATTGCTGAGTTTGACCTGCACTACATAACTCAATCATCAGTTAAAGGACAAGCTATAGTCAATCAAATGACTACATCACCGATGCAAGACCAAGTAATAATCAACCCAGAGTTTCCTGATGAGAACGTAAACACAGTAGACACAGTTCCTGATAACTACGACACAGTCCTAAACTTTGATGGAGCCTCGACCTGCCAAGGAGGAAATGTTGCAGCAGTTATCACATATCCCTCTGGGGAGATCCGATCCTTTGCTTATCATTTAAACTTTCCTTGTACTAATAATGTGGCAGAGTACGAAGGTCTTCTTAGAGGTCTCATGGCAGCACTAACTTTAGAAATCACACGGCTCGTAATTAGAGGCGACTCACAGTTAGTCATCAACTAGGTCACAGATGTATATGCATGTAAAGCTTTACATTTACAACCATACTGTGACTTGACAAAACATCTGCTGAAACAATTCACAAACATAGACGTGCAACATGTTTCCAGAAATGACAATACCATCGTAGATGCACTTGCAACACTAGCACTAAACATTTCACCTGACATGTTTCATGCGTTGCCCAGTTCCATAACGAGTTGTGCCAAGCCCATAATTGACGCTCCCGATGAACTACCCATAGCATCTGTTAGCACGACACACGCCATGGAATGGTACGATGATATAAATGAGTACCTTCTACATGGTGAACCACCTCAACATCTAATAAATGCTCAGAAGGACATAGTGCGGAAACGCTCTCGGCAGCATGCACTAGTAGGGGACACATTATGTCGTAGATCCTATGAAGGCATTTTGCATTACTAGCAATGATGGCCAAACCATCGTGGAGCAAGTTCATGAAGGACTTTGCAGAGGGCACATAGCACCCAAGGTAATGGCAATCAAAATTAGATGTTTAGGCTACTATTGGCTACACATGGAGTACGACTATTTCTCCAAAGTCAAAACGTGCAACATCTATCAAAAACACGGTAATCTTATACATGTGCCACCTAACGAGTTGCATACAGCTCAAATCACATGGCCTTTCTAGAAATGGAGGTTAGACATCATAGGATCAATAACTCCCCCATCTTCCAGAGGACATAGCTTCATTATAATCACAACGGAATATTTCACAAAATGGGTAAAACCTATTCCTCTTAGGAAGACCACCTCAAAAAAAGTATGCAACTTCATCCTTGAAAACATTGTGACTCATTTTCGCATTCCAATGACTATAATCACTGATAACGGGCCACAATTCAGCAATGTTGAAACCAAAACCTTTTGTGAGAGCCTAGGCATCAAACATTCATTTTCATCACCATAATATCCTCAGAGTAACATTCAAGCAGAATCCACAGATAAAAAGGTCAATATGGTGCTCAAGAAAATGCTTAATCAAAGCAAAAGAAGATGGCACAAACAGCTAATGTACGCACTATGGGCATATTGAACGACACATAGAACATCCATAGGTAAAACACCGTACAGTCTTGTTTATGGTTCAGAAGCTGTTTTACCTTTGGAGTTTCAGGTACCTTCGTTGTGGATCACACTCTCCGGACTCCTCGATGAAAGTCAAAATAATGACTCGCACATTGTTGACCTTGACTCGGTGGAGGAGGAATGGACACACACACTAGATCAAATCGAGTGGTACCAGCAACAACAACGACGGTGACATCAACATGACATTTACAAACTCCCGATCAAGGAAGGTGACCTTGTCCTTGAGACGGTTCGTGAACACACGGACAAATTCTCAACCAACTGGGAAGGGCCTTACTTGGTCACCAAAGCATACAACAATGGAGCATTTAAACTAGCTGATATGGATGGTAACGAGCTTGCTCATTCAACAAATCACATGTACTTCAAGCTATGTTAGGTCTGAACAAAGCTTAAGGTATGCATTCATCATGGCATCATGATGGTAAACTGATACCACAGATTCGTCCTAGCATCACAAAGGTAAACTAATACCACAGATTCGTCCTAGCATCACAACAGTAAACTAATACCACAGATTCGTCCTGGCATCACAACGGTAAACTAATACCACAGATTCGTCCTGGAATCATGACGATAAACTAATACCACAGAGCGGTCCTAGCATCATGATCAAAAAATGATACCATAGATTGTCTGGAATGACAATAAACTACCACACTCTCATCTGACAGAGTCCGCTAAGACTATAAACTAGTTCACCTCTCCATAGTCTACCACGATTATAAACTAGCATTGCACTATCCGCTATGATGCTAAATTGACAATGTCCAATAAGTTATGATGTAAAACTAATCCATGATAGTTTGCCAAGACTATAAACTGGAAACTTCTTCACTGGCATACTAATCTGTTGCTGTAATCAAATGACATCTCTTCATCAACCTACTACATGAATTCATCACATGGACTCTGACAACATTGTTGTTGCTTAATTTTTTTTGCCTGCAGTTGCACACAGTGTCTCCATCCCATTGGTTGCATCCATGATTAAAGTGTTAAGCTAACTCTTTCACTTGTGGTTTTCTTGTCTTCTTGGATTTGTGTTTGCAAGATGACACCTAGAGGTATTCATACACGGATGCACTTTATCACAGCGACGAGGTACCACATTGTTCCTGACGCATGTAACCAGGTTAATTAAACCATTCACAAGTACATTCCCAGTTCCCCAAACATTCCTTATTCCCTAGCATGTTCTCTCTACCCTATTCAATTACATTTCCCAGATACATCCCGGTCACCCCAAAACTTTGAACACATGGTTGCACACTATAACTCTCTAGGCAGTTGCAACACACAGCACAACACATGAAATAGATACAAGCACATGAGCATGAGTAGAACATTGAAAGAGAGCTCTATTCAAAAAAAATAAAAAATAAAAAATAAAAAATATATATATAAATAAAAGAAATCAAAGAGAAAAATCCATCACAAGACCCTTAGCACTTCCCATACAAGCCCCAGGCGGGAAGGTACTTATCTTGGAAGAAAACACTCGTGTCTCAAACAATCATGTTGCATCTCACCATGTCGCTTTGGCTGTTGAACAATGGGTTCCCTTTGACACTCAACAAGGGTCCTATTTCTCCAAAGAATGTACCACCTCATCGTGTGGCTTTGGTTGTGACAACAAGATCTCTTAAACAGGATGCAAGGGTCTCATTCCTCTAAAGGATGCACATCTCATGCCTTGGTCCCAAGTCCGCTAGATACTGGTTATTGACAAGGACCAACATGATGTGTTCACAAAAGGGCATATCTCTTCTCACAGTTAAAAAAAACCATCCCTTCATCAATCCCTAATCTCACAGTTACAAACCTTCTCCCTATACATCTCAAAACCTTATTTCCTGATCCCATGTACTTCTAAACATGGTGCAATGACATCTGGCCAAGTGCCAAAGACCAATGCTTGATACCCAATTTCTTGTGGTTTTTTGTAGTTCATTGTCGACACCTCTCGAGTAGATTCCTCTAGGCGTCAACAAAGAGGAACCAATGAAAACACTACAAAAACTTTGCCCTAGCACTTTCAAACAACATTCAAGTTAAGTCATGTAGCTGCCCAAGCATGAGTACAGCATGACCAAACTTAGAGGCCTCCGAAACAGCCCCCGATGGTTCATGATTCAACAGGCAAGGTTTCCCCAAGGCCCATAGGTGACTGCACCAACTTTTGGCATCTAGAATCAGAATTTTTGGGCTCAAAATGCTTAGTTTTTGCGAAGTATACTTTGGCTACATTTTCTTACGCTACACAGCGTAAGGATCAGCATCACCAACGTTTGGAGCCCCGAAACTAAGTTAAAATAGGTAAAAATCAAGCACAAGGACCCCCCATGACCTTCACCAAGGCCCCTAGCAACACCCAACCTTCAAAAAATCAAAATTTGGGTCTTAAATGAGGTGTTTTCAGTTGATTACGCTAAAGCTACATTTTCTTATGCTGCACAACGTAAGGATCAGCGTCACCAACATTTGGAGCCCCGAAACTAAGTCAAAACAGGCCAAAATTGAGCACAAGGACCCCCCATGACCTTCACCAAGGCCCCCAGTAGCTCGCAGCCTTCATAAAATCAAAATTTGGGCCTTAAATGAGGAATTTTTAGTTGGTGACACTAGGGTTACTTTTTCAGACGCTGAATAGCATAACCACAACGTGACCAAACAAGAATAGCTCAATTCAGGCACCTCTGAGCAAAATTTTGACATGAATTCAACTCCTACAAGCTAGGAAGCAATTGTACATAATCACAGGCTTAAAAAACTCCAAATTTGAGCCTCAAATATGCCATTTTCACTTGGTGACGTTGGGGTTACTTTTTCAGACGTTGAACAGCATAACCATAGCATGACCAAACAAGAACAGCTCAATTTAGGCACCTTCGAATAAAATTTCAACATGAATTCAACTCCTAGGAGCTAGGAAACAATTGTACATCATCACAGGCTTTAGAAAATCAAGATTTGAGCTTCAAATGTGTCATTTTGACTTGGTCATGCTAGGGTCACACTTTGGTCATGCTACACAGCATAACCACAGCATGACCAAAACAAACAAGCCTAAAATGGTAGCCAAATAGAGTCAAAATTTCCACCCAAACCACCTTAAAGAGCAAGCAGTAGTCAGGAAACATCAAATAGGCATCAGTGTATAAAAATGAGCTCAAAAAAGGGCAGAAACACCTGGTGACGTTGGGGTTACTTTTTCAGACGCTGCACAACGTAATGCCTAGTGTAATCAACTAAAATAGGGCCAAAACGACATCCAAATCAGCCCAAATTTGGCACACAGAACCCTCATGACCCATGGCATGCAGATCCACTCTAAAAATGGGTCTCATAGGTCAAAAATGGGTTCAAAATGCACTATTTTTAGGTCAAATGTTGTTAGTCACGCTGGCATGCTTCCAGTAGTGTAAACCCAGCGTAAACACTTTCATACACTGGATGCTGGACGTTGGACGCTAGACGCTGATACTAGAATAGGCTGTGCACACATCAGACCCAGATCCATGCTTGAACATTAACATTTGTTGCATTTTTGACATTTTTTTAGTGTTTCAAGTTCTTACGCTAGGCATTACACACGCTAGCGTAAGAGATCTTGGACGCTGCACTGTACATTGTAACAATTTCTATGCATCTAGTCAATGCACACACCTATCACCCGATCCAAATTTTTCTCACCCCACAACCATTGATCTTCTCCCAAATCTGAATCTCACGTCAAAAACCTTATAAATCTCCTATTTTTCCACAAGATCACGGTTCGGAAAATTTGAATCTTGCAGACTTAAGAAATTTGGGCATCAATCTCATACGTTGGACTTCATATAGACTTGGACATTGTACACCTACAATCTAAAACCTGCATCTTCCTAGCATCAGTTCTCATCCATCACAGCTAAATGTCCGCCTTGCGACCACTCTACAACTGCGTTCTAACCAGTGCACATTCTAATTGTTTATCAATACAAATAGTTTGCATTATTGCGCAAATTCTTATAGTTTACATTATTGTTCCTGTTCACATTTTTTCTTGTTTTCATTATTTATCATTTAAACAGTTTACATTTGTTTTCATTCGTTTACATTCGGTTTTGCATTTGTTTATGTATAACCCAACGCATCGCAATTGCGTACGTTCGGGGAAGTCCTCATTTGATCCGCATGTGGACCATTCAAGGCACTCTGCCTCCATTGATTTCTAGCTTGCCCTCAAGCGAAGGTAGGGTCTTACTATTTCATCCATAGATCTCTCAGTGTCCATCCATTCTAGCCTCTCACCGATGATTTCAGATGGTACAGGGTGATCAAACCTTTAAGGATTCTTTTGGTGGATATGAGCTTCTTGTAATTTTGATGTAGAGGCATTGTCCTCTGGAGTAGCATTTAGTTGTGATGGGGTTGTTGAAGGTGATTAATCTTGCATACAACATTCTAGCCCACTCTTATAATGTGGACTTCTTCCTTGTCCTAATACTATTCAAAGGGATTCCTTTTCTTGTACTAACCTTTCATTCACAAGCTTGACATCTGTAATTTCTCCCTTCATCTACTCACAAGACATGGTTAGTTCTTTATTCTTAGCCTTGAGGTCAAAGATTTCTTTTGCAAGATCTAAGATTTTTGAATTTAAATAAGTGGTCCTTAATTTTTATTTGTTCATTCAACTTATTGCAAAGACTTTGAAATGACAAAATTTCATTACACATGAATTTAAACCTTTCTTCTTTAGTTTCAAATTCATCATTTGAGGAGCTAGCATCATCAACTATATGGGCCATATAGATGAGGTGTGAGTTCCTTGCATCGTTCTCCACCTCCTCTTCACTATGTTTCACATCATCCCAACTTGTGTAGAAGTTTTTCTTTTTAGGTTCCATATCATTTCTACCCCTCCTTTGGAACTTGCCATTACTAGAACATTTGGAGGTCACATGGCCTCTACCACTACAAACTCAACATTCTACAAAAGAAAAATCAAGAATAAAACTTGAAAGATCTTTACCTTTCTCTTTACTTTTGAATGGATTGGATCTTTGTTGATTTAAGCTCTTGCTTCTCCTAGCTATCAGTCTTTGAAGTGTTTGTGAGAGAAAGGCTATCTCTTCTTCACTATCCTCATCATGCTCATTAAGTTCGTTTTTCTTAGAGGAAGTTTTTAGAGCAATAGGTTTTTCTTGGATAGCTCCTTCACTTATTATTTTCATTTCATAAGCACTACAAGCACTTTAAAGCTCTTCAAATTTGAGAGTCTAGAAATCTCTGATTTCTTTCATGGACATTACCTTCAGTCTAAATTCCAGTGAAAGAGTTCTGATCATTTTTATTATGACATCACTCTTAAGAAAATATTTGCATGTACCTATAATGGATATAATAAGATCATTTTCTCTAGAAAAATAATCTTTTATTTTCTCTCCTTCTCTCATTTTTAGCTTATCATTCTCACTTTGCAAAACTAACAATTTTGATTACTTAACTATAGATGTTCCTTCATAAGTAGCCTCTAATATGTTTGCCAGATTTCTTTGGCCATTCTACATCCAACTACTCTATTAAAATTAGATTTATCAAAGAATAATATAAACAATTTTTGGCCTTTGAATCAAACATGAACTTATCCTTTTCTTCTTGTTTCCATTTGCTGCAAGGCTTAATGGCTCCTATTGTACCATCCATAGGCAGTGTGTGTAGCCTTCAATTATGGATTCCCATACTTCAAACTCCATCAATTTGAAGAAGCTCCACATCCTTTCCTTCCAATAGGCAAAGTCAAATCCATCGAACATGGGTGGCTTTGTTTAGGAAGTTCCCTTCATTTTTCACTCTTGGAAGATGTATAGTGCAATAGTACTAAGCTTCAATACCACTTGAGAATTGTTGAACTTAGAAGGGGGGAATAAATAAGTTTCCCAAATTAAAATTCTTTAACACAAAGCACACACTAGATTTGACGTGGTTCCCCAACTTAGGTCCACACTTAGAGGGTAGTTTTCTTGCATACCTCCAAACTTTATTCCTCTCAAAATGTGATTTGAAGGATGCCACACCCTATACAATCTTTAAGCTCTACAACAAAGTGATTCATTGTTGTGAATCCACTCAATCCTACAAGGTTTCAACAAGCTTAGAATGTGGTTTCTAGGATCCCACAACCTTTACAAATTTGAGCTCCACTCCAAAGTGTTATGATGTTGTACCAACACTCAATCTCACAAGATCTCAACAAGCTCAAGATGATGCCTTCTTGCAAGAAGCACATCAACCCCATCGGGGCAACAAGAAACAAAAATAAAAATTACGAGAGAATACAACCAATTTGCTAAACCTTTTACTTTGAAGAACAACACAATTTCATCACTACAATAGTACAAAAGATGGCACAATTATGCATAAAAATAATAAAATAATCTACACAATGATTGCTTGATGTTGACTTTTTGCTTGCATACAAACTAGCACATTTTCCAAGAGAATGAAGTCTTCTTATAGCCTAGATGTTTCCAAAATCACCTTGGAATTTGGCAACAGCTATCTAATGGTCACTAAAGATGTCTTCTTCAATATTGGAACATCTATCTACATTAGATGTCCATTCAGGGGAGACATCTCTTCTATTGTGAGATGTCTCTAAGGAGATGTCTTCTTCACAAAGTAAATATCTACTATTTTTGAAAGATGTCTTCTTCTGAGTAGCCTAAAACACAATCAAAATTACATGTTATAGCCTTTGTAATCCCCATCCCATGAAACCTAAGGCTAAATTTCATTGTAAATGTGAAGATTACAACCCATGAGGTGCAATCTCACGTACTTTATACTTTTGGGACTAAAAAATATCTCATAGGTGGACAAAGCCTCATCCTTCAAATGAAAAAAATTACATAATGTCCATATTTAGGCTTTGGGATGTTAAAATGTCTTTTGGGATACCAAACTTGACATTTTGATGGGTTTTATGAGGGTCATAACATTTTCTATGTTGGAGATACCCATCCAAGGATATAACTCACCTACCCTCAGTGTTGGGTGTAAGACATCAACTATGCCCCAGCATGGATGCCATCCCACCCTAGTGTGAATGCCATCCCTTGAGCATGGGTGCCATTCCCCCCAGCATGGATGACATCCCCTTTAGCATGGATGCCATCTCATCTCCCCCCCTGCCCCCCAAGTATGGGTGTTATACCCCTGTTACTATTTTTAGTAAACAAAATTGCTTTTATTCTATGGGGATATAACATTTATCATACATAGTAACTTGACTAAATTTGGACATCTACAACACATGCACATAACATCAATTTGTTAGCAATTAGCACAGGAATTTGCAACAAAATTATAGCCATAAAAACTATATAACCCAAGCTTGTGCACCATGAAAGGGTTCCACTCCTTGTGCATTCAAGAGCTTTGAAAATTCATTACAAGCATAAAGCTTTTGGGAGAAAATCTCAGCATGGAACCCCCATAGCCATTATTATCCCCTTTGAGATTTTGTGAGTTTTGGGTACCAACATTAAGCATTTTGAGCTTTACCCCCAGTGCAACTCTTCTTGGTAACAAAATCCCCTCACACATCTCACCATCCTACATCAAAAATGTTTCAAATCTAGTGTAGGAGCAGCAAAGGCTTGAAACTGTTGAGAGTTGCAGAACCTCTGGATCATGGAGTTGGTTGCAGCAGTTTCAACAGATTCTAAACCCCAACCAAAGTGAACCCCCCTACTACCTTGGGCACATCTTATATACATTTTTGAAATTCATTCTTTATTTTTATAATAAAGCTTAAAGTTTAGTTTTGTTGTGCAAGTTGAATTTTTTCTATATTTCTATGCATTTATTAGATCTATATTATATTTTAATATTTTTATCCCTCGTTTACATTTTCTAAGTCCCTAGGTGATCTACTAGACCATCTAGGATACCTCAGATCCTATTTTTTTAGAGGCCCTTAGGATCCAGGGTTAAAGCTATTCCCCTAAATTCTTTTGATTTTCCAATGATCAAGATTTTTATTTGCTACAGTTGTATAACACTAGAAGAAGGGCCTCCATCCAAGTTCTTTGCCTGATTTAATCTACCATTCTTTCTACCCTTTTCTTCTACCACCAAGCCCCCAATGTTGGTGTTTGGGCTTTGAGAAAATTCACAACAATTGCAGGATTTTCCGAGCCAATGCGGGTATCATACACCCTCTCCCCAACACCCCCTGCCCCCTAACAACCCCAAGTGTGGGTGTTTGGGTTATGGCAAAAAATTCATAGTAGTTGTTGAAAATTTTCTAGCAAAGCCAACTTTGACACCATGCTAAAATTAAAATAAAACCTTTAATTTTTAGCCAACTTTGGAAAACAAACCAAATTCTCAAATTAATTTTTAGCAAAAACTTTAAAACTTGCCAAAAGGGTAATCCCCCAATGCTAAATAGGAGGATGTGAGATTTTTAATCTTATCCCTCTTATTCCCCCCACTCCACCTTCAATGTGCATGTTATCCCCAACATGGGTGTTACACCTCTTAGCATGGGTGTCATACCCCCTAGTGTGGGTGTTATCCCCCTAGCTTGGGTATGTGGGTTTGGGCAAAAAATTCATCATAGTTGTTGCATTTTCTAAAGCTAGCATGGGTGTTACAACCCCCAACGTGGGTGTGTGTCATACTCCTTTTAGCATTTTAAGAATTCCACTTGCTAGAACTTCTATTTACTTTCCTAATTTAACCTTAATCAAGCCATTTTTCAACACCTTTTTATCATGTCTTTTATCCAATCAACTATACTATCTCTTAACCTAACAAACATTGTATCCAACCAAGATGCAGTTCGTGTTTATGACCCGAAAGATCCCGCAGTCATAGAATGAAGGTAATTACTTAGGCAAAGAGGCAAAAATCCAAATTGTATGGTTATTAATGAGGAGTTCTGCAACTTCCTCTATGCTAAGATACAAGCTAGTCTCTTGATACCACACTCTGAATCTAACACTAAGCATCAATTCAAAATCATACACCGGGATGGGAAAGAATACATCCCATCCTCTTATGACCAAATCTCCCTCACAAATGTTTATGCACAAATGCTCATACAACTCATAAATTTTGATGAGTTTAGTGAGGGGATTAGTTTAGAGGATTGTCAAGAGGAGGAAGATGAGTTTGAGGCTAAATAGAAGCCAGACACCTTTATTGGAAGTCCTTTTCAATCTTTGTCTCCCCAAACAACTACAACTAGCTCCATGTCTCTTACCTCATTGATGGGGCAATTCCTTTGACCCAAATCTCCTCCTATCCACCCTACCATATTTGGGTCCACACCCATCATCGCGACATACCAAACATAATCCATATCCCAATCCACTTACTTATTCTCATCAATGTCCTTTGCCACATAACCTAACTCTATTCACCTAGCCATGGTGATGTCTACCTTACCATCTTCCTTTAACATATCAGTGGAACCCTCATTGGGATCCAAAGCAATGCAAGCCTCTCATACCCCATTTTCCCCTTTGTGCCTCAACTTCTAGCACAAAGATCTTTCTCCTTTTGTAACCAACCTATCATCACCCTAACCCAACCTCTCCCTTTGATACCACAACTATTACAAGGCCAAAAACCTCTCAACTTCCTGATCAACCATCAGCACAAGCACCACAACCTACAGGGATGCCCCAAGGCTTAGATCAACCCTTCCAAATGATCCAAAACCTTAACAAAGATCTATGAAAACTTAAGGCTAGTACAACTCAAATAGTCAAGGTGCCAGGTTTCTACCAAGATGATCCTATAAGCCCTACAATGCCTCAAATAACCTTGTTTGTAGGCTTACCTATTCTAACCTTCACCAAATATAATGATGAAGGGGATCCCAATGCACATCTAGTAACCTTTAGGTCTAAGTGCCTCTTCTTGCAAGCTTGGCCTCATACAATACTATGGATTTTCCAAATTTCCCTCAAGAAAAAGGCTCTAGATTGATATCAAACCCTACCTAGGTATTTCATCTCTTTCCTTGAGGACCTAATTAGCCAATTTTTCAACCACTTCAAATACAACTTGAAGTTAGATGCCACATTGGATCAACAAATGAAGGTGGAGTAGGCACCGCTTGAACCAATCTAAAGGTTCATTCAAAGGTAGAACTCAACACTTAATGAGATTCCAAAGCCTATTGCAAAAATTCAACTCATGGCCATCTTTAAGGGAGCAGTAAATGACTTTATCAAGTCAAAGCTATACTACTTAGAGCCCCGGTCACTAAGCCAAGCCTTCTCACAAACCAAGAACATTGAGGAGGCAACTAAGGCAAGCAATGACCTAGCCTATGTGGTCAACAAAAATCAACATGTGTGAAGGAATAGGGGTAAAACCAAGTAAGAATATACAATTGTGATTGTAGTGAAAAAGGAGTTAAAGCAAGGGGAAAGATGGGAATCACTGTCATGCAACACATCCAAAGACTCATTGCAGCCATCCACTTCCTACACTCCAAATCAATCAAGACTAGGCTTTCAATGGAACGATAGGTCTAAGTACACTAGGTTTCCTATGAAGGCCTCTAAGCTTCTAGAATAGTTGCTTAAAAATGACCTTATACAACATAACCAACTATCTAAGGAGGCTCATAAGAGGCATGATCATCTTTGTGACATAGCTAGAGACCCAATGATAGCTACCAAAGTATTTTAGACTAGATAGGTATTGCCATTATCATCAAATGGCTAGTCATGATACTAATTTTTTCCTAGCATTAAAGGATGATCTTTAGATGATGATAGACCATGGAAAGTTGGTGTTGAATGAGCCCAACTCTCCAAGAGCAAACAAAAATTCATATACTATAGCCTCATTCATGGAAACCAAATGGCCTAATCCTCCTAGGAAACCATTTATCATTAAGGTTTCATCATGATCCCAAAGTGCAAAGCCTAGAGAGCATTTTTCATATTGGTATCACCTCATCTAGCCCCTAAGAAGCCTTTCATCATATGTGTTCCACCTTCAATGGCATCAGTGTTGCAACCAAGACCACAAATTGCTAATCCTTGAAAACCTAGGAAACCATTCATCATCTAGGTTCCTTCACCTTCAACAAGTAAGACCATGACAACCCATTAACAAAGCCAACCTATAGTGTCCCACAACTCAAAGGTTAGCAAGAAATCATGGTCACAACATAGACAAAATCAACCTATCTTCAAGTCCATAAATAAGCCCACTGAAGGTAGCCAACCAAGACCTACACCAAGATCAACTAGATCCATGGACAATGGGTCTAAGGAACATGCATCAAAACCTAAGCTACAAACTCTAGGAAGAATGAAGGAGGTTAAAACCACTAAGGTCGAAACATCACAAGCGAAGGAAAAGAGCTTCCTCTCAATAATGGAACATGCCAAATTCTTTCTAAAATAAAAAAAAATACATCACTAAACTTGTACAAATTATTCATGACCTCTCCTGCACATAGGAATGCACTAGCTCATGTGTTGACTTCTATCCCTATTAATAGAGACATGCCTACCAATAGAGAGTCAATTCACTCTATCATTGAGTAATTTTTACTTAGGGAAAATGGGCATCAACCCACATTCAACTTCTGTGATAGTGAAGTGAAGACTGACTCTCAAAATAGAAAAGTTCTATCTCCTCCTCTCCTTATTACATAGGTGTCACTTATGTACATTATTTTTACATTATTTAATAAATTTATTACATAGGTGTCACTTAATATGCTTATGTTGTCATGTAGGATGAAGCTAGGAGAATGGGAAAGCAAACTCGCCTAAATAAACCACTCTTGTGGTCTTGACCAAATTGACCTTATGTAATTAAACCTTAAGGACTAAAACCATTCTATTATATAGCCATAACACCTTGATGTAACATAATGACCATTGACCTTGAAGCCAGAAACATCACGAAGGATCCCTTAGTTGAAACTCCCATCTAAACCATGATGGTGAGGAGAAAACACTTGGGACCAAGTTTCCCACTAGAACTTAAACTTTCTCAAGACCACATCAAACCCTTATTATGCAACATTAAAGCCATCGTATAGCCCCAATTATATCTAATGCTTACATGATTGCTTGTAGTATTTTTTACCATTGTTAACACGTTACAACAAATTACTAGTCTAACATGCTCTATCTCTCTCTCCTTTTTTGGCACAATGAATGAATTGTAAAAATTTTTGAATCTAATGTACAT
The DNA here is from genome assembly GCA_015680685.1 of Gnetum montanum. Taxonomy (NCBI): domain Eukaryota; kingdom Viridiplantae; phylum Streptophyta; class Gnetopsida; order Gnetales; family Gnetaceae; genus Gnetum; species Gnetum montanum. Next base: position 45,675 of record MNCI01030254.1, on the reverse strand, counting down.
TGCACAAATTTCTTATTGTCTCATGTAGCCCTATGCATTACTGTGTAACAACATGTTTTCTTTAGCTAGTTTTCTTGTTTTAGGATGAAGCCCAAAGTCATCATAAATGTGCAACTCATCACAGCAACAAGTCATCATGTGACCTCAAAGTGCAAGATTTGGTAAGTTTGTCCTAACATACCAAGAGTGCTTATTTCACCTCATTCCTATCACCACTCCTTAAACCAAACCTTGTAGCCTCATTATAGCCTTCCTTACCCTAAAGAACAATGTTGACTAATGTTTGATACTCATGCATTATGGCCATATGACATCCCTTTGTCATGCTTCACAATCAAGTTCGTTGAGTGTAACCCATTTCATTTAATGGGAAAACCATTAATTCCATTGATCATAAGGCATCTCATTTGATGGAAAAACCATGGAGTCTATTGGGCATAACACAACTTGTTTAGCAAGAAACTTATGTCATAATCAACCTTGTCAAAGAAACCTAATGAAGGTTTTACCCCATAAAAAATGAGAAAGCAAATTGCCAAGAAGCTAGAATGACCTATGAAGACCAAAAGAACAAATTAATGACTCCAAACATGCAAAAGGGAGGAGCTAAGAGGCCAAATAAACCTTAGAGCAAGATGTTGCGACCTCAAATGCATTTGCCAAGTGACCAACATCTCAAAACATGAAGGGCCAAGTCAAATTTCTTAACCTACATCTTGATGCCACACTATAGCCATGATGTTAACACTTGGAAAGAATTCTTAGCCTTCAAAACCTTTTTCCTATAACCTCACTACCATTTCATCATCATAGCCTTACTCCATCTTCATGAGCACTCTTTGGTATGATTCAACATAACTAAATCAAGCACAAAGAGGGAACGTTGGTAGTGAACCTACAGTGGTTCTTTTGTATTCTATGTTAATGCCTATCAAGTCAATCCTCCAAACATCAACAAAGAGGATCCAATGAAAAACCAACAAAATTTACATGTTTCAGACTTTGTAATCCTCATCCCATGGAACCTTAGGCTAAATTTTATTATAAATGTAAAGATTGCAATCCATGAGGTGTAATATCACATACTTTATACTTTTGAGGCTAAAAAATGTTTCATAACTGGTTAAAGCCTCATCCCCCAAATGAAAAAATTCACATAATGTCTATATTTGAGCTTGGAAAGTTAAAAATACCTTTTGGGATGCCAAAATTGGCATTTTATGGGTTTTATGTGGGGAATAACATTTTCCATGTTGGAGATACCCATCTGGGGGTATAACTCACCTACTAGGGGTATAACTCACATACCCCTAATGTTGGGGGGTAAGACATCAACTATCCCCCAATGTGGATGTCATCCTCCTAGTTTGGATGTCATTCCACCCTCAATGTGGATGCCACCCCCTAGCATGTGTGTTGTACCCCTATTACTATTTTTAGTAAACAAAATGGCTTTAAGGCTATAGAGGTATAACACTTTTTATACATAGAAACCTGGCTAAATTTAGACACCTATAACACTTGTACATAACATCAATTTTTCAATAATCAACAAAAGAATTTGTAGCAAAATTATAGCCATAAAACCTATATAACCAAAGCTTGTGCATCATGATAGGATTCAACTCCATGAGCATTCAAGAGTATTGTAAATTCATTGCAAGCACAAAGCCTTTGGGAGCAGATTTCAGCATGGAACCCCCATAGCCATTGTTGTCCCTCTTTGAGATTTTGTGAGTTTTGGGTACCAACATTGAGCATTTTGGGCTTTACCCCTAGCATGACTCTTCTTGGCAACAAAATCCCCTCACACCTCTCACTCCCATGCATCAACAACATTGCAAATCTAGTGTAGGAGCAACAAAGGTTCAAAAGCATTAAGAGTTACAGAACCTTTGGATCATGAAGCTAATTGTAGCAGTTTCAATGAGTTTTGAACCCCCACCAAAGTGAATCCCCTACTACCTTAGGCACATCTTGTACACATTTCTTGAATTCATTCTTTATTTTTATAATAAAGTTTAAAATTTAGTTTTGTTATGCAAGTTGAATTTGTTTTCTGTATTTTTGTGCATTTATTTTTTCAGATTTGTATTGTATTTTGATATTTTCTACCTCCATTTACATTTTTCAAGTTCCTCAATAATCTACCAAACCATCTAAGGTATCTTGGATCTTTTTTTTTTTGGAGGTCCTTCAAATCTAGGATTAAAGCTATTTCGCTGAATTGTTTTGGTTTTCTAGCAACTGAGATTTTCAATTGCTACACAACCTTCAACTTGGCCAAGATGTCTTCATCACTAGGAAGACATCTTCTCTTGATAGTAGACATCTACTATCTCTAGGAGACATCTTGTCAGCATTTAATCTTATGATTCTAAGGCTTCCTCTTGATCACCGTAGCATCTTCTTTGAGCTTTGCAGTCTTTGTTACTTGCCCATTCTCCTCTGAGTTCGTGTACTTCCACATACTTATCCATGCTTCCTTGAGACCTTGAAGATGTCCTTCTTTGAGCTCTCCATGTTCTTGTCCTACAAATACAACATCCATACAAGCATCCTTGTTCTATATTTTTCTTAAGGTTTTGACATACCAAAAGGTTAATAAGTCTTCCCATCTAAAGTTATATTCTTTATCATTAGTGGTTCACTATATATATAAATTTGATTTGGTTCACCTTTCCATAGAAATCACATATGTAAGTAATCAATAGTTATATATCCAAAGAAATTTCAACACTAGTGTCTACTTAATAATAAGCTATAGGAATTAGGAATATTAGCTACTTGAATAGTGACTCTACTTTTGACCCTTGGATCTAAAGCTAACTAAAGTAGCATGTTTGATAATTAACCTACTATCCTGACTCTACTTTTGTCAACTTGAACATTTTCTTAATGTATTGTTCTAGTTTTAATCCCAGTTGATGACATATTGTCATATGCATTAATGTGGAAGTGGCTTCTAAATTGACTAAACAATTATATAGATATCTATCCTTCAACATAAGAGTCAATAGGAAAGGGGAAGCATCTCGATCAACCACCACTTGTGTTTTACTAGTAGGTTTATAGTTATGAATATAGTTTGTGGTAATGTCACCTACTTTCTTATTATTCTTAATTTCTTCTAAATTTCTTTTGGAGTATCTTTCCATTTGAAGAAGTTGATACAGATTAATATTAGCTTTAATCCTTTTTAAATATAATATTATGTCATATTTTCCTTCATAATAAAACCTAGCTTTCTAAACAATCTTGGGAGAGGATTTTGATAATTTTCTTTATTGGGTTGAGATCTCTCCTTTGAATTTTCTTTTCCTTTAAAAAATTTATGTTTTCTAGTAGGTTTGGGTATTATATTTGCTACCCTAGATGTGGTAAGTTTCTCTTTTGTACTCTTAAGTTCATATCTAGGCTCCTAATTATTATTGACCTCATTGCTAGCAAAGTATCCTAATTCTGAATTTTTGAATGTTTCATTACTAGTGTGTGCTTGGGAATGTGAGTTCTTCAAATTCTTTGAATTCTATTAAGTATGAATTGGCTAAATCCTCTTTTTCTTCAACATCCTCAAACTCAACTTGGATATCTAATTTTTTTCCATTTCTAAATCCTTTATCTTCCTTAATTTTGATTTTTAACATAGCTTTTTCTAACTTAATGATTTTTTTTTTTTTGGCATTTCTTTTAAAAGCCTATCTTTATCAAGCTCTTCACCCCATAACTTCATGGAACTACTAATTAAGGGTAATGCCTTGGGTTGAGCCAAATTTTGAACTAGAAATATCCCCTTTTGGGGATTTTTTATAGAAGGATGTGTATTTTAAAGAATTAAATTTAATATCTTTCTAATTCTATAGCTTCACTATAAAGGTATGCTAAAGTATTGGCATTAGGAATTTTATGTAGCCAAGTTGAGATCCTAAGATCTATAGCATTTAGATAAGTATCTCTTAAAACTTCATTTCTTGGATGAAATTGGTTTTGAAATAAGCCACATACTCTTTAAAACTTAATGTTGAATTCTCCTACTGATACCTTGTTTCCCTATTTCTTTTGAACTAGGCCGCTATATAATTGATGTTGCTCAATTTAATTATCAAACTAGGCTATAAATAAGATTTTCATATCATCCCAACTAGTGATTCTATTACTTGGCATGTTTGAATAACAAATTCTAGTCATATCCCTAAGATTGCCTATGAACAAACTACATGTTTTTTTTTTCTTTTTGATATTGAATATTTCCATGAACAAGGGCCAATTCAAATAGGTGTAGATATTCTTCTGCTAAATAAGCCTTACCAATAATATATGATTCTGGGAGGTATTTATAGGCTCATTTTAACATGTCTTGGTAAGCATTGAATATCAATGGTGTGGGTAATTGAAATGGATTAAGATGAGGTACATTAGCCATTATTTGTAAAATCTATGTTCTACTAGTTCATACTATTTTAAAAAACCTTAACTAATGGTGTTATCCTAGTATGATGTGTCTTAATTCTACTACTTTAATTTATAGTTTTAGTATCTTGTGATGTAGCTCCAGTATTAAGTTCAAATGTATATGTTGGACTTTTGAAATCTTCTTATTTATTGATGAGTCATCATTTTTTTGCATCGATGGGATCCCATTGATGTGATCATGTTAAAGTGTGATTTGCTCAATTAATGCATACACATTGACATAGTGTCTTGTGTCACCTATATAAATGTGTGAACCAACCACATTTATAACATCTAATCATTAGTTGCTAGCCAAACTCTTGCATTTTTATCTTCCCAGAGTTAGAATATTTTCTAAGTTCCCATAGTAGGAGTTGAGAACTATACAAATCTCTATTCAAGCACTGATGTACTTGAGCACCTCAATGTGAATAACAATAAACATGAGCTTTCTTGATGAACCTTGTAGCACTTAAGCTTAGCTTAATGTTTACTTCATGTATTTATTAGTCATTTAATTTACTTTAATGCTTTTAAGTAATTAATTCATATGATTAATTAATGCACATAAGTATGACCACTTCAAGCATACATTAACACTTGGTAATCCTAGTAGCACCTAACACTTCATAACCTAGTAGCATTGCAACGTGCTTAAGATGTGTATAGAAAGTAGGAACAAATGCTTATGTTAGGATTAGTTAATTATTAGAATAGTTAAACATTTAATTACTTTATCTTCAGCACTTAGGCAAATTAATGAAAAATACAAAATGGTAAAAATCATGTGCCTCAGTTACACTCAATCATACCTTTTCACTTCATAAGTGAAACTGAGAAGATAACAATCACATCCATTAGATTCACTACCTAGATCAAGTGTACTTAGAGAGCTAAATTTTGCAAAATTTGACTGAGTAACTTAGTGAATACTAGTAATTCATATGGTTGGGCATAGGAATTACTCACTGCTCATCATTGACATCATTTTTGAGGACTTTAGTTAGTTATGTGCACTACCTAGGAGTAGTGAAATTATATAATGATGTTGTAACAAACACTAAAGTTAATATCATTAAGAAAATAATAATAATAACAAAAGCACATTATTTTTCTTTTGATCTAATATGGCTTCTTCTCACACGGGAGATTCTCCACTGCCATACAAAGGTGGATCCAATCAGCAAAGATGTGAAGGGTCAAAACTAGTTATGCCCCAATAATGCAAAGTGATCTATACTCATCCAGATGAGTATGTTCCATACTTCACCTTCATCCTAAGCTAGGATGAATAGATGCAATGGAGGAACATGGAAGGCAACATTGTGTTGTTGCCTAATCGATCAGTTCCTATGATGCTACTCCACACTACCATGAAATTGGGCATCTAGGAGCTTAATGTAGAATATATTATGTAGGACCATGACTATTGGAATTATCATCCCACTGAGGCACCATAGAAGAAAGATTGTTAATAGGAGGCTCACTATGAGGCATCAAAGGAAAAACAATTCACAAACCCTTTGTTCATAGTAGATCAAAATGAAGCAAAGGATCCCTTCTCTAGGGGTTCTCAATACATTGATTCTCCCTCCCTCATCTTTGATGAAGGGAGCCCTAACCATAATTTACAATCCATGATAAAGATAAACATGGTGATCATGGACATGACCAAAGAAGGAGTAGCAGGCATCATTCTAGTGCTAGTCCTCCTTCATCTTCACCATCATCATCCTCCTCATCTTCTTCTTCCTCTAGGTCAAATTGAAGCTACAGAGGATGATACCATGATGGAGGTGATTGGCAAGATAGAGATGATCGTAGGCCCTACCAAAATAGTAGAGACTATAAGCATGGACAATCAAGAAAGGCCCACCACCATGAATAAAGGGATAGCATGGGGCATCACAGGCATCATGTCCATCATAGGGGCTATGACTATGATGATTTCTTTCTTGCAACCAAACACATGTTAAACATTACATAGGCCATGAGAATTCCAATGAGGCACGTGATAAATAGCCAAATCAAATAATTGGATGTGATAATAGTTTTAAGGAGGATAAAATTTTGATCCACAAAATCATCTCCAAGCCTTTCATGATGCCTATGTCTTTCAGAACACTAAAAATGAATGGCAAAAATTGAAGTTGTTTCATTGGACACTCATCAAGGAGGATGAAAGCTAGTACTAATTCTTAGAATTAAAATCAATCAAACAATGAACTATGATGCTTGAACTCTTCAATGACAAGTATCAAATGTACTCCCAAGTGTCTAATCTAAGGAAGCAGATCCAAGGGTGGAGATAAGGAATACATGAATCCTTGGATGTGGCTATGGGTAGATATTACTTTCTATTACATAGATGCCTAGGTCATGGCTTTTCTCAAAGAGAGCAACTCTGCCATATCATAGATGGGCTCAAAATATAAACAAGAAGAACTCTTAGAGTATATGCCCAAGGGAGACTTTTAAAATTATGAGCCCATCAGATCCAAAAGCTAATTGAGTAAGTGTTCAAAAAAGAAGTTGAGTTGGAAAAATGGAAATTGTTGAGGAGTACAATCGAGACCCTTCCATCTACAAAAGGGAGGCCTAGATTTGTGACAATGAGGAGGAGGCACCACTTGATAAAGTGGTATAACATAAGACCTTGTTGATACAAAAATCTATTTCTAAAATATTAGTTAAGGTAGATAAAATATGGGATTCTTTAGACAAGAAGTTCCAAACTACCCTTAGAATTACAAAAGAGTCCAAAGAGTAAGGTAGTGGTTGTGATTGAAGGAAAATGAAGGAAGTTGAACATGTCCATCAAAGAAGTCAAGGCAAAGCTACTACCATTGAAGAGGTTATGGAGTTCAAAATACATGATGATGGCAAGTGTGACATCTACCAATATGAGAATCCTAAAGAATGTTACCCTATTATGTCACACTTGCAGGAGTCTAGGGTGTACGCATTGAATCCTATATTGGCAAGAAGGCAATAACCCAGGAGATTGCCTTATCCTCAAGGAAACTATAGGCAATTTCACCAACAACAAGCCTACTATCTGAGTGGAGCTCCACCCTAATCTCATGAGCAACACAAGTAGTGGCAACATCCACAATTGTGGGGGATACAACCACCAAGGTAGTAGTACCCTTACTAACAACTAAATTCACATGGGTACTATGTTCAGCATTTGATTTCTCTACATGACTCTTCTAGTCATGCCTCTTTCCAACATCACTACTACCCTCCTAAGCATTACAAAGCTCAATCTCCAAGAGGGAAATCCTCATTTCCTCATTATCCTCCTCATTCTTCTACACCTATACCTCCATCCTTAACTCAATTACCACTAGCTCCATTCATGTAAGGTGAAATTCTAGCCCATCTATAGTAAAGAAATGTCACAAGGGTTGTTAACTTACAGTTGGCTCCCTAATCTAGTGGTTCAAAGAATAAGCCCTTAAAATACCTTTCTTCTAAACAAGCAGTCTTTCTAAGCCCTCACAAACACCTACAACTAATTATCCTACTTCTCCTTCATTCTCCACAATACCATTTGAAATCCCTTCAAACCAAACACCTTCCAAGATGTATACTGTAATGTTAACCCACATAGTCACAGATTGGATAATAGCTATCCACCTTCTAGGGAAGAGATTTGATCCTAGGAATCCTCTAATCTACTTGCAAATCATTAGGAATAAGTCATGCAAGGATTTTCTAAAGTGAGGTTCTAGTGTCAATCTAACATCTCATGAAATGTACAAAGCCTAGAACCTACCTCCTCTTAAGAAGAGAAATATTCATCTTAAGTTGGTGGATCAATCCATCACCATTCCCTTGATATTTGCAGAGAAGATTGTGACCATAGTTTATAGGTGATCATATCCTATTGATTTCCTAGTGGTCAGAGTTGATAACTACAAGGGGGTTTCCCACTCATAATGAAAAGGGCTTGGCTAAGTACAATTGATGCACAGTTGCACAACAGAGGCCTCTCCTTCAAAATTTCAAAGGAAAATGATTTTTGCAAAATTGAGAGGAAGCACATTTCATGCATCATGTATAGTGACACAAGGTGTCACTACATGTAGAAATTATGATTTGTAAAAAGTACAACAATCATAGCATGCAAGCAGTGTGCAAATGTATCTAAAATTCAAAGGTTCCTATATGCAACAGTCACAAAATAGGAGGGAACCTAGTGGATGATAGCTAAACTTAAAAGTAGCTAAACTTTGTGAATGAAGCAATTTGAGAGCTTGACAAGTGCCTACATCAAAGGCATCGATGAGATGGAGCAAATCCATTGTCAACTCTCTAATAAACCTAATGAAACCAATTAGGAAGAGTTGAAAATCTTTGAATGTTTTAAATATGAGTCCTTTAAATTAAGACTTTGTCAGTGGGAATGAAATATTCTTTTCTAAAAAAATGACAAGCTAATTATTATCAATGTCAACCTTACTCCTCTATAGAAAAAGAAGTTGTTGTAAGTGATCACCAATTGGCCAATAACCTTTACTTGGTCATATCCTAAACTCACTAGAATTGATCCTAGAATATGCCAGCATTACATCTACACAAATCCCTCCATGAAATCCAAGAGGTAGCCANCAATTAGGTTCTTGTAGAATTGGAGTTTCTACAAGCTATTTCTTGAGTTTCTAGAATGCACCCTCACATTCCTTGGTCTAGAAGAATGAAGCATGCTTCTTTGGTAGCTCTATCAATGGTTTGGCAATCTTAGAGAAATTTTCAATGAAGTGTCGATAGTAGCTAGTGTGGCCAAGGAATGACCTCACATCTTTAACTATTTTTGGCTATTTGGTAATTACTTGGATGACCCTTATTTTTTAGGTCTACCTTGATCACTTTTTTTGAAATTTTATGCCCTAAGACAATGCCTTCTTGGACCATTAGGTGTCTTTTTCACTAGTTGAGCCTAAGGTCTATCTCCACACACTTGTTCAAAACTTGCTCAAGATGGTCTAGGGTTTGCTCATATGTAGCCCCATAGGTGGAGAAGTCATCCATAAAGAATTCCATCCTACTACTAATCTACTATTGGAAAATGCTTAGGACAAGGTGTTGGAATGTGGCAGGGGCATTGCATAGGCCAAATGACATCTTGCTGTATGCGAAGATCCCCCAAGGATTTGTGAATGTGGTTTTAGCCTGATCCTTTAGTGTTATATAGANGCTAAAACCACATTCACAAATCCTTGGGGGATCTTCGCATACAGCAAGATGTCATTTGGCCTATGCAATGCCCCTGCCACATTCCAACACCTTGTCCTAAGCATTTTCCAATAGTAGATTAGTAGTAGGATGGAATTCTTTATGGATGACTTCTCCACCTATGGGGCTACATATGAGCAAACCCTAGACCATCTTGAGCAAGTTTTGAACAAGTGTGTGGAGATAGACCTTAGGCTCAACTAGTGAAAAAGACACCTAATGGTCCAAGAAGGCATTGTCTTAGGGCATAAAATTTCAAAAAAAGTGATCAAGGTAGACCTAAAAAATAAGGGTCATCCAAGTAATTACCAAATAGCCAAAAATAGTTAAAGATGTGAGGTCATTCCTTGGCCACACTAGCTACTATCGACACTTCATTGAAAATTTCTCTAAGATTGCCAAACCATTGATAGAGCTACCAAAGAAGGATGCTTCATTCTTCTAGACCAAGGAATGTGAGGGTGCATTCTAGAAACTCAAGAAATAGCTTGTAGAAACTCCAATTCTACAAGAACCTAATTGGCCTAGGCCCTTTGACATCATGATGGACACATCCAATTATGCCTTAGGAGCAATGCTCACATAGTTGAATGATCAAAAATATCCTTACTACATTCACTATGTGAGAAAAAGCATTGTGGGTGCACATGTAAACTACACAAAAATAGAGAAAGAATTGATGGCAGTGGTGTTCGCCTTGGAAAAATTTAGGCACTGTGCTTGGAAACAAGGTGTTTATACACATAGACCATAGTGCAATCTGGTTCCTGATGAATAAGCCAACGGTAAGCCCTCATGTCATACAATTGCCAATGATCTTGCAAGAATTCAATCTCACTATGGTAGATTGAAAGAAAACCAAGAACGTGGTTGCTAATCACTTGTCTCAATTGAGATGGGACAACAACGAGGAGGAAAGCCCACTTTTAGATCAGTTTCTTGATGAACTCTTTGTCAAGGTTATAACTAAAAAAGTGCTTACTAAACCCAATTAATATGATGGCATTCTCACCTATCATCTCACTCAAGAGATGTCATAGGAGTGGGGCAGTAGGAAGAAACAACATTTTCTTCACCAGGACAAACACTTCACAGAAATTAATGAATACCTTTATAAGATGTGTGCTAATAACCTAGTTTAATGGTGCATACCTAATGTTGATTAATTGTGCATGCTCCAAGATGCTAATGATGGTCCTTGTGGGGGCCACTATGCTAGGAGGCACACAAGCATTAAGATCATCATGGTAGGGTATTATTGGCTAATACTTTTCAAGGATGCTCACCACTTCATCCACTCTAATGCTACCAACATGATGGTGGAATGACCACTCATATGGAGAGGCCTCAATAGTCAATTTAATCACTAAAGCACTTTGATATTTTGGGCATTGACTTCATGGGTTCCATCACTTCCATGTCAAATAAAAAGGCATACATTATAATAATTGTTAACTATTGTATGAAATAAGTAGAAGTTATAGCCTTCACTGATTGCATATCTTCTACAACTGCTTGATTTGTACAACAATATGTTATAAATAGGTTTCGGGTGCCACATGCACTCATTTTTAATAACAAAACTCATTTTATAGGTACTACATTTTAGAAGCTCATGCAATGCTTGGGGGTTGAACATAAATTAACAACACCCTATCACCACCAATCCAATGGTCAAGCAGAGGTTACAAATAAGGAAATCACAAAAATACTAACATGAACTATTAGAAAATATTGGAGGAACTGGAGCATAAAACTTAACAATGCCCTTTGGACATATCACTCCACTTGCAAACTTCCTCTTAGCTACTCTCCCTATGATCTTGTGTACTATTAATTACCAACACTTCCAATCTAAATGGAGCTTTGTACATTGTCAACAACTTGTGACCTTAACCTTGA
>MNCI01030254.1:0-27287 GCA_015680685.1 Gnetum montanum | reverse complement strand
TTCAAACTTCCAAGGCTCAAATAAGTAATTTCTTCAAGACAATCCTACTATGCTACCCAAAAATTTGCTGCGTAAACTATCATGTACAAGACTCTATTTTGGCTAGATAATGGATGTCAACAATTACATTCAATAGAACCTTCAAAAGACTTGACAATTTTTGATTGAAATACCATAGAGACTCACTTTAAAGATAAAAGAAGCTATTTTGGTCCTATCAAAATACCAAAGAATTTCTGAACCCTCTTAACTATTGAATCATTCAACGACTTGACTACAAGCAGAGGATCTCTTACAACAATCTCAATAGCAGTTCTTATATGTTGCACAATAATCAAATTCACTACTAAAATGCTCTTAAGGCTTTCAAACACAAGCGCTTCTATGGCAAAAATTTAATAGAAATCTTCTATTATGCAACAAGAAACAATAAGAGCAATCTAAAAATCCCAAAATTACTAGCCAAGCATGATACTATCTAAACCACTAGCTAAAAAATTTAAACAAAATAAAAAATAATAAGCATAACTCATAGAACTATGACAAAGAGGCTGAAATCGTTTCTTTAGCAAGTCATCTTACACGAAATCTTTCACAATGTCTTCTTACAAATGCTCTTCCAAGAGTCCCAAGTGTGTCTCCAAGTGAGAGCTAGTAGTCCACCCAACTATGTCTTAGTGTGTCCTCTTACCCCTGAAGCCTTTTTATAGGGTTCAAAAGGTAGTTACATATTTCAAAATATCTTAGCTAACTTCTCTCCCAAGTAAGGAAGTTATAACTTGCCCAACAAGTTAGGAGATCTTACTTGCCCAACAAGTTAAGAAGTTGGGAAGTTAGGAGAAAATCATGCTAATATTGGCATGTGTCTTTACACATTTTACAAATAATTCTTTCATAAGTCTCAATTAAAAATTAAAACCAAGGTCTTCATACTCTAGGAGCTTCATTCAATTATCATTTTTTTTAAGTTTCCAATTGTTAAATATTATTAACCACCGATGCCTTAGTAATTTTATAAACAAGTGGTAGTAATAAGGTAATTTGCCATACATCTTAGTGTAACATAGGTGAAGGCAGCTGTATCCTTGTAAATTTGTATAAGTAAATTTGTATTTTTAATCCTGGCCTCTTGGTGCCGTTAAGAACACCTCCAAATGTGAAGGTCGAATGTGAAGGTGCCAAGCTTGGAACTTCCCAATTTCTGCAATTAGTTTTAAATTATTTCACCCTGTGCCAATCTCAGCCAAAACCATATATCAACCGCCACCACGAAAGACAGCTCTGCCACTACATTTGGTAATGTTTCCGTGTGGTTTTCAGTTGCTGAAGAGCAGAGGAGGAAGATTTTCCTTGGAAAAACAGCATGCTAAACATGTGGTTCTAGAAGAACAGGCTAGAATTTCTTTGGTTCCAGCAGCAAATCATAAATGCGATTTAGGGTTTCAACTGCTTGAAATTTTTGCCCCAAATTCGCCTAGGGCTTCCTGCGTTTTTCTTTCTGAATCGTCTTCCAAATCACTACTGCTATTAATGGCTTTTTCACACCTTCAATGGTGGTCGTTCGTAGAGTGGAAGCAACCATAACTTGGCCATCAAGTCCTTACCACACATCCATGCTGACAATGCGGTCGATGCTGCCTTCCTTCTTCGTCTGTGTTGCCACTGCACTGAGCAAAATCCCACGGCTGGAGCTGATGTCAAGCATAGTTTGCATATTTCTCTAGTGTTCCATGATGTTTCCATGTGCAGATCAATCTACCAGTGCAAATCTATGTTGGAGTACATTGTGTTGTAGGGTTTTGTTTTTTTGGCTGCAATAGTACCCATGATTACCCGATTCGAATCAGTTCTTAGAAATGGAGGAGTGCCACAAGTTCCTCGGTCACGTGCTTCTCCTTCAATTTTTTATCACTGGTGCACAGCAACAGCAACACGCACCAAGCATTCCTGTTAAGGCAGAGGTAAAACTAGATCCAACTGCATCTATTGTGTCCAAGGAGGAGATTCTTATTCCTCCTCCAACAGTTAAGCCTATTAGGTACTGCGAGAACCATGGTTCAAGAGGAGATTATCCTCGAATTTGCAAATTAAATGGCAAATGGAACCTTAAAAGCAAGTGAAGCAGCATAAAATGTTAGCTGGATTTGGTGTTTGATGTTTCGTTTTATCTTCTCTGTTTTCAAAGTAGCTTTGTTAACAAATTCTAGTATACCATTCAAAAGTATTTGACATCACTGAAATCAGTTTCACTCTGATTAACGTTCCCCGTGGTAGTAAGGAAATTCAATATTTCTTATTCGTAATTTACAACTGTGTTAATTTTGTTGTTAGTAATCTTCAAATTGCCCTGTCGTTAGGATGAACTATGAAGACTTTCCCTTAGTTCCGCTCCTTCTTGGTAACAATAGCTTAGGTCTGTTGTTAATTTCCCGACTGCAATTTACACCTGAAACAATTTATTTTCACAAATATTGTAGATGGTAGGTGTTGGTTGCAAATGGTAGGTGTTGGTTGCAAATGGGAGGATTTCACTGTATGGAGGAAAAGAGGAGTGTTGTTCTTTATTTCTGATTCAATTTCACTATTGCACAGGTCTTTCAGCTCATCGTGTCTTACAATAATGCTCTAAATCATCTAATCCTATTCCATGAGATGGCCAAAATGTGCCAAAAGATTGCTAATGTTAGGATTCTATCTTTGAATTTTGATGTTAATAACTAAGATATGGTTTATTTTTCATGATAATAAGTAATNGGATTCTATCTTTGAATTTTGATGTTAATAACTAAGATATGGTTTATTTTTCATGATAAGAAGTAATGAGTCCACATCATCCATCCATCCACAAAACTCTATGGTGTTTCCATGTTTTGGAAATATGCATTCCCTTCTTAAATGAAACTTTTAAAAAACTTGTGACTTAGTAGTTTTCAAACTTGAAAAGGACTAAATGAATAGACAAGAATATGACTTCAAGGAGATTTGACCCACTTTGTACTTGCCTACCCTCTTGGGTGCATGAGTGTTTTCATAAATTTCTTACCATTCCACTATCAACCAATACCAGGAAGCTAAGTCTTTGCATGGTGTGGATCATATCTAATAATAATAATAATAATGGAAATTCAAAGCACATCTGTTAGACAAAATAACAAGCTACAATCACTAGTTATAGGACTAGAAAAACATGTTACCATGCCTAATGGTCTTTTCTAACTAAGGTCATCTCACTTCCTGCTAATCTTTTCTTCTCTTTTAAGAATGGTGGTTGATCTGTGGGAATATTCTTTTGCCTTAAGGAGGTGGACTAGTCTTAGATTGTCAATGTGAAGTCACTAAAAGTGATTGGTTTTAATTCAGACTAAGGATGGATGTTATCAAGTCATATTAACCATCAAAACCCATAAGAGACTTCATGTGACCATGACATAGGACTCCATTCCACTCTCCACCTCATTCATCTATGCTTTCCATATCTCACATCACTACCTCTTTTCATTTTTTGTTCAATTTCTTAGTTTGATGCATCAAAGTTCTTAGATAGTTTCTTTGGTAATTTTGTCCTTAACTAACCATAACCATTAGTCACGCATGGGGCAAATGAACTCCTTAGTTTAAGGACATGCAAAGGCATCAAGAACATAAGCCTACTATGGGAAGGACCCACTTGCATACCCCTTGGTTTGGCTAGTTAAGTTTCTCATCCCTTAGGCATTTTTGCATTTAAATATTTTGTGCTCTATGTCAGTCATGTCTAGTTATGTGCTTCTTCATGGCATTTCTCCATCATTCTCCTAATTAAATCTCCTCTTTTATGAAATATCTATCCCTCTTCATGCATTTCACCATGTTCTAAGCTTCTTGGGATTTCTTTGGACTCTAATTTCATGTTAAAACTCTTTGTTTTCCCCTTATTTTTTAATGTTGAAAACTTTGTCTATTCGCTGGGTAAAAAATTCTATAAATAGCGCCCAACACTTAGCAAATTTTTTTCATTTTCTCTCAAATAAGAAAGGTGTTTTTGCATTTTTCAAAGCCCATAACTTTCAAATCACTTATTTGATTAACCCCGTTCTTCAGTCTTGCAACTACCAAAGGTGATATTTACATCATGGGGGCCACAAACCTTAGGTTTTTTATGAAATTTTTTTTTGATGTTTTCTAACTCCCACAAGGTTTAACTAATAAAATAATATTAAACTAACTAATTTATGAGAGTTAAACCTTTCCAACAAACTCTGGTATACACTAAAGTAAAATAATATTAAAATAATCAAACATGTCATGATCACAACTTAGCCGAGTGTAACTCATTCAAAGAGATAAGGTACTTAAGTGTTTCAAAGTTACACATCAAATGCTAATCCTTGATCATGTTATGATTATAGATGGCACCAAGACCTAAGAAACTATAGAAAGGAGCACAATCCCAACTGAGGAACAAGCAACCTAGAACTGAAAGGGGCCAACAATAAGAACAACCAGAAGAGCAAGTAGCTAAAACTCATGCAATGGGATTTCCTTGGGAGTAGCCCAAAGTGGAACCTATCCATCAAATTCCTCAAGCTAAAATAGAGCAATCCCACTAGGATGAGCCACAAGGACCAAGGCCAAGCCTTGAGGTTACTTTGACGAATGCCTACCTTAGGCAAATTTAGTTTAAGGAAATTCAATGTTGGAACTTTCTTAGACATTGCCCAAGAAAATGTTAGAATGTAGTTTCTTACCTCTCCCATGTGGCCCATCACCACTTCCAGTGGGAAGTGGTACATGGGACATATCTCTTCTAGAACAATAGGCAACTAGATGCCAATGTGAAAATCAAGGACATTAGTGTGTCCTACATGGTGGAGGCCATCTCTTAGGCCCTTGGTTTACCTAAAACTAGGACCAATTTGGTAGAGATCTCAATATAAGTGAACCTACAGGTGAAAAAGGAGTGGGTCTAGTAGTGCTATGGAGTGGACCATAAAGAGTATGATGCACTCACAATGGTAGAATAGCCATATTTCAGTATAGTAGCCTACCACCTCAATCCAACGATGAGGCTAAGAAAGATGATAGCTTTTTCTACCCATGCATGCACCACTCTAAGTGGAAAATTCATCATCAACCTCCCACAACTAATCTATCTTGAGATAGAGAAGTGATTTAAAGAGAATGAGCATGGTAGGAAGGCACTTCCCTTTCTGTACCTTATCCAAAAATTATACAAAAGGGAAGGAATATCCCACTATTCCAATGACATACTTAGACATGCTTCTACAACCACTTGGGAAAAAATGATGAAGGATAAGGTCCCTGCCATGACCAAGGAAGAAGAGCAACTAGCACTACCACCCACTCATGAAATAATGTCAAAGGCTTGTGTTGCTATGGAGTGCATGCAAAAGCTTTATGAGCAACTCTTGTAGTAGCAGTATGTTGCTTCAATTGTTGATATGTCTATCTACTAACTAGCCTTGAGCCATCTAAATAAGGTAACTCATACTATAAGATGACTAGAGGACATGGGGCCAATATTTTCTACCCAAAGAATGTAGGTGCCCACATGCTCAAATCTCAATGCATGAGAGGTAATAGTGTTCATCCCAAGATAGCAGCAATTCCTAGAAATCTCTAGAAATGCTACTACCTTCTTGATGTGCTTGGGGGAAGCTGATGGAACAACTATCTTGGTGATGCAGCACCAAGGGTAAAAATTGACAACCGACGTGATGATTGATAGGATGGATAAAGCCCTGAATGTTCCTACAACATCTGTGCTAACTAGTGCTATACTCAAAGATGTGTAGACGTCTGCAAGAATGGCCAATGGGAGATTTAGTGTAGCCCAGCATGAGAAGTTGTTGGAATGATTGGTGGAAATCCAACAATCAATTCTAGAGGTCATTAATCTTCCAAATGACATCATTGATACCTAGTCAATGTTGTTGGAGGTAAAGGGCAAGTACCTCATTACCAACACCTAGCTTGAGATAGACATAGAGCAAAATTGATGCTTGGCTACTGAAGTTGTAGAGTTAAGAGCCTATCTCTCTAATCTCAAAAACTTTAGTCCAAACTTCAAGAGGTTAAGTATGCCAAGGAGTTGACAATCTTCGACTAGTCCTTAGTGGATGCCACCATCTACAATATTCAAAAGGACTTGTTAGAGGTTCACCAAGAGAATGCCATTCTAACTAAGGATAATCATTGCCTGCACAATGTTGAGCTCTGAAAAGAGCAAATGGTTGAATATATATGAGATAATAGCAAGAGTAGCTTACCAAGGTGACCATGGATCTAAGGAGGTTAGCAACAAAAAATCATGATCTCTCAATGGAGGAGGTTTATGCCCTTCATCAAAAATATGCGACTAAAATTACCACCTGGAATAATAAGGTTCTTAAATTTAAAAGGGTCAATAATCACTACAAGGAACAAGGTGGCTTGCAAAAGGAAATCAATGAAAAATATATCTAGCTAATGAAGGCAAAGGTGAATGAGGTCCTCCAGCAACTCCAATGAGGAGATGATATATGGCAACCAATCTTTGATGGACTAAATGAATACAAAAAAGCAAAAGTCCACCTTTGGGAGCTACAAATTGAAGAGATGACTGAATACATGAAGCTCATCAACCTCTAATATGAAAACGTAGCAATGTTAATTTCCAAAAGGCCATGGTCATATTTGAAAAAGCAAGTGGCCAAATTGTATCCATTATATGAGGCTAAGTTCAAGCATTACAAGGAGACAAAGCAAAAAATTGAAATAATAAATGTTGAACTTGAAGTTCTCAAAGCATACTTCACTAATCAAAGATCAACAACTAAGAACCTAGCCCATAGGATGAATGACTACCAAAAGCTACAGAATGTTGTCAAGGCATTCGATGTGGAACAGAAACATTTGCAACCTATTTTTTCAATGTGAAGAAGTTGTCCCTACAATGCCCTATCTATTGGATATTCCCATACCAACTCACATTGGTGATGCTACGTGGATTGTGTACAATCCCTAGAGTAAGGAGGAGAAGATGAAAGCATTATTGGATGCTTTTCATCTTCCACCAATAGTCACAACTACAGTTGGACAACCACAACCATAGCCTCAACCACAACAGCCATGTGCACCAAAGGCAATAGAAGGTCCTTTGGAACCATAGGAACCTCCATCACCTAGGATCGTTTGATTTTCTTTCTCGTCTTCATGCCACCAAAGGAGTTGTTTGTCATGGTGTTCAATTTTGTTATCATGAATACCAATTTTTGTAAAAATTGTAAATCCATACACTTGAGCACTTAGCATTTGTTTGACTTAGTTTCTATGTCAGTTAGTTATTCAATAATGCCATACCTTTACAAAATTTTCTAAGAAGCTTATTCCTCCTTTTGTTCACTCAAGGAAAAGTTTCCATTCGATCATGGGGGTACTGAGTCATCATCTACCTTCATTGACAATGTCCCATCAATGCAATCCTATCAAAGTGATCGTGTCAATGTGTGGTTTGCTACGTTAACATGTACGTGTTGATGTAGTGTCTTATGTTGCATGTATAAATGCACAAACCAATTGCATTTATGACATCCAATCATTACTTACTATTCAAACTATTATATTTTTCTCTTCCTAAAGTTAGAATATTTTCTAAGTGCCCATAGTAGGAGTTGAAAAGTATATGAATCTTTATTTCAGCAGTGATGTACTTGAGGACCTAAATGTGAACAACAATAAAGATGAGATTTCTTAATAAACCTTGTAGCACTTGGAGTTAACTTAATGTTTACTTCATGAATTTCTTATTCCTACAATTTAATTTAATGATTTTATGTAATTAATTTATACAAATAATTAACACACATAAGTACAACCACTTCAAGCATACATTAATGCTTGGTGATCCCAGTAGCACCTAATACTTAGTAACCCAGTAGCATTGCAATGTGTTCAAGATGTGTATGAAAAGTGAAAATAGATGCTTATGTTAGGATTAGTTAAGAATTATTTAGTTATTAGATTAGTTAAACATTTAATTACATTATCTTCAACACTTGGATGAATTAATGAAATCATGTGCCTTAGTTACACTTAATCATACCTTTGCACTTCACAAGTGAAATTGAGAAGACAATGATTACATCTATTAGATTCACTTCCTAGACCTAGTATATTTAGAGAGCTAAAGTCTACAAAATTCAACCAAATTGCTTAGTATATTTCAATATAAATAGAAAGAAGAAGCTAGCCAACTACAAATACAAATTAAAAGATAGAGCTAAAAGAGATAGAAGAACCTATTTAAACTATCATTTTATTAAGCAGCCTATACAATCCTTTTTCTGATCTCAATCCTTCTTTCTTCTTCTATTCTACCTTCTTTAACAAATCTACTCTAGTCTTTACATAGTAGCCTCTAGCAGTTACAACCATTATAGAAATTTAAAAGCTACAGTTGCTTCACATCTTGTTCATATCATTGCAAAGTGCTGGATAACTATTCTATTAATAAATTCTTCTTATTCTTTGGATCTAAATCCCCTCAACTGGTAAGTATCATAATTTGAGAAACTTTTTATTAGCCTATGATGAGTGGCGAGGTACCCCTACACTCAACCATACGAATACGAGCATTTCATGCACGATTTGGTCGAACTTTGTAGATAGGCTAGTTGTAGTATCTAGATAGTTACTTATTGATTGCAGTTCGCTATCTTCTGACCTAGACTAGTATATGCTTTGTCACATATGGTTTAGTCTAGAGTGAGGTCTATGATGTGGTTTATAACCTAGTGCTACTCCTAGAGGCAATGTAAAATCACTTTAATTAAGCTAGGAGGAAAAGGGGGAGAGAGCTAAGCTAATAGAACATGGGAGGATAGAGTCTTAACTAGCCTAAGTGCGATGAGCATCCATTCCTTAATCATCCGTACACATCTTAGACCTCTTGCATCACTACTATTGGGATTACCAAGCACAGATCCTAAGTACGCTACTACGTTACCAAGTAGTCACACTTAAATGCTCATGATTAAGTCATACTCATTCCATGTTTAATAGGAGTTAAGGGTAGAGAAGTATTAATTAAGAAAGTAATTAAATAATTAAACTAAGTGAATGTTGCAATGATGAAGTAATCTTGATCTTTATTTCTAGTCATGTGCATGTCCAAGTATGTCATGCTCAAATAAAGGTGTTGTACAATTACAATCATCACACTATAGGCATGCACTAGGAGAAATGGTTGAGAAGAACTAAAAATGAAAACTAACTTCTAGTTAAAACTACCTTCTAACTCTCATGTGCCTACATGTGTATTTATAGGCTCGCATAGGAGTCACGATATCATTTATCCGATACCACTTCTTAGGTTGTGATATCGTGTACCCAGTATTGTGGATCTGATATCGGAGCCTACTAAATTATGATTCATCATACCCCCATGACTGAATGAAAAATTGTCCTCGAGTCAAACAAAATGAGAAAAAGCTCCATTGATTACACAGTGGATAAGTATGGGATTATGGACTAACTAGGAATTTATTAATGCTGTAGTGGAGAATTGAATACAAAAAAATTGGAACATGGACAAAAAAATTACAAAATTTTGTAGGAACTCATGTGGTTCTTGGTGGTGGTGGTTTCTCCATGGGATGCTTCCCCTTGTCTTGTGCTCTAGGTTTTGGAATTTGATGGCTCTACAATAGTGCCTGGAGCTTTTCCTCTTTAGTTCGGGGGTCCTATGCTATCCATGTTGATGCTCCAATGTTTGACAGAGTCGGCACCTCCCATGGACACAGTAGTTGCAAAAACATTTGATTTTCTTTAACATACTAGGTCGTAAACAACTGTCATTCCTCCTCATAGGCTCTAGCTTTGTCCCTGTACTTCTAGAAATCTATAAGCTGTCAAGCCAAGTCTACCACAACATCTTTCTACCCTTGGTAGCATGCCTTAACCACCTCTAGTTTAGAATTTACAACTTCTAGCCTTTGCAATGTTTTCTTGTGCTCTGCAAATTCTACTTCATATTTAGCATAAGTGGTAGCTACCTACTTTTTGAGCTCTATTCTCAATCATCCTACTATCAACATCACTAGATTAGCATACTACAGGTTTGCCAATCCCATGTACTCTATGAGATCTTGAATCTGCAGGTCCCAGCTTTTAAGCTTTGCCTAGTGGACAAATGCATATGTGTCCAAATGACCCACCAATTAATGTGTTGAGCACTGAAGGTGTTGATGTGGGCCTTGGCCATATGGATCTCCTTCTCAATGACTTTCTTGTACATCCCCACGTAGTCTCTAAAATGCTCCTTTAACTTTTGATGCCACTTGGCCTCATTTTTCCATGCACTTATTTCAATGGTCGTCTTTTGCCAAATTGCGCATACCTCCTCCATTGAGAGGGTTCAATTCTCTCTTGCCAAATGATTCATGTCTTGGTTGACCCTGATCAACTATTCTCATAACTACTGAAAGTTTTCTTCGAGAACATTCTTTTGTTTCCCCACAGTGGTCAACCGAAGATTGTTAGTGGTGAGCTATTTATTCTCTTCTTGTAAGGCTCTGAGTGCCTTGGCGTGCACGTACGTTTGTGCTTATGCCTTAGAGGCATCCTAGTCAACCCTCTCCTTCTCCTCTATCACTCTTTTATTGTCTACCAATAGCTTATTGAGTTGCTCCATCTTGAAGGTGTCCAACTAGTCTGTGGGAACAAAATGAGATGGGTCTCGTTGCGTAGCTTGTAGGGTAACAAGCCTCTCTTGGAGTCTTACCAACTCTGCTTCCACATGCTCAGCCCTGGTCTCTGCCATGACCAGCTTCCCTTTAGTGGAGATGAGGTTTGATTGTGATGCTATGATATCAACAAGGACATCATTACTTGTCATGTCTATTGTAATCGATCAAGGACATTCTCATGCTCTGCAGGAGTCATTGAGGGACTGGCCAGAATTTAAGCATCACATGCTCCTGTGAAATCCACCGGTGGCACAACAGGGACATTGAAAGATTCTTTGATGTGGTCTGTGATCACTTCTATAGCTCCCACTGCATCTTGTGTTGCATGATCACTATTGTGACCCCTTCACCCATTTCCAATTACACCTAGAAAGATGCAACGGTCCCTAAAATCTATTATGACCAATGGATCTCCCCTCCTCCTATTTAGATGGACACTTCACCTCGTGCACGATCAATAGAAACTATGGGTCGTACGGTGTCATCGATGACCCAGAAGAGATTAGAGTCATCATGACTTCCCCAATCGACCATCTTAGTGATGGCCCTAAGATGGTTCATTGACAGTCAATAATCCTACGGTGGTGGCGACAGTTGGTCTCACTGACTTGTGCTAGGCCCTGCTTCTTGTTGTTGACTAGGCCTAAGGCTTGGAAGTTGGCAGGGACCTACAATTTGAGTTACAGGGGGTCCCACTATCTATTCTTGCTCTAGCTCTAGCATCTTACCAACACATTTTCTTAGGGCTAGTGGCTTCAGCAATTCAACAAACGAAGCATTTTAGGCTCTTTTACAATTCCAGCATGCTTGCATAGCTTCCTAATAAGACAAGGAAAGGGCAATGTGAACTTCCCTGTCTTACATTCTTCAAACCACCTCAAGATCTCCATGAAATATAGATGCAGAAGGTTAGCATTAACCTTGCCCATCAATATCACACTTCATCTTGTTACATATGTTGAGATTTGGTTCAATCCTCTTATGGGGAAGATGTGATAAGTACAAATTTTTAAGTATATCCTTTCTTCCAGTGTCAATTCTCCATATGTCTTTTCTTCTTTACCATATGCCCTCTTCAACCATATTCTTTGCGCATCGGCATCAAAGCAAGTGAGCAGGTGAGCAACTTTTGGCCCTATATTCGAAAGATTTAATACTTCCAAGATGACCTTGGTGGGAAAATCGATAGTCACACCACCAATGTCAACTATGGTGCCCTCTTCCTTATTATGCCAAAATTGGTACATTTCTCCTAAGTACCAAGCATTTCTTTTAGAGAGGATAGGCCATAATGGAAATCCCTTGAGCTAGTCCCTAATGGCCTCAGGAGAAAACTCCATGAAAGGTTTGAAGCTCAATTCCACGATCATTGCTACTGATGTGGACCTTTCATGGATGGCCTAAACACACTCCGAGGACAATGTGAGGTGTTGTCCCTATTCAGGTGCTTCAACAGCTCCTCCTTCCACCTATCCCAACTATATAGTAGTAGGGGGCTCTTGATGGATGCTGAATGATTGTGCCTCTTTCTCCACACATTCTTCGAGAGACACCGAACCTCTTCCTCTCCTCGGTTGTTTTGACACACCTTGAGAGGGTCCTTCTTGTTTTTCATGTTTAGGGGCCATCTATAAGCACACGAGGCTAATCATTAGTAAGGTTTCTTACAAAAGTTAAGTTATACCTTACTTCTTACCTTAATGAATTCATTTTCTTATTTTGTGTGATTTGTAGTTAGTAAAATGTCCCCCAAAAGTTTTAGTATTGAGCCTAATTTGATCTAGTGACCTCAAAGTTTAAATTCCCAATGTAAGTGAGGAGATTAGATTGTTTTTTGCAACATGTTTATCATTTTTATAAGTAATTATCCTTTATAGTATCCTTTAGGTGATGATGAATTTCAAAAAATTTATGCACAATTTGGAGTGTACCCTTTCCCCATGACTAAGTTGAACACTCTAGGTTCAGGTAGGTTCAATCGAAATGAGAATTGAAGTGCTAGCGAGCTAGTTATGGTTGTTTGACCAAGAGGTGTGCAAGTCACAATTCGTGGAAGAAAATTTGAAAAACTCCCCCCACATGAATAGTTGCAAATGATGTTTGATGAGACGCAGATTGCACAAGCCGCGATATCGCGGCCGACGTGATATTGCATCCCCTGCGATATCGCGTACGTGATATTGCGGTCCACCGCCACATCTATAAATAAGAGGTGACACTCCCCTCATTTCTCATCCTGGCTAGAAGTAGCAAAGCTCTGGCAACTTGAACACTCCAGAGTTAGATTAATTTCCCATGTGCCCACAGTAGGAGTCCTAGAGTGAACGGCTCTTTATTCAAGCAACTTTGTAACCTGAACACAAGTTGTGTACGGTAATAAAGATAAACTTGATTGGATAAACCTTGCAGTACATGGTTTTATTTATTGTTATTTATTACTTATTGTTAGTGCGCACGAGTACAACTTGATTACGAGCATCTACGAATGTGTACGGCTAGTCAAGGAATCGGCTGCTCGTCGCAACGCAGGAGTACGACTTGATTACGAGCATTGTGACTGCTTGGTAACCCCAG
Organism: Gnetum montanum; assembly: GCA_015680685.1. Classification (NCBI taxonomy): domain Eukaryota; kingdom Viridiplantae; phylum Streptophyta; class Gnetopsida; order Gnetales; family Gnetaceae; genus Gnetum; species Gnetum montanum. The sequence continues at coordinate 13,986 of MNCI01030254.1, read as the reverse complement.
TGGTAGTCCAATGTGTATGGCTAGTCAAGGAATTGGCTACTCACCGCATTAGGCTAGAACGTGGGATAAGTACGACTTGGCTACGAGCACCCACGGGTGTGTACGGCTAGCCAAAGAATTAGCTACTTATCGCACTTAGGCTAACTAGGTGCCTCAGTATGACCACTTCAAGCACGTGTGTTACGTGTGGTGATCCCAGTAATGATTAGTGTTTGGTAGCCATAGTTGCACAGTTCAGGGTGTGTACGACAAGTGGAAACGGATGCTAACGCTAGGACTTAGTGTTGTAGTTAGAGTTAGTTAGTTCCTCAATCCTTCAACCTCATAACTTAGGAGATAAACCAAAAAATACCAAAAAAATCATATACCTTAGACTTGCTTAACCATACACTGTGACACATACAAGCAAGCCTAGGAAGACAACGAACGATTAACCCCCAAGTGTTCCATGGGGCGTTTAGGCATTTAGTCTGCGGAGTTCGATCGGATCGCAAGTGCTACGCTCGTTTCGTATGGTTGAGTGTAGGGGTACCTCGCCACTCATCAATGTTTATGTGCACAAGGGGGTCCACATATAGAGTTTTTGAGGATGCAATATTGCATACCCAATAGCATGACCCCGATATCGCGTCCAACTCAATATTAGGTACCCGATATCATGGCCTATCAAAAATAGGGTACTTAGAAGAGTTGATAAATTTTTGAAATTCTAATGTCAAAAATGAAGGACTTGATGTTGGTGTAAAAGGTCAAGAGTAATGTGAAATAGACCAGAAGGCACAAAAAAGTATAATGGTGTAGAAGCTGATAATGAAATACATGAATTAGAAAAAGAAAAAAGGACATGTTTTGGTACAAAGGAACATTTGAACCAGAAGGATGATGAGGAAAATAATAATGTTGGTAATGCAATTCTTGAATGGTATAAAATAATGTGATGATGATGTGTAACAAGTACAAATTACAAAAGTCACGCAAGTGGGTCCTCCCCAAAGTAGATTTGAACCTATAATGCCCTTGCATAACCACACATTAAAATGTCCATAGGCACTAGAAGGGTTAAATGCAATCTACACCAATTTCACAAAACACACACATGTAAATACCACTGTGATGAGGTATAAATCCAATGCTACACAAGTCACAAGTCCCAATTACATGAATAGTGAGATGGGAAAAATTGTAGAAGGGATTGCAGAGAGTGGAACATGAGGTAACTGACCCAGGGCACAATGAATCCTGACTGTATGGCATGATTAATGTGTCATTAACCCATCATTCCAAAATCAAGACCAAGTCCATTCCCTTGATTAGTGACATTGCATTATTTCATCCCATGATGGACAACCATCAGAGCCACATGACATCAAGGCATATGATCACTTGGCATTTCATTCAATGGAGGAGTGATTTTTTCTTTGCGGCACACATTTTTTTTCTGTCAATGCTTAATCTAGAGAAGTCACCTACCTTCAAGCATGGGTGCATGTCTTTCTAGTGGAACCCCCTAGAATAGCATTTTTTTTCTAAACTAAGTGCCTTTATTACTCTTACTCCCATTTTTCATTAGATCTACAAGGATCTTAGTACAACCAGGCTGCATAGTAACTCTCACAGATGTCACCAAAGGGACTCCACAAGTTTCCTTGATGTCACACCCTAGCCATTCCTTCTTAGTCCATCATTCTTCACTCTGGGCATAATGAGCACAAAATTACTTTAAGTTTTAATGATGTCAAGAATATCATTGTACCCAGGGTAGGACCTCTTATTAATAGAATGGATGAGTGGATGTTGTTGTCCAAATAATTAGTTACCTAAGACTCAATGGCATAGAACAACACCTCAACCAACAAGTCACATGAGTGCTTTATTCATAGATGAGATTACTCATAAAAAGATAAAAAGACAAAAAGATAAAATAATAAATTAAAAGGTGAAAAACTAGAAAACAAAAAAGTGTAAAATTAAAGAAACGAAAAAACATTTATTAATTCTGTGTTGTTAGAATGGGGGATATCCGCCATAGCTAAATGATTGAGCATGGCTAGAATTAATAAATGGAAGGTTGGGATTCTTACATGTTGGAAATATTGAAACCCAATCATATCTGAACCATGGGATGTCTTTTGATGTCGTGGTTGGAATGTACCCAGAGTGGGGTTCACACACTTGATTATAGTAAGCATAGTGGGGAAATTTATAAGATGTAGTTAATTGATGAATAGTTAACCCACTATGGCACCCGTGACTGTAAGATGGTATGCAAGGATCGATATGTCTCCCTATGTGACTATATCCATTGGGCTGCATAGTTGTTGGAGTGTTGAGTGTTGGCCCAAATAAGGTAACACGAGGCGTAGGGTTCATGGAGAAAGATGCATCACAATGTTGAACTTGTGCTGAGTTGGAGGATATAGTGGTTTCAGAGCTGAGGTGTCCCTTTCTATGGTCATTTCTAAAGAAGGGACGCCTATGATGTTGTGGAGGATTCCCACTGCTATTGACAGTAGAAGCACAAGTAACATTCATGGGTTGATGCTATGGTGCAAACCCTTTGGGTACAATTAGTGGAAATTTAGAAGGAGGTGAAAGATAAGAATATTGAAATTAAGGAGAAGTGTAAGGTACATGAGGTGGTAATCATGTTGGATAGGATATGGGTTGATAGTACTTAGGAGAATGATAACAATGTGATGAGATAGAGGATGTTGACTTGGTTGGGGAAATAGGATGTTGAACCTGATAAGCACTAAGGTTCAGATGAAATGATGGGTGCGACCAGTTTGAGGGTGGCCTCCACCATGACTGGGATTTTTCCCACTGTGATTGAACACAGTATTTTTGTATAAACTCTAGATGTATCATTCCTCCCCAATATTCATGTAAATGTGGCAAGATTGGGCATTGGCCTTTGGGATGATCATACAAACAAACATTACATTGATATGTATGATTGGCAGTTGAGCTCTTATTCTATTCAACCCTTCTTTTTGATTATCTAAGGATGTTTTGTCCTACTTCTTGGTTCTTCATGGTCCTACCTCTAATAGTGTTGGCATATTCTCCACACTTTTCCTATATCCATTCCATCATCTTATTGATCTTTGCCTCAATTTCATCTAGTGATTGTAGTATTGACAAAGATGATTCCAGCTCCTTAAGATGAGTTGATTTCTCCTCTTCCTAGTTATGGACCTTTATTAAATTGATATTTTGGTTCCATTGATATTTTTCAACATTCTCCCATTTAGCCATCTCTTCTTCTTCTTTTGCTACCTGCTTAATAAGCTCTTGGAATTGGTGGATCCATAGTTCGTATAGTTGACCTAGGGAATACATCCCTAGGGTTTTCCTTGTTTCATTACGTAGCCCATCCATGATGTGATACATTAGCATTTTCTCAAAGAATCCATGGCCTAGGCAATTGTTTAACAATGAATAGTATCTTTCTAAGGCCATGTCCAAGGTTTTATGTTGCCCTTATTTCCATTCTTGGATTTGCCTCCTTAAGGCTGATACTCTGGCATAGGTTTGATATCATTCAGTAAAGAGTTCTACCATTGATGGCCATCTACGAATTGATGTTGGTTTTAAGGATCTATACCATAGTTTTGCTTGGCCAACGAGTGTCATAGGAAAGAGCTTAAGTTTTTGCCACCCATTATCAATATTCTTCCATACACAAGCATCACGAAAGGCTTGTAAATGATATTGCGAATCTAAATCATAGCCTCCTAAAAACTTGGAAAATTTGTTTAAATCAAGCTTTGGTAGAAGGCTTTCCTTGCATTGCCTATGGGATATTCGAACAACCTCTTGTATATGCATTAGGCTCTTAATGGTCAGCAAGGGTTCATCGTCACTAGGTAGGTTATGAATTTGTGAGTTGGGATGATGTTGTCTTTTTTTATGTACATAGGAGACCCCTACATCAGATTGAGTACTCCAAAATTCATCTTTATCATTGTATAATTTGTTCGTTCTCCAATGAATTAGCTTACTAGTTGTTGTGTTATCATAGTCTTGTGAAAGAGACATTGTTGTGAATCGTGTGTGACTTAATTGAAATTAATTTCTTTTCTAAAAGATATATCATGAACACTTTGTTACAGCAATCTTGTATGATATAACTAATCTAAATAATTGGTGCCATCCCTGATAATGATGCCAATGATGAGTGGTGAGGTACCACTACACTCAACCATACGAATACGAGCGTTTCACGCACGATCTAATCAAACTCTGCGGACGGGCTAGTTGTGGTATCTAGTTAGTTACTTGTTGATCGCAATTTGCTATCTTCCCACCTAGACTAGTATATGCTTTGTCACATATGGTCTAGTCCAGAGTGAGGTGTATGATGTGGTTTTTAACCTAGTGCTACTCCTAGAGGCAATGGAAAATCACTTTAATTAAGCTAGGAGGAAAAGGGAGAGAGAGCTAAGCTAATAGGACATGGGAGGAGAGAGTCTAAACTAGCCTAAGTGCGATGAGCATCCATTCCTTAATCATTTGTATACATCTTGGACCACGTGCATGACTCCTACTAGGATTACCAAGCATAGATCCTAGGTATGCTATTGGGTTACCAAGTAGTCACACTTAAATGTTCATGATTAAGTCGTACTCATTCCACATTTAATAGGAGTTGAGGGTAGAGAAGTATTAATTAAGAAAGTAATTAAATAATTAAACTAAGTGAATGTTGCAATGATGAAGTAATCTCGATCTTTATTTCTAGTCATGTACGTGTCCAAGTACATCACACTCGAACAAAAGGTACCATACAATTACAATCATTACACTGTGGGCATGCACTAGGAGAAAGGGTTGAGAATAACTAAAAATGAAAACTAACTGCTAGCTAAAACTACCTTTTAACTCCCATGTGCCTACATGTGTATTTATAGGCCCGCACAAGAGTCACGATATTGTGTATCCAATATCATTTCTTAGGTTGCAATATCACGTACCCGATATCGTGGGTTCGATATCAGGGGTCTGATATTGGAACCTACTGAATCATGATTCATCAACTTGATTCAAAGAGATTTAATTAGCCTGATTCATTGTATTACCTCAACACTTCTTTGATGCTCATTCTTCCCATAATTGATTCAATTATGAAATTTGTTATTTCTATTGAAGTAGCTCCTATACTAGTTCAAATCTTAATTTGAGCTTTACCTCAGCAATTTCAGCCATGATTTTAGTAACTACCCTATTTGTTCAAAGATCACATCCATTATTTCAGCGCAAGTTTAGCTCTAACTAACCCAGTAATCTTCACACATTTTACCAATATGTGAAAGTATGAGTTGTTTTCCCATGGTAGCTTAGTACTCTAATGGATTTTCTGCACTGCTTTGTTCTTTCTCTTGGCTTTGGGATTTGAAATTTGAACCTTGTTCTTTTTATTTTAATGGGCTTTCTTTATGAGTTGATATGACAAAGCTATTAGTAAGCTTTTTCACAAGGCTAAACTTTCAACTTTATAAATTGGTTCTATGGCCCTGAACATCGATGTAGCTTTTATTTACATAGCCTTAGTGTAGACATCAACTCATTAAACCATTGTCATGTTAGAGTGTCTCTTGGGCTTTTTCAAAGCTTACTTATTAAACCTTTTCAAACTTTTTTTCTTTCTGAGCTCGATGATAACTTTGATGCACTAGTGCATAAAATATAATCCTTTGTGATCTAGAATGAGCTTTAATGTGGCATCATTGACATGGAAATGCTAACATGGTAAATGATATGACATTGATCTAGATGAAAAAAAAAATTATCTACTTGTTGATGTGGGAATACTAACATGGCAAATGAAGCTTTGTTGATCTAGATGAATAAACAAGCTTCATCTATTTATTGATGTGGCAGAGCTGATGTGGTAATGTAGACATGGTACATAAAGCAATGTTGATCTAGTTGAAGAAACAAGCTTTATCTATTGCTAATGTGGTAGTGCTGACATGGAGATGAAGTAATATTGAACTAGATGAAGAAATGAGATTCATCTTTTTGCTTATGGGGCAAATGAAGCATTTAGATGGGGTTTTACCATCTAGATGAAAATGCTCTCTCATCATTTTATAGCTTTATCATAGGTCCCATCATCACTTCAACTCATGCACACAAATCAAAAACTTAACTTCCTTCTTGAGTAGCTCAAGCTTGTGTCTTTAATGGAGCTCATGTTATCTGAATGATGATTTTCCATCTAGATGGAAATTTTTGCTGATTTTGAATGCTAACATGGTGCGTACACTTGAACATTCTTTCTAAAATGAAGTAATGGCTGAAGGTTAAAAAGCTAAGCCCACCATTTAAAATACATTTTAGCCATATGAGTTTTTGAATGAAACTAGATGTGAGTAATGCATCTAGATAGAAAGTTTCATGATCAATGCACTTATGCAGCTTGAAAATAGCTTAAAGAACCATGATCGCATCTATAAATCATAATAGTGATGAAACCACTTATTAAGATTTCTTTGCTAATTTTCGATAGCTTCAACACATGTCTGTGGTAGCACTTGCATTACACAGTTTTTATCTAAATGATCATTTTTCATCTCGATGATGGCTTTCCATTTGAATGATATTTGTCTTTTCCTTTTTAAAATATTTCCTCTCCATCTTGAGCATCTAAAATAGCTTTTAAAAGAATCTAAAGTAATTCCTTAAGTTGATATAATGCTTGAAAACATAACTTAGCTCTTATAATGGTTCTACTCTTAAAATCTTAATTCAGGTTAGTGTTTTTTCAAAAATTTAAAAAAAAACTTTCATATAGATTATAATCTTCCATCTAGATGGGAATCTCCTTTGACTGCTCTTTAGTTACTTCAATTTCTTTAAAAGTAGGTCTTTTTAAGCTGACGTAGAATAAGAGTTGTGCTATACTAAAAGTTTTTTCTTCTTTTCAATATTTAAAGCTTTAATCAGGTTCTAAATTTTTCATAATGTCCAACCTTGCTTTCATTTTTAATAGCTCTTTAGTGTTCATATATCTTTAATAGGTTGTATAATAAATCTGATATTCTATTTACTTAAGCTTTTTAGAATTTAGTTGTTTGTCACTTACTGATGACATGGTAAATGGGATATATAGAGGAAGCTTTCTCATCTAAATGAGAAACTCTTAATGTTCTTAAATACTACACCTAAAGTACACTTAATGACCTATTTTTTTAATAGACTTGAGCTATTACTGATCCTAGCATTTCTTTGACTCACACACATAAAGTTTATTTAGAAGCAAAATTTTTATCTAGATGTAAATCATAACTACATCTAAATGCTAATGTGGCATGACTTTCATATTGTAGCTCTTCTTCTGAAAACTTAATTAAATCTGTGAAAGATGAAATGGGCCTATTCTATATGAAATGAAACCTAGTTCAAATGCTAACTCAGCTTTGATCCCCCATTTTCTCTTTAATATAACAAATGCTTTAATCATAGCTTGAGCTTTTTGTTAAGTGAAGCTTATTTTTCCAGCACTAGCTAATGTGACAAATCCTTTAATCTAGCCAACTATTTTGTAGCTTTACTTTCCCTTTAATGAAGATGCAAAAAGAATTGAGCCTAAGATCATAATTTATGGTTGTTTCATGAAATGACTAATTATCACATAACACATCAATATGAGAGAAATCAATGAATGTGATCTTATCCTACATCATTTTCCTAATGCCAAAGACATCCAAGTTTTCTCACACTTGGTAAGTGATGAGCAATGAATACTCTTATGCTTAACCATATGAATCACTAAGCATTCACATGTGATCCAATCGAATTTCGTGGACCCTTTGTCTTCTAGTACACTAGCCTCTAGGAAGTGAACTTGTCCTAATAGTCCTTCATTATCTTTCTAATTACACTTGTGATATGCAAAGATATGGTTAAGTGTAATCGAGGTGTATAATTTTTATTATTTTTATGTTTTATATTTTGAGTGCTTAAAATAAAGAATGAAAAGAATGGAGTAATTTAATTGCTAATTTAATCTAACTAACTAACTAATGTCTAACTAATCCTAACATAAGCATCTGGTCTCACTTTCTATACACATCCTAAACATGTATAACACTGTTGGGTTACCAAACATTAAACGTTACTAGGATAACCAAGCGTCATGCGCATCCTCGAAGTAATCGTAGTTATGTGCTTAATTGATTACTATTTAATCTAAATTAATTTAGCTTAATTACTTAAATGCATTAAATAAAATTGTTGAAAACATTGAATGCTTGAAGAAAATATTTAATCTAGACAAACTGCTACAAGATTTATCAGAAAGCTCATCTTTATTGCCACACACATTGTCATGATTAGGTACAACAATGCACAAATAAAGATCTATACACTCAATGACACTTGCTATGGGCATTTGGGAGAATATTCTAACTTTGGGAAAGAAAAACCATAAGAGCTCTACTACACTATGACAAATATTATCATAAATATGGTAGGTGAATGTGTATTTATAAGCAAAATAGATACTACATTGACAAGGCCACATCAATGCATCAAATCAGCATCGATGGGACCTAGTTGATAGGGCCTAGTTAATGGAACCCAATCAACATAGCCAATCTATGATTCATCATACCCCCATAACTAAATGAAAACTTGTTCTCAATTTCTTTACAAATTTGGGAAGGTATGGAATTATTAACTGACAATAGACATATGATAAACACTGTGTGCCTAAGTATATGGATATACAATCATTACAAAATTTTTTGATGTTCAAGACTAAAAAGTTGAACACCAAGATAAAATTTAACAAACACTATTTCTCTAATGGCATGAAGATAAGGAAGAAGATTTTATAATCCCAGACAATGGACGCTCCTAAGGTTTTGAAAGACCTTCTCCTACTTTAGGCACATGCGATGGTTGAGGCTATTATGGTTGTCCTACTACAACTACAAATTTCAGTGGAAGATGGAAAACATCCAACAATTATTTCATCTTCTTCTCCTTACTCTTGGGATCATGCATGATCCACGTAGCTTTCCCAATGTGGGCCAGAATGGGCATATCCCAAGGACAGGGCATTGTTGGGAATAGCTCCTTGACATTAATGAACCAGGTAGCAAATTATGTGCATTCAATCTCATTCACCCTATTGCATTCTACAATTCCTAGTAATCATTCATTCTTCTAGCTAGGTTCTTAGCAATTGATCTTTGATTAGTGAATCTTGCTCTGAGAACTTCAAGTTCAACATTTTTAGTCTCAAGCTTTTGCTTGGTTTCCTTGTGGTGCTTAAACTCTACCTCATACAGCAAGTACAAGCTAGCCACCTACTTCTCCAACTCTGACTGTAGCCATCCAGAAGTCAGCATTACTAGGATTGCATATCTAAGATTGGAAAGCTCCATATATTCAATCATCTCTTCAATTTGCAACTCCTTCAAGCAGATTTTTACTTTGTTGTAGGCACCTATTCCATCAATGATAGGTTGCCACATCTCTTTTCTCTACTAGAGTTGCTAGAGGGTCTCATTTACTTTTTCCTTAGCCATCTAGATGTGTTTTTCATTAACTTCTTTTTGTAGGCCAACCTAATCTCTATAGTGGTTCTTGACTCTCTCAAATTTGAATGCTTCATTCTTCCAAGCTACAATCTCAATCATAGATTTTTAGCATAAGGCATAGACTTTCTCCATAGAGAGATTTCTATTCTCTGTTGTCAATCTCCTAAGCTCAATTTTCATCTTGGCTAGCTGCTCTTTTTGTTGATGGATGAATTCCTACATTTGTTGTTTCTACATATCAACATCTCATGGGTGATGATTCTCTGTGGTTAGCATCTCAGTCTCTAGACACGTCTAGACCAAGTTCTTCTGAACTAAATATGTCTTAGCCTTGGCCATGGACTAGTCAAAGATGACCATCACCATCCTACCTCAACCTATTTTAGTTTATCTTAAATTTTTTTAAAAGCTTCCATCTCTTGTTAGTAAATGGTTGATAAGCATAAGATCAACAAGGTAGGCTCTTAATTCAACAACCTCTATAGCTAAGTGTTGGTTTTGTGCTTAAGCCATGTTGAGTTGCTCTTCCAGAATGATGCATTTTCCCTTTAATTCAAGTAGCTTTGACTAAGTTGCGATGATGTTATTCAAAAAATCAAAGATATATGGAATTGATTCCCCAGTTTTCACCAATCAATCCAATAATTTCTCATGCTAGGCTATACTCAATCGACTACTAATAGTCCCTACAGATGTCTGCATAACTCTGAGTGCAAAAACATCTAGTACAAACACCACAAGTGCATTTAATACTTTGGTGATCTGATCAACAACCACTTCTACTATATTATCCTACCCTTGATGTTGTATTACCAAGATAGTTTCTCCCTTGTCCTCCTCCAAGCACACTAAAAAGGTAGCAGCATTCCTAGAGATTCCTAGGAATTGCTGTTTTTGCAAGAAAGACACTATTACCTCTCGAGCACTATGATTCAATCTCACAAGTAGTTGCATTCTTAGGGCTAAGAATATTGGCCCACCTTCCTGCATCTGACTAATTGTTTGAGCCACTTCATTGAGGTGACTCATTGCAGGATAGTACATAGATGAATCCCCACCACTTATTCTTGCTTGCTACTCCTACCCATGCAAGAGCTACCTTGGGACTTCACAGAAGTGCTCAATAGCTATGCGGGCCTCCAGTGTTGTTTCCTAAGTGGATGGTGGACGTGGTGGTTGCTACTACTCTTCTTTGGACATGGCAAGGATCATGTCTTTCAGCATCTTAGACCGAGAGGTAACAAGAGTATGCCTAATTATGTTAGTTGCATAGCAAACTATCCCTGCCCTCTTACAGAGTTTTCTGATAAGGCATGGAAATGGCAAGGTTTTCCTTTCATGTTCATTTTCTTTAAAATGCTTTTCCATCTCCAAATATATTAACCTTGGAAGGTTAATATGATATTTCCTACTTAAAGGCGCACATGCTCAAGTGGAGAAAGTAGTCACCTTACTAGGCCTCACTGTCGAATTAAGGTAATAAGCTACTATTTTGAAGTATATGCACTTTGCTGCTATCAGCATGCCAAAATCCTTGTGGTTAACCCCATAACATCACTAGGACCACTCCCTTTTTACCTCTAGGTCTGCATGCATGGAGATTTCTACCAGATGAGTTCCAAAATTAGGCAAACCAAGAGCCTATGCAATAACTTCTACCAAGTAGGACACCTGAATGTCCTTGATTCTCATACTGGCTCCTACCTTTCTATTATTCTAGAAGAGATATGTCTCTTCCATGTATCACTTCCCACTGAAAGTGATAATTAGCCACATGGAAGAGTTTTGCAACTATGTCTTAACTTCTGGTGAAGCATTTTTCAAGAATGGTCCAAGGTTCAGTTCTTGGAGAACTAAGCATTGGACATCACAAGGCCTAATCGTGTCAAGGAAAGCTTTTGTCAATGTGATCTCAAGTCTTGGTATGGGCCCTAGTGCCTCTTCTCTTTGAGATTGTTCAGTCACAACCTCTTCCTTGGGAATTTATCATACAGATTTTACTTCGAGTTTCCCCAAAGAGGTCCTGTTGCATGAGTTTCTATTACCATCCCCTAGGTTTTTTGTTACTATTCCCTTCCAACTCTAGGTCGTTTGTTGCTTGGTTATGATGGTTCTCCTTCCTGCAGCCATTTTGGTCTTGATGTCATTTGTGATCATAACATGACCAAGGTTTAGCATTTAATGTGTAACTTAAAACAATTGGGATACCTTATCTATTTGGAAACGTTACACCTGGAAAAGTTGTGATCATGGTTGACTTAATTATTTTAATTATTATTTCATTCTTATTTTAATATTAATAATTAATTTTAGGTTTACCAAAGTTTGTTGGAAGGGTTAAACTCTCAAAAATTGATGGTTTAATGTTATTCCATTTATTAACCCTTTGGGGGAGTTAGAAAAATTTTGAAAAATTTTCATCAAAAACCTTAAGGTTTGTGGCCCCCATTACTAAGAGCTTACCTCTAGTAGCTACAAGATCAAAGAACAAAGTGATTTGAATAAATGATATGAAAGTTATGGGCTCTAGAAGGTTTTGGGCTCTAAAAAATTGCCAAAACTTCCTTTTCTTTTTGAAGAAAATGACAAAAAATTTCAAAGCGTTGGGCGATATTTACAGGATTTTTGTGTTGCGTCAACTAGGCTTAGTTGATGCAACTAGCTATGTCAACTGGGCCTAGTCAATGTGGCTATTGACCACCATTGAATTTGTCAAAAGTAATGAAAAATAAGAAGTTTTTGAATGAAATTTGGATCAAATGGAAGACCAAAAAGCCAAGAACATGATGAAAATATTAGAAGAGGATTTTAAAATTTAGAAAATGGAAATATGATGAGAGAATGAGATATCATAAAGAAGAATGCCTTAAGGAGCACATAGTTGGATGCACAATGGAGTGCACAAAATATTTGATTGCAACAATGTCTATGAGTAGGGAGCTTAACTTAACTAAACCATGAGATATGTAACCAAGTCCTCCCCATAGTGGCATATGTCATTTTTGCCCTTGCATAACCTTAACTAAGGAGTCCATGGATCCCATAGTTGATTAATGGTTACAAGAAAGTTAAGGACCAAACCCAGAGAATCTATTTAGGAATTTTAACACATCAAACTAAGACATGAAATAGAAACATGAAAACTAGTAGTGAGGTAAGGTATGGAGAGCATTAATAAATTAGATAGAGAATGGAATGGATGTCCCAATCATGGTCACATTAAGTCCCTTGTGGAATTCATGGTTAAATGACTTGATAGAATCCAACCTTAGTCCAAACCAAAACCAACCATTTTCAATAACTTTGGATCATCACTCCAGGACTAGTACACCCCCTCAAGACATAAGCATGCTTCCACAGACAACCAACATTCCTTATTTGAGAAGAAAAGAGAAGTAGGAAGTGAGGAAAGGCCTTAGTTAGAGAGGACCTTGAGGCATTGGTAACATGTCTTTCTAGTCCCATAACCAATGCTTGTAGCCCTTTTTCATTTTTTTCCCTAAGAGGTATGCTTTGAATTTCCATTGGTTTTTTTTTTCTTTTTTCAAATTTTTAGATGGGAACCACACCATGCAAAAACTTGTTCAAGTTCCTATTATTGGTTAACATGGAATGATAAGAAATCTATGAAAAACATACTTGCACTCAAGATGGTTGAAGGTACAAAGAGCTTTGGATCCCCTTGAAGTCACACCCTTCTCAAACCTTTGAATCTTTTACAAGTCTAAAAACTACCAAGATCACAAGTTCATTAAGGTTTTATTAATGAAAAAGGGACCTCATATTCCCAAAATAAGGAAAACTACAAGTTTGTGGGTGGGTGGATGACGTGGACTCATTAGTTATTTCATGAAAAAGAAACTTGTCTTTGTTATCAGTCATCAAAATTCAAAAATAAAAACTAGACATTTAGTAATCAAAAATGTTAAGTACAAACCACCATTAGCAATAGCTACAGCACCATTGTGTCATGTTGGTAATAGAGCAATTTTATTATAAAAAAGGAAAAATTCACATCAAAATAAGAAAAAATATAAAAGAAATTGTAAAATATTGAAATGAAATAAAACATACTAACGATGTTGTAAAATAAAAATTTGGAAAAATAAAACTAAGGAGCCACATAAATGGTTAGCACGAATGGTCATCTCCCCCATGACTCATTTAGAAGGAGGAGATCTAAAATATTGAGCAAGGTTATCCATTTGATGAGGCATGTGTTGCATTGGCTTCCTTAGGCTCATGGAAAGGCTTGACTTGTTGTGTGTTGACTAGCTACTTTCTATTTGGGCTCTTATGTTTGTAAATTAACATGATCCTAGAAGGAAACGTTTCATGAATGATGTAAGGCCCTTCCCACAATGTCTAGAACTTAGTTGGTTGAGGTACATGTATGGGGTTCTAGTAGAGAACCTTACCTCCATGTTGAAAT